>OY728158.1:31465000-32065000 GCA_963277665.1 Viscum album
TATAGGAGAAGAGGAAAATACCATGAGGGGCTTTTCCTATGTTTCAACCTAGGATGGAACTATAAGGCCATGTTATAATTTCAAGAGGCTGCTTTGGAGGAAAACCATTGTGCAGACTACATGTACCAACTTCTCAGTTTTAGCATGAACAACAACATCTATGAATTGGATGTTCTTAGTATATACATAGTACGACGAGTTCTTTGGGTGATGGTTCATTCAGATATTTACAAACATTCAATCGTTCGAGCTTTCCTCTGGAAGCCTGAGTGTTCGATGTAAGAGTTCAACCCCTTCTGTCTGAGTTGTGTCAAGGTCATAGAACTTGAAGAGTTGAGTATCCATTTAGGTTTAACACTGAACTCACCTTAGGATCCCTTAAGATGACGATGGTGGTAAGAGCATCAGAGAGCTTTTTTTGTGGTTCTATGAAAGGAATTGTGGCGATGTGATTATTTGTATGGGGATAATGTAACACCCCATAAACTTGTGTTTCATATAATTATAATTTTTGTATTTTTATGTAGTCTATTACCTGAAGAATCTTGTTTCTTATGGAAAAATAAAAATATAGTTTTGATGAAAAGGAGTAAAGCACATGAGATAGACGCAAGGTGTTTTATTCAAATAACAACACTGTAGTGTTTACAATACACTGAGATCAAACAAGAATTTACTATAACCAAAGATATTTACTAAAAATCTTATATAGATTTTAATGAGGCCACCCAAAACAACAAGAAACCCGCAAAAGAAATAAGGGTCCTTTGTATCCGTCATAACGAACATGAGAATGGCCAAAGCCACTGTGGCTACACTACCCACTAGTGGTATAATGAGAACCATTTTTTCCCTCTCTAGAGTGTTGTGGCACTCTAAAGATTGATTTTATATTGTATCAATTTGACTGTTTCCCCGAATGACCATAGAATCCTAACGACTATAAATATAGTCATTGGACATGTTTGTTAATTAATTAAAAACTTATAAGTATATTTTAATTCTCTAAAAAATTAGGTTATACATTGAAAAATTATGAAACTACTCCTAACCATGAGCTTTAAGAGGACATAATGAAATGTTTTGAATTATACATTGGTGTTTTTAAAATGTAATAAGGAATTAAAAACATGTTTCAATTAATTCAAATGTATTGTATATATTTTCATTCAGTGTCTTAAACAATGTTTAAATTCTTGCTTATTGAATTATATTTTAAATAAAATATGTTGAGACCACTAAAAAACTATTATAAGAATTACGTTTTGATTTACAAATTCTTATGTTAAAGGATTTTTATTTATAGACAACATTAGAAAATACTTTTAGTAAAAATCTTAATTTATAAACATTAACCTTATGCTGTTTATTAAAATCCATGTATAAAAAGGAGAATTTCTATATAGTTTTATTTTCCCTTAAGACTTCATATTTTTTAAAAGTTAGTTTATATAAAAAATTTGAGTTGCTAGGGACAACCCTTTTATTGCATGGCTGAGGGAGGAAGCACACACTGGGTGGCTGATCCTAGCCCTCATCCCATGCCTTGGCTAGACCGAGTTCAGGCATGGGCCACCCAAGGGGCACATAGAGGCTTTGGGAGAGAGAGCATGAGCGTGTAGAGCGGGCACAAGCCGCAGTGAGTGTGGGAAGGATGAGGCCTACGGGGGAGTGGGAGCCCATGTATAAGTCCCCCTAGGTGTGTTTTGTGTGTTTTTTGATTATGGAATGGGAGGCTCGAGCTTATAAGGGAGGTGAAATCAGCTCGCTGATTCGATGTGGGATGAAATTTTTTGGGGGAAATGAAATTGTGGCTGTCGGATCACAGATCCTATGATCTAGGATGACGATTCACCGCATTTTCTCGGGCCATCTGATCACATCAGATTTAATCTGATTCGCTCATTTTTTTAGAACCCACGGATGTGCCCCAGCCCTAAGATCATAGATAGAAACGATCTGGACCTTCCATTTTTCTCCCGATCTATTTTATCGATGATGTCTTCTTCCTCCTACGACGTGCTTTACATCATCACCCTATATACACATTTTCACAATTTTTCTTCACTCTTATTGCCACCCGACCCTCCATTCACGTGGTTTCCATAGGTGAGGTCCGTTATTTTCTTTTTAAAGGCCACTTGGGAATCAGATCCCAAGAAATTCGTATTAATATATATATATATATATAATGTATAAGTTTAGTTATATAAAAACATCGGAAGCATCTGAGGAACCCTCTCGGCTCCTTGCACCCAAGCCTTCTACGGACCTCAACGTGTTCCATCCTTCTTGAGCTCCTCATTCTCCTCATGCTATGTAAGGGATTAGCCTTGTCTTGCTTTCGGTTCTAAGCTGTATAAAAGAAATATGTATATACATATATAATTGGGAATGAAAAATTTTATATCCAATCATCTATGTTCTTATAAATATGGATATACATAGTATAAATAAGGTTTGTAGGGGATTAAATTTTGTCTTTGTTGTGTGGTTTTAAGTTTTGTATATATATATGCATATACATTTGTGACATAAGATACATCACATCACGATTTGAGTTTAATTCCTTCAATAAGGTTTTATTATAATTTGTATAACATTTATTTATAAGGATTCTATTTATTTTTGATTATATAATTTGCGGAAAATATGTATACATTTAAATAAATATATATATATGTATGTTCATATATCTCTATTTCAAAACGCATATATGAACTATGTTCTTGTACTGAAATTTTATTTCTAAATCATTTTATTTATAAGGGATTACTTCTGTATTACATTTGGTTTTAATTTGTATGGGTGTATATATACAAATATATATATGTGTATAACGTTGTGCTAATCCAAAACAAGTTTTCATATTCCTAAGTCATGGCGATCAAATAATGCTAAAATGGTAAACGTTACTTGTTAATGTCTACTTTTATACATGGCCCTCCTTGTGAGAAAACACACACACACACATATATATATATATATGTTTGGAATATAAAAACATGTGTATGTTCATACCCCCCCCCCACATATATATATATATATATATACGAATATAGTTTTACATCCTAGCCATATTCTGGTTTTCTAAAAGTGTATTTCAATGTTTAACCAATGAATAGGTACTCATTTTGGTTGTGAAATGAAAAGTTAATATACTTAATTCTATATATATATATATAAATACATATGGTTTATAGCTACATATATCATCTATAAGTGAATTCATCTTTTTTTTCGAAGGTTAGAAGTGGCATGTGTAAATATTTTCTAAGGTCGAAAATTATATTCGGGTGTGTTTAGTATGAATCATTATTTATTAAAAAATTGATAAAAACTTTGTATATATTTGGAAATGTACACATAATTCAATATTTTTTTTGATAACAAAGATCATTTAAAACTATTAAATAAATACATGGATTAGAATATTGTTTTGGGTTCAAGTGGATTAATAATATTAAGAAAAACATTAGTTTTTTAATATGTATGTTCTATGTCAAACTAGTTTTAGTTAAATAACTATAAGTGAAATTAGCCTTGTTATTATTTTTTATATCAAACCCTTTTTATCCATTATTTGATAATCTACAGTAATCGTCTCATGTGAGAATAATGTGTAATAAACGATGAATACCTTCGATAAACTGAAAAGGCTACATTTTCAATGTAATCTGTTATATTATGTATATTGGGATGAAATGGTTTCATTTTCCATTTTATTTATATTTGTAATCAATGATTCATGCATGTGTACAAATTACATCTATCATAATTTAAATTTGTTCATTTTAAACTATAAATATTCATTTCTATAAATCAATGATTTTTAAAATTAAGGAACTATCATGTTATGGGGAAACCCCATCCATTTATTACTTTAATATTTTGAATTAATATCACATGCACAAAGAATGTTTACTATTTTATGGGCGTCATTGGGATAATTTTCAATTAAATAATAACTGACATATTATAATTTAGTCCAACATCATTTCCATTTATCAGTACATAAATTGATCATGAATAATGAGCATGTATTTTAACACATTAAAATTTATTACTATGGAATAGTTTTAAGATATTATTTTATGTTATAATAAAACAATTTGTTGTTAATAATAAATTATTAGATAAGAATTTAATTATTCAAAGTGGTATGGGAAACATTAAATAATGTGAATTTGGAATCCATGTGATATGTGTACTGGGAATGACAAGAGATATAATAAATCAAAGTGGTATGTGCACTTTGATTTAAAGATATAAAGAATGCATTGGACCAAGTTTGTTCCGAGGTGGGGACTGATAAAAGTAATCCCTCTGGGTTGGGGCCTGGTTATAGCACGCCCTCCGAGTTGGTGTCCGGTTAAAAAGGCACTCTGAGTTGGTGTCCATTTTTAGAGGCACTCCGGGTTGGAGTTCGGTTACAGAGGCTCTCCGGGTTGGGGTCCGGTTATAGTTAGCCCCTAAGTCTTGGCACAACGCCTTGACACAGTCCAACATATTTACTTTCCTCCTTAAGACTATGTAAATTAATTAACCAGAGGATTATGTCACGACGTGTCCTCGTGACCCGTGTCGTGACTACCCCAAGCCCGCCTCCCATAGGCTAGGGGCTGGCGACTAGCCCCAAGGCATTAATCCTAACAAAAAGGGGAAGGCATTGCCTTTATAAAGTAAACAAACACCACAGAGTAAGCAAGAAGAAGTAAACACTAAGTAAAACTGGGTAAAAAAGTAAGTGCGGAAAAGTATGTGGGCCAGAATACAAACCCAAACTGAATGTAAAGTACAACTCGAAAGGAAGTACAACAATAGAAAAGTAAAGCCGCAACGTCGAGCCGTCCACTGGAAGTCCCACCTGAAGGGTGGGTTCCGATAGCATCCTCAGCTCCACGGGTCCAGCCGTCCGCTCCGTGTACGTCCCGCCCAGTGGTCCACCTCCAGGTACCAACTAACTCCATAAGCCTCCACCATGATCAGCGATGTCTGTTGTCTGCATCCAACACAACGTAGTGCGGGCATAGACCGTGTAGGGTGAGTATAAGCTACTCAGTAGGGACCCCGAGACCCCCTAAGGACTCCCAGATTCCACAAAGGATAATCCACAAAGGAAGATACAATCACGAAGTAACATCCGACACTACTTAGGTATATGCCCATACATATACCTAAGTCAACAATTCCAGTTCGGCTCTAGCATCCGAGCCCAAGTTCGGCCACATCCACACAGGAGAACACAACTCAATCCACACAGGAATGCATAACGTAATCCACACAGGATATCAAGTCAATCTTATCAAAGATAAATATTGAAAGTCAAAAATCAGCTCAAACCAGGATTTAATCATGATGTCGAAACCATAGCTGCTGGGGAAACTCCTCCTCTTTCGAGTACAGTTGGCATGCTGCTACAACCAAGCGCTTCCCATTAACCTTGGACACCTGTAGTACTCCACCGGTTGAGTACTGTGGGCCTACTGCTACAACCAAGGGCTTCCCACCATGGTTCTTCCCCTACAACCAAATGCTCCCCCCTGATAGCCTTCATAGGTACATCTTCTGTTGAGTACCGCGGGTCTGCTGATACAACCAAGCGCTCCTCCACCATGGGTCTGCCACTACAACCAAGCGCTCCCCCTCATAGCCTCCAGAGGTACTCCTTTTGTTGAGTACCGCAGGTCTACCGCTACAACCAAGCACTCCTCCGCCATAGGTCTGCCACTACAACCATGTGTTCCCCCTCATAGCCTCCAGAGGTACGCCTTCTGTTGGGTACCACGGGTCCGCCGCTACAACCAAGCGCTCCTCCACCGTTGGTCTGCCACTACAACCAAGCGCTCCCCCCTGGGCTATCCGAACACAATGAGTCGATCGATCAGTAGACGTCAAGTCTCATCCATCTCTAGGGTTTCATAGCGATTGAAGTACCGTAGTCGTCACCTCCAAACCCACGGAGGATTCCCGTACGGTTGTCGCCGTCGTCGAACCCATGGAGGATTCTAGTATGAAAGTCATCGTCGTCGCAGACGCAGCCGACTCTAGGGTTTCCACACAGAGCACGCTCGTTCCGGGAGGGTCCACTCCACGAGCAAAGAGGTCGATACATCAACTGACATGTAGTCTGGGGTTGATGTATCCCAAAGTTCCGTCTCGTCAAAAGGAACAAAACGTGACAGACGGCGCGTCAATCGGATGCCCGGTCTGAGAGTTATTGGCTTTTTTGTCCAGGGGCCCGGTTGGTTTTTAAGTCCAAACCAACCTGACTGTACTCCAACTGCGTCCAAACCTCAAGTGGAGTAAGCCAAATGGTCTGTCTCACTAAAAGGAACCCATCAAGGTCGACGGCACGTCAATCAGACATTTGGAGCTCATGTTATAAGTGTTTCTGCTCCGAGGGCCCGGTTGGTTTCATGTTCGAACCAACCTGGCCGAACACAAAGTTCTCTGAAACCTTGAGTGTAGTATACCAAAACGACCGTCTCAATCCAAAGAACGCTACAAAACTGACGGTGCGTCGATCAGAGGTCCGTAGCCCATGTTATGGGAAAAAAACCGAAAGTGGTCTGAAAATGGGGGGTCTAGGCCCGGACCGACCCGACCCCACCCCTCCTGGGTCGGCCCGAACCGGGTCCGGACCATTAAGGCATGGCCCGGCCCGACTTGGGCGGCCCGGCCGGGTGCGGCCGGTCCGGCCCTGGGCGGCACGGCGCTGGCCGAGCGGGGTTGGCTCGGCGCGGGCCCAGCGACCGCGCAAAGGGGGCACTGCCCCCTTGATTGGAGCCGCGACCCCCACGTGGGGGCCGCTCCTTGCCAGCGGATGTGGCCGTCGCCATGTCGCCCACGGTCCCGCGTGGCTGTGGGACCAGCCTCCTGCCACTGCAGCTTCAACCGCGGCGGCCATTCCCAGCGGCGCACCGACGGGGTCTTCCGCGGACCACCGGACGCGCTCCGGTGGTCTTTTTTGCCTGCCGTCTTCTCCAGCGGTCCTCCTGAGACAGGATCTTCACTGCGAAGACCTAAAAATGCCTTTGTGGCCTGCTTCGTCACCACCCGTCGATCCACACACCAAGAACAAAGAAACAGTGGATTCAGACTTGTTTGTTGGTCCGCACCCACCGCGTTAGCCGCTCAAACGACTTCCGACAATTAAAAACAGTTCAAGGATATAAATCACATAGATTAAATTGAACCAAAACCCCCTACCTCTAGGTTTTGATGAACGATGATCATCGTGGGAAAAATACGTCGCGGGAGACGGCGTCGCGGAAGAGGATCGAAGGCGTCACGGTATATGGTGGCGCGTTGTCGATCTCCGGGGAACTAGCGTTCTTCGACGCCCTTTGTTGGAGGCTGACGTTCTTCGTTGGTGACGGTGCGTTTTTCACGTTATTCAAGGAGGAATATGAAGTTTCAAGGCTTTGAGAAAAACCTCTCAATTCCTCTCGCACAACCCAAGCCACCCCAATAAAATAAGGCGTAGCCTTATTTTATTTCTCACGCCAACTATTTTTGAAAATAAAAAATAGATCATTCAATTAATTGATTTAATTCTAGAATTATAACCACCCAATTAAAGAGGTATTTAAAAATTAATTTAACGCGAGAGTTGACTTGGCATTTAAGAGGGGGGGTGCGGGTGAGTTACCAACATTAATGCACGTGGAATGTAAAATGAAATAAAGGGGTGGGGATTGTGTGGGCCCCACATCACTAATATCCTACCTAGGAGTTAGGATATCAGTGGGTCCCACTCCAACCGCCCTTCCTAGATTAACACTGCTTAGAATAAAAATAAAATATGTTGCACAATTTTATTTTATTCTTCAGTTAACCTAAAACTTTTAATAACCACACCCGAGAAAACGCAACTCCAAAAACAACGTTCTTAAGCAATTACAGGTGGTGCGATTCTATCGATGCCCTTGGAATTCGATTCCAAGCACCGGTTCAAAAGTTAGGAAAACCCGCTCGTTCGTTCACTGAACGTACCTGAGCCAAACTTCAGAAATTGATCCCGGGCACACCGGGCCTTGGAATCAGGTCCCGTCAAAAACTGCGTTCTTGTAAAATTCCCAAAAAAATTAAAAAAAAATTCCATGAATTTTACCGGTCTTTACATTACTTCCATCTCAGGACATTACATCCCCATAAAGATACATCATAAACTAGGGAAACAAAAGTGGGTACTGAGCACGCATCTGAGCCTCCTGCTCCGAAGTTCTCTCTTGGAGGTTCCCGTGCTGCCATCTGATGCGCACTAGAGGAATCGACCGTCCACGTAGGACCCGCTCCTGTCGATCCTAGATCTCCACTAGGACCTCCGCAAAAGTCTCTCCATCATCAATGTCTAGCTCCCCATGGTCGATGATATGCGTCGGGTCACGCACGTATCTCCTCAGCTGAGATACGTGAAAGACGTCGTGCACTCGGTGCAACTGAGGTGGTAGAGCCAGGTGATAAGCCAGCTCGCCAATCCTGTTGAGGACCTAGAATGGTCCGTTGAAGCGCGAAGAAAACTTTGCGCCTCAACCAAATCTCCGTAATCCACATTGAGGTGAGACCCGTAAGAAGACTTGGTCGCCATCCTTGAACTCTACTGGTCTCCGCCTCCTTTCAGCAAAAGACTTTTGTCGGCTTTGAGTTGTCCTATTCCGCTCTTGGATGGCCCGGACCTTCTCTGGTCCTACAAGAGCTGCTACGATTTCTTCTTTTCTGATAAGAGAAATCTGGTCACATCCCCTAGATGAACCACGTTCTTTGCCTAATACAGTCAATCCTGACATGGATGATACTAATCCATACCAAGGATGATGTCGTAAGGCCTCGATGCCACTACCAAGAGATCCAACCGCAACTCTCGCCTCCAAGGTTTGATTCACACTGTCGACATCAGTGTGTGGCCACTAGGTCTCCTCCAGTAGGTATCTCAAAGGTGAGGGTCAAGTCAATGGTTTTTAAACCGGAACCTCTTAGTAACAACAAAAAGAGAGGACTGGAACGTAAAAACCTCAAAAAAGGTGTCTTTTATTACTGAAGATCAAAGTACAAATACACGAAGTATCTACAAACAAACATCAACAAAGCTAGAAGAAAAATGAACAAAAGTCTCCAGGTCTAGAGCTAGTCTCGCTCCTGTCCATATGCTCCCAGAGATCAATGATCATAGGCCTCAGCTGCCTAAAGCTGAGCTCTTCCATGTCCACATGTTCCCTGCAGTCGGGGTGGACCTCCTGGTGGTGGTAGTGGCAACACCTCGAAGCGTCGTCCACCTCCAGCTGCACAGCCAGCTCCCCTACCTCGGTCTCTTGCTCCTTGCGGTCCGCCTCGATCAAACCTCTGCCTCTTCCTGGGAGGTACTTCATTCATCTGCTGGTCATCTGTATGGCGGGTCAGACAGTCACGAGCCATGTGACCAACCCCACCGCAGGAGTAACACTGTCCGCGCATGGTAATTCGTTTCCACCCCGGCTGCCTCACACAAACGATCTTGTGTCCTGCGGTCGACCACCTATAGGTCTAGTCCATTTGGACCTCTGCGTCATCTGTCTGTTGCCCGCTGCAGAAGACTCTGCCGCCTGCCGGCTAGTGGTGGGTCCTGCTGTTGGAGACAGCTCAGCAAGGAAACTCTCCACTAAGAGGGCTCACTCCAACACCCATGTCTGTGTCGGGATGCTGTGGGAATCAACTGAAGCTCTGATCTCTCGCCTGAGCCCCTGCACGATGGTTCGGGCCCTGAAGAATGGGTCCCATACTGTAGAGACCCGTATCTTGACGTACATGGACATTACATTACATTTGCGGAATACTTAGTACATAAAAAAACACACACACAAGGACCGTAATAGTTTAGTGTCTTTGGAAACTCGGAATATAATCTTCTAATCATGGTGAAAGATCTTCAACATCTCCCATAAAGATCTTCTTTTTTATACATAAAACCTTTCTTTATATCCTGGGGAAAATAAAACACAAAAGGGTGAGCTCAAATGCTCAGTAAGGGTAAACAAAATAAATATCAATCACATCATATACATAAGCACATAACTTTTGGAAATCTTAACCTGCAAAAGAGATCATAATTTCATAACATGGGGTAAATCATGGCTGTGAAATGTAGTCACAATAATCATAACATAAAACATGAAACTTTGTGGCATTCACACATAATCATAGAGAATCATTTCTTGTTAGTCAAGACTCATTGCCAAGACTATCTTAGTGGACAAAGTCCCTTTCTGAATCGAGTAACCCTCGTTTCAGTCCTATTTCACTGAACCGGTATAACCTACCATTCCAGCCATGTCTATCTCATGAGATATAAAATCATTACCCAATGCATTGGAGGGAGATATAGGTCCCACCCATCTCATAATGATACCATTCTTATGTGTGCCACAAAATCATAAATCATACATCATTTCATAACCCATGTAATAAAATGGGATTCTTAAACATCATGCCATCATAATCCATAAACAATTGATATCATTTCATCATAATAAAACTGAAACCATTTAAATCATAGAGACATTTTACTTGAAACATACATATCAAATAACGTCATCTTAGATGGAAAATAGTTTTAAAAAAAACACTTGAAATGAATTCTTGAGGAAAATATCCTTTCTTCTTTAAAAACATTTTTCCTTTCTTAACATGTCATAAAACATTAAACTAAAAGAAGTTGATTAAAAATAAACTTGAAAACTTGTAAGGTAATATTCTTGGAAATAATGTTTTAAAAATCCATTCATTCCGTATACGTTAAAAAAAACATTCTTCGTACTTTTGTCGGAAAAGTCAAAAAATCACCTCGTACGAAAAAGCGACAAAAGATTCCTTTCATATTCTTTACTAAAAACTCACCGAAGGGTAAAAATGGACTTAAACAATTGTAGGTGGATGGAAATAATATTACATATTGATGAAACATGGATGTGGATGATAAAATACACCCCAGTAAATACTTACGAATAAACAATCTCGGATAAAAATGAGATTGTGATATTTCCCTTACCCTAGGTCCGATTTGCTTCGTATGTGTCCGAACCTCCTGTATAATGATTTAAATAATGTCATTGACTTATTATAGAATCATATTCATTGTTATGATATCATATATGGTTCACTTATGACATTATATTACCCGTTCTTTTGTAAATTCCATGTTAAAGAAGCGTTTTGGGTAAAATCATTTCATTTATCGTAGGTGTTTTGACTTGTTGTTCTTGACATTATTATTACTTATATCATGATTTACTTACTTCCAGAATATAAAATTTGATTTATATATCATATATATTCAGTATATATATATATATAATAGATAGATAAATAAAATGAAAAACATCGTTCATGGAGACGGTAGTCCGTACGTACGCATGAACGCTGTTTTCCATTCCTTATTGTCTTGAAATGGAAGTAAGTAGATGACATACATATATATATATACATAATCCAGTAGCTTTATAATGTCATATATTTCATTATTATTTCTTATATATACTTTATAATCATTCTTAAATGGTTAACATGGAGAATGAATCTCATCGCGTCGTGGAGACGGTAGTCCGTACGTACGCACGAGCGATGATATCATTTTCATAAATATTGAATTGAATCGGAGTGGATTATACAATATATCAGAATCAATATGATGTTTTAATAACTATGTATAGTTATTCTTTACACCATTATACCCATTCATGTAAGGTGGTGGTGGAAAATAGATTACACCACGGCGTGGAGACGGTATTCCGTACGTACGCACGCGCAGTGATTTCTTTTTCCGTAGGATGGATAGATGGTGAAATAGGGTTGTTTCATACTTATAATAACATATCAGTATATGAGTGATACTGATGTTATTACTTCATAATGAAACAACCTAATAAGAAGAAGTGGAAGAAGAAATAAAGATGAAAGAATTGGTAACGGTAATTACCTCTTCTTTGAAGCGCCGCTTTGAGACCTCCTCTTAGGGCACTACAATTGGTCTTTGAGGAAGACCAGAACCTCTAGGATGTTGCTAGGGAAGTGGAGAAGAGATTTTGGCAGGGGTTGGCCGAGCTTGAGTGCTCAAATTGGTGTGAGGAGGAGGGGGAGGAGGTGTCCTTTTATAAGGGAGGAGAGGGGCACCTTAGAAATATCTCAAAATATTATTTTATATTAAAGTCAAAATCGGTTTATAATGGCTCCAAAGGGTCTTATTTCGAAGATAAGGTGGGGATGGGTCGAAATCCTATCAACCAATAGGATTTAGACAAGTTTAGTTTATTATTTTAACCTTATCAATTAGATTTAACTCTAAGTTAAATAATTTAACTTTTACCGTGTCTTTTTGTTTTCTTTCACTATATGGTTAATAAACTTACTATAACATGCCAAACGAACCCCAAATTGTATATTATTAATAAATATATCCTTATCTAAGTCATTTGGCCGAACCTTATATTTTTAAGAATAAAATAACAATTAATAATATAATATTTGATTTAAAAACTATTTTGTGTCAATTATGACACTATTTGATATATGATTTTTTTGAAAGTCATAACAGAATTATATGTTCGAACCAAGTTGATTAAACCAACACTAATATATCATAGTAACCTAGAAAATTAGTTTAAGTCATAAAAAGTCTCAAATTACATTCATTTGAGCATTTATAACATCAATTATGTTAATATTCCCTTAAAAGGGTAATTACTGCATCATCGTTGTGTCATAAATAAATTAATTTATTTAAAGTCTAAAAATTATAAATAAAATATCATTATGTAGGAAATCTTTTTATATTTCTAATTAATATTTATAGTCGAATTTATCTTATGTATAACCCCATATTAAAAATGTTTTAGTTATTAAACTTTGATTTTAACTATTTTAACTATTCATTAAATAATATAATATTAAATGTCATAATCTAATCCAAGTGGACCTAAATGGTCATATTATATTCATAAGGTTGTTTTTGGTCGAATTACACTTATCCAATAGAATTAGGACATGTGTTAGGGTAATAGTAATATCATATTTACCCTTAGTTACCCTATTTACTATTAACCGTGGTAAAAAAAAGTAAAAAGTTACTATTCACCAAAAATTATTTTCATCTCGTTGAACCAAATTTTACTTACTGACATCAACCGTGTGTCTCGGATTTTTGAAATTCCATTCACAGAAGCGGTAAAATTAAGATTTATGAAGAAATTAATTTTTTTAACTACCACTTAGTAGTTTCACTATTCATCAAAAATTGATGTTTTTCAGAACAATTCCAAAATTTCATCCTAAGCTATATTTCATATTCCGAATTCAAAAATGAAGTCTATTTTACAAAATTCATATCATAGAATTTGCATTAATTAATTTTATAATTAAATCCCGCTGTTAAAACAAATAGCGTGTTTTTAAGAAACAATATTTATCAAAAGATTGACACTTGATTATGTCTGGTTTAAATGTGAAATTACATCCAATGACCAACATTGTATTAAATTGTAAAAATATATTCTAAATATACTTTAAAACCACTCAAATAAATAATTTATCACTATTAATTATTTCTATTAAAAAAGTTGTTTTTAATTATAATTTAGTAATTTTTACTATTCATCAGAATATGAAAGTTATCCGAAAAGTACCAAAATTTCACCTTAGGCTAAATTCAATACTCCGAATCCAAAAATGAAGTTCATTTTGAAAAATAAGATTTACAGAGTTTTAAAAAAGTGGTTATTACTATTCATAACGGCTAGTTTTAATAATATTTTAATAGCATATCGTTGTTTAGTGAAACTCGGTATTGCGTATTACACACGCTATCGAGGAAGGTCGTGATTGCGTGTAATGCAAGGCAAGTCAAGGATGCGTGTTGTGCAAGCTCCTTTTGGTGTAGCGTACAACACAAGACTTTAAAAGAATATTTTTTTATAAAATCTTGGGCTGTTACATTCTACCCCCCTTAAAATGAATTTCGCCCTCGAAATTCGTCGGGGTTATAAATGGTTTACTATTAGAAAGTTTCTTTAATAGAAACCCACATCGTAAAAAGGAATATCAAAACCAATCTTTAAAGACAAAAGTATGAAACGTAACGGTTACCCAAATAAACTAATCATTGGGTTTCCACATAGGTGAAAATATGGATATGGAAGAGAAATCTAACCATCATGTTCTGATGGAGAGTGGTAGAGAACATGGCTATGGAAAAGCCAGTAATCACAAATCCATAGATTTGTGATGATATAAGGTACCATCTGATTCATCGGGTATAAGATCACTAGGACAACATTTTTGGTTTTCAAGATCATTTCCCTAAAGTTGAAAATTTGAATTAGAATAAATACTTACTTTATTTTGGGTACAATCTCACTGTTGTTCGTGCCTTGAACAATTTCCACTTCATCTCTTAAATAAATGAAGTTGAATTTGTTATTCATGAAGTGTTAGCAGATCATGTGATAGAATGACGGGTCATTCCATCTGTCTCAAACAAAAGGTTAGCAAAAATTATATGCATAAGTCGATCTATAGTGAGATTAATCATATATGGTTCCTAAAATGGACTTATACTTCATATATCATACTTCTTAATATAATAAAACTAGTTTCTACTAAACATGGACTTCCTGTAGGCCAGTGGTAGGCGATAAAGGCCAGTCGCACTTCGGTTGTGGGTTCGATTCCCACAGCCTTGTCCGAAGCGATGGGTTGTCGCCCGTCCTGCAGGTTGTCCTTTTTCCAAAACTATATAACATCCCATCAATAATATCGAAAAAAACAAACAATACTAACTTATGTCCAACATAATCCATTCCAATCTTTTAGGCTTATCCATAATACTGCAGTCGACTCTCATAATATAGTGAAAATGATTACCAGAGATTTAACACCATCATCGATCCCCAAATATCATAAGATATGTTTTGTTGGTCACATTCCAAACATTCAAAGTCCTTAATCGTGTATTCTCTTAAATACCTTAGTGAAAACATGAATGCAGTTAAAAGTTAACACTTTTCACATACCAAAATCCTCATAATTCTATATACTCAAACTTAGTCCTTATATCAATCATGATCTCATGAATACTGTTAAACATTTCATTTTCTCGTTTTCCCTTCATTATGCGCATAATATCCCAATCACTTTGAATACCACATTAGACCAATACATAAATATTCCAATATTCCAAGATACAACATCATTTTGGAATCCCATTACATAAACACTTAATCATTCCACCACATCATTGACATATTCAACATTGCCAATAGTGATCGCATGTGACTTCCCTTTGTCCTTTTCCTTAAGCGGTTACTCATGTCGATCATCACTAACCCTTGGATTAGGGAATTTATTAGCATAATGCCCCATTTCCTTGCACTTGAAGCATTGAAGTGTTGGTTGTACGTTCTCTGCAGTGTTTGCTTTATTCACTTCATTAGAATCCCATTTTCCATTACTTCGACACTCAGCTGCTCGATGACCTTCTTTTCCACACTTAAAACATTTTCTAGTCCCTTTAAAACAATCTCCACCATGCTTCTTTCCACACTTTGTGCATAAGGAAACATTCATCTTCTTTTCACCATTATTCTGAGTTTTCTCCTTGAACTCCATCTTTCGTTTCTTGTCAAACCCATGAGATGGATATGTAACACCAACTTCCATTTCTACCTTGATAGAACAACGCACAATTTCTTCATTGCTACTGAAGTCTCTTATAGCTAATGCCCTTCTAAGACATGGTTTTAAGCCACTGAAAAATTGATCAACTTTACTTTCAGGTTGGATGATAATACCAGAAGCGTACCTTGCAAGTCTTGTAAAATTCGCTTCATAGGTACCAACAGATTCATCATCCCTTTACTTCAGTTCAAGAAACTCTTTCTCCATCTTTGTTCGGAGAATACGAGGGATGTACTTATTGAAAAATAAGTTCTTGAACTCGTCCCATTCCATAGACTCAATTTCATCCCTTTGCCTCGTATTCTTAATAAGATTCCACCATTGATCAGCATCTCCTTCCAAACGATACACTGCTAGGATGACTTTATCATGTTCAGAACATTGAAGAACTGAAAATATCTTTTCAGTAGTACTAATCCATTGTTCAGCAACTAATGGATCAGTAGACCCACTGAAAGAAGGTGGACGCTGCCTCATGAAGGATTCAACAGAATGTTGCTCCTTCCTTGGCTCGTTTGGAAGTCCTTCATGATTCATAGCTTGAGAAAGTTGTGTGAGCATGGCTACAAGATTTTGCATTCCGGCTCCCATATCGTTTGGTTGCTCAGGGGGACAATCATTGCATTGCCCATCACATTCCGCATTAACACGGTTCCTTCGGGTTCCAGCAATCGTCTAAAACCCCAAAAGAATAGTATGAGAGGCAAAAATCATGCTAGGGAAAACAACATAATAAAGGGGTAGTACCCTCAATATCTAACATCTTAGGTTAAATTCGAAGATCGTTAGTGCAATTCTAGGACTATAACCTATACGTATACTTAACCTTAGAGACATCCCTAGACATACCTTAGAAATATCTCTAGGGATCTCACTAACGTTTTTGCATCCTAGTTTCCAAAGGTTGACTAAACCTTTCCTCTGATACCAACTGTAGAGACCCGTATCTTGACGTACATGGACATTACATTACATTTGCGGAATACTTAGTACATAACAAAAACACACACACAAGGACCGTAATAGTTTAGTGTCTTTGGAAACTCGGAATATAATCTTCTAATCGTGGTGAAAGATCTTCAACATCTCCCATAAAGATCTTCATTTTTTTTATACCTAAAACCTTTCTTTATATCCTGGGGAAAAGAAAACATAAAAGGGTGAGCTCAAATGATCAGTAAGGGTAAACAAAAGAAATATCAATCACATCATATACATAAGCACATAACTTTTGGAAATCTTAACCTGCAAAAGAGATCATAATTTCAAAACATGGGGTAAATCATGGCAGTGAAATGTAGTCACAATAATCATAACATAAAACATGAAACTTTGTGGAATTCACACATAATCATAGATAATCATTTCTTGTTAGTCAAGACTCATTGCCAAGACTATCTTAGTGGACAAAGTCCCTTTCTGAATCGAGTAACCCTCGTTTCAGTCCTATTTCACTGAACCGGTATAACCTACCATTCCAGTCATGTCTATCTCATGAGATATAAAATCATTACCCAATGAATTGGAGGGAGATATAGGTCCCACCCATCTCATAATTATACCATTCTTATGTGTGCCACAAAATCATAAATCATACATCATTTCATAACCCATGTAATAAAATGGGATTCTTAAACATCATGCCATCATAATCCATAAACAATTGATATCATTTCATCATAAGAAAACTGAAACCATTTAAATCATAGAGACATTTTACTTGAAACATACATATCAAATAACGTCATCTTAGATGGAAAAATAGTTTTAAAAAAACACTTGAAATGAATTCTTGAGGAAAATATCCTTTCTTCTTTAAAAACATTTTTCCTTTCTTAACATGTCATAAAACATTAAACTAAAAGAAGTTGATTAAAAATAAACTTGAAAACTTGTAAGGTAAGATTCTTGGAAATAATGTTTTAAAAATCCATTCATTCCGTATACGTTAAAAAAACATTCTTCGTACTTTTGTCGGAAAAGTCAAAAAATCACCTCGTACGAAAAAGCGACAAAAGATTCCTTTCATATTTTTTACTAAAAACTCACCTAAGGGTGAAAATGGATTTAAACAATTGTAGGTGGATGGAAATAATATTACATATTGATGAAACATGTATGTGGATGATAAAATACACCCCAGTAAATACTTACGAATAAACAATCTCGGATAAAAATGAGATTGTGATATTTCCCTTACCTTAGGTCCGATTTGCTTCGTATGTGTCCAAACCTCCTGTATAATGATTTAAATAATGTCATTGACTTATTATAGAATCATATTCATTGTTATTATATCATATATGGTTCACTTATGACATTATATTACCCGTTCTTTTGTAAATTCCATGTTAAAGAAGCGTTTTGGGTAAAATCGTTTCATTTATCGTAGGTGGTTTGACTTGTTGTTCTTGACATTATTATTATTTATATCATGATTTACTTACATCCAGAATATAAAATTTGATTTATATATCATATATATTCAGTATATATATATATATAATAGATAGATAAATAAAATGAAAAACACCGTTCATGGAGACGGTAGTCCGTACGTACGCATGAACGCTGTTTTCCATTCCTTATTGTCTTGAAATGGAAGTAAGTAGATGACATACATATATATATATATACATAATCCAGTAGATTTATAATGTCATATATTTCATTATTATTTCTTATATATACTTTATAATCATTCTTAAATGGTTAACATGGAAAATGAATCTCATCGCGTCGTGGAGACGGTAGTCCGTACGTACGCACGAGCGATGATATCATTTTCATAAATATTGAATTGAATCGGAGTGGATTATACAATATATCAGAATAAATATGATGTTGTAATAACTATGTATAGTTATTCTTTACACCATTATACCCATCCATGTAATGTGGTGGTGGAAAATAGATTACACCACGGCGTGGAGACGGTATTCCGTACGTACGCACGCGCAGTGATTTCTTTTTCCGTAGGATGGATAGATGGTGAAATAGGGTTGTTTCATACTTATAATAACATATCAGTATATGAGTGATACTGATGTTATTACTTCATAATGAAACAACCTAAGAAGAAGAAGTGGAAGAAGAAATAAAGATGAAAGAATTGGTAACGGTAATTACCTCTTCTTTGAAGCGCCTCTTTGAGACCTCCTCTTAGGGCACTACAATTGGTCTTTGAGGAAGACCAGAACCTCTAGGATGTTTCTAAGGAAGTGGAGAAGAGATTTTGGCAGGGTTTGGCCGAGCTTGAGTGCTCAAATTGGTGTGAGGAGGAGGGGGAGGAGGTGTCCTTTTATAAGGGAGGAGAGGGGCACCTTAGGAATATCTCAAAATATTATTTTATATTAAAGTCAAAATCGGTTTATAATGGCTCCAAAGGGTCTTATTTCGAAGGTAAGGTGGGGATGGGTCGAAATCCTATCAACCAATAGGATTTAGACCAGTTTAGGTTATTATTTTAACCTTATCAATTAGATTTAACTCTAAGTTAAATAATTTAACTTTTACCGTGTCTTTTTGTTTTCTTTCACTATATGGTTAATACACTTACTATAACATGACAAACTAACCCCAAATTGTATATTATTAATACATATATCCTTATCTAAGTCATTTGGCCGAACCTTAGATTTTTAGGAATAAAATAACAATTAATAATATAATATTTGATTTAAAAATTATTTTGTGTCAATTTTGACACTATTTGATATATGAGTTGTTTGAATGTCATAACAGAATTATATGTTCGAACCAAGTTGATTAAATCAACACTAATATATCATAGTATCCTAGAAAATTATTTTAAGTCATAAAAAGTCTCAAATTACATTCATTTGATCATTTATAACATCAATTATGTTAATATTTCCTTAGAAGGGTAATTACTGCATCATCGTTGTGTCATAAATAAATTAATTTATTTAAAGTCTAAAAATTATAAATAAAATATCATTATGTAGGAAATCTTTTTAGCTTTCTAATGAATATTTATAGTCGAATTTATCTTATGTATAACCCCATATTAAAAATGTTTTAGTTATTAAACTTTGATTTTAACTATTTTAACTATTCATTAAAAAATATAATATTAAATTTCATAATCTAATCCAAGTGGACCTAAATGGTCATATTATATTCATAAGGTTGTTTTTGGTCGAATTAAACTTATCCAATAGAATTAAGACATGTGTTAGGGTAATAGTAATATCATATTTACCCTTAGTTACCCTATTTACTATTAACCGTGGTAAAAAAAAGTAAAAAGTTACTATTCACCAAAAATTGTTTTCATCTCATTGAACAACATTTTACTTACTGACATCAACCGTGTCTCTCGGATTTTTGAAATTCCATTCACAGAAGCGGTAAAATTAAGATTTATGAAGAAATTAATTTTTTTAACTACCACTTAGTAGTTTCACTATTCATCAAAAATTGATGTTTTTCAGAACAATGCCAAAATTTCATCCTAAGCTATATTTCATATTCCGAATTCAAAAATGAAGTCTATTTTACCAAATTCATATCATAGAATTTGCATTAATTAATTTTATAATTAAATCCCGCTGTTAAAACAAATAGCATGTTTTTAAGAAACAATATCTATCAAAAGATTGACACTTGATTATGTCTGGTTTAAATGTGAAATTACATCCAATGACCAACATTGTATTAAATTGTAAAAATATATTCTAAATATACTTTAAAACCACTCAAATTAATAATTTATCACTATTAATTATTTCGATTAAAAAAGTTGTTTTTAATTATAATTTAGTAATTTTCACTATTCATCAGAATATGAAAGTTATCCGAAAAGTACCAAAATTTCACCTTAGGCTAAATTCGATACTCCGAATCCAAAAAATGAAGTTCATTTTAAAAAATAAGATTTACAGAGTTTTAAAAAATTGGTTATTACTATTCATAACGGCTAGTTTTAATAATATTTTAATAGCATATCGTTGTTTAGTGAAACTCGGTATTGCGTATTACACACGCTATCGAGGAAGGTCGTGATTGCGTGTAATGCAAGGCAAGTCAAGGATGCGTGTTGTGCAAGCTCCTTTTGGTGTAGCGTACAACACATGACTTTAAAAGAATATTTTTTTATAAAATCTTGGGCTGTTACACGTACCATGTCCATGGAATAGCACGAGAGATCGGTAAACCTTGCCGAGTACTGGGCTACCGTCATGCTGCCCTGCCACAACTGTAGTAGCTCCTAGATGCGCACCGAACGGAGGGTGGCTGGGACGAACTCTGAGCGTAAGAGGCTCTCAAATTCCTTTCAAAGGAGAGATGCTTCGTCGTGCACCTGGAGCATCAAACTCCACCATCTGCCTACTGCCGCATGCAGGAGGCTCACAGAAAGGACCACCATAAGGTCAGATGGTGTCCCAACTATCCTGAAAACTCGCACAACCGCCTCCAGCCAATCCTCAGCTACCTGAGGGTCCATATCCCCCCGGAACCTGTGCGGTCTCTGATGCTGAAACTCATGCAGTGCGCTAAGGCGACGTGCACTATTAGCGGCTGGGGCTGGTATCATCGCTGGCTCGGCGGGTAGAGGTACCTCCGGTGCCTCCGCTGTCAAAGGGCCATGCACCGAGGCCTCGTCGCTCAGTGGGTTGTCGTCTCACACAACACTCGGAACCCTAGCTGGCTGCCATCGTGGGGCCATCCTAAAAAGAAACAAGTGCACCACGGTCAAACAGTATACCTGGTGAGATGAGACAATGTAATCACAAAGAGAAATTTTAAAACACACATGAAATCAATGTTTTCGTGCGCTAAGTCGGAAATCCGAAGTCTGGGTCCTGGTGTACGGATACGTCGGCCGCCGCACCAACACTGGACTCCCAGGACTGATAACCACACTCAATACTCTTAACTCTATTGCTTCACATAGAAAAAGATCAGTGTCCTGAGTTCTACGGTAGAACCGAACTCCTCTGATAACAATTTTTCACGACCCATCCTCGGGACCCATGTCGTGACTACCCCAAACCCGCCTCCCATAGGCCAGGGGCTGACGACTATCACCAAGGCATAAATCCCCACAAAAAGGGGAAGACATTGCCTTTATAAAGTAAAAAAACACCATAGAGTAATCAAGCAGAAGTGAACACTAAGTAAAACTGGGTACAAAAGTAAGTGCGGAAAGGTAAGTGGGCCAGGATACAAACCCAAACTGAAAGTAAAGTAAAACTAGAAAGGAAGTACATCAACTAAAAAGTAAAGCCGCAACGTCGAGCCGTCCACTGGAAGTCCCACATGAAGGGTGGGTACAGATAGCCTCCTCAGCTCCACTGGTCCAGCCGTCCGCTCTGTGTACATCCCGCCCAGTGGTCGACCTCCTGGTACAGACTTACTCCACAAGCCTCCACCACAATCGGCGCTGTCTCTCGTCTGCATCCAACACAACGTAGTGCGGGCATAGCCCGTGCAGGGGTGAGTATAAGATACTCAGTAGGGACCCCATGACCCCCGAAGGTCTCCTAGATTCCACAAAGGATAATCCACAAAGGAAGATACAATCACGAAGTAACATCCGACACTACTTAGGTATATGCCCATACATATACCTAAGTCAACAATTCAAGTTCGGCTCCAACATCCGAGTGCAAGTTCGATCACATCCACAAAGGTTAACACAACTCAATCGACACAGGAAATCATAACGTAATCCACACAGGATATCAAGTCAATCTTATCGAAGATAAAGATTGAAAGTTAAAACTCAGCTCAAACCAGGATTTAATCATGATGTTGAAACCATAGATGGTGGGGAAACTCCTCCTCTTTCAAGTACAGTGGGCCTACCGCTACAACCAAGCGCTTCCCATTAACCTTGGACTGCTGTAGTACTCCACCTGTCAAGTACTGTGGGCCTGCTGCTACAACCAAGCGCTTCCCACCATTGGTCTGCCGCTACAACCAACCGCTCCCCCCTCATAGCCTCCATAGGTACTCCTCCTGTTGAGTACCGTGGGTCTGCCGCTACAACCAAGTTCTCCTCTGTCGTGGGTCTGCAGCTACAACCAAGCGCTCCCCCTCATAGCCTCTAGAGGTACTCCTTCTGTTGAGTACCACGGGTCTGCCGCTACAACCAAGCACTCCTCCGCCGTGGGTCTGCCGCTACAACCAAGTGCTCCCCTTCATAGCCTCCAGAGGTACTCCTTCTGTTGAGTACCGCGGGTCTGCCGCTACAACCAAGCGCTCCTCCGCTGTTGGTCTGCCACTACAACCAAGCACTCCCCACTAGGCCATCCGAACACACCGAGTCGATCGATCAGAGGACGTCAAGTCTCAGCCAGCTCTAGGGTTTCATAGAGATTGAAGTATCGTATTCGTCACCAATAAACCCATGGAGGATTATCGACGGTTTTCACCGTCGTCGAACCCACGAAGGATTATAGTATAAAAGTCATTGTCGTCGCAGACGCCGCCTGCTCTAGGGTTTCCACACACAGCACGGTCGTTCCGGGAGGGTCCACTCCACGAGCCAAGAGGTCAATACATCAAATGAAACTTATTCCGGGGTTGATGTATCCCAATTTTCCGTCTCATCAAAAGGAACACAACGCGATAGACGGCGCGTCAATCGGACGCCCGATCTGAGAGTTATTGGCTTTTTCGTCCCAGGGGCCCGGTTGGTTTTAAGTCAAAACCAACCCGACCGTACTCCAACTATGTCCAAACCTTGAGTGTAGTAAGCTAAAAGGTATGTCTCACTATGATGAATCCATCAAGGTTGACGGCAGGTCAATCGGACATCCGGAGATCAAGTTATAAGTGTTTCCGCTCTGAGGGCCCGGTTGGTTTTGTGTTCAAACCAACCAGTCCGAACCCAAAGTTCTCTGAAACCTTGAGTGTAATATACCGAAACGACCTTCTCGATCCAAGTATTTCTACACAACTGATGGTGCATCGATCAAAGGGACGTAGCCCATGTTATGGGAAAAAGACCGGAACTGTTCGGAAAATGGGGGGTCTGGGTCCAGGACATGCTATTCACTATGAAGACCTCAAAACGACTTTGCGGTCTGCTTCGTCGCCGCCCGTCGATCCACACACCAAGAACAAAGAAACGGTGGGTTCAGACTTGTTCGTTGGTCTGCACCCACCACGTTATTGGTATAAATGACTTCCGACAATTAAACACATGTCGAGGATATAAATCACATATATTTAATTGAACCAAAACCCCCTACCTCAAGGTGTTGATGAACTAAGATCGTCGCTGAAAAAAGACGTCTCGGGAGACGGCGTCGCGGAAGAGGATCGTTGGCGTCGCGGTATACGGCGTCACGTCGTCAATCTCCAGGGAACTAGCGTTCTTCGTCGCCCTTCATCGGAGTCTGGCATTCTTCGTTGGCGACGGTGCGTTCTTCGCGTTCTTCAAGGGGGAAGATGAAGTTTCAAGGCTTTGAGCAAAACCTCTCAATTCCACTCGCACAACCCAAGCCACCCACATAAAATAAGGCATATCCTTATTTTATTTCTCACACCAACTGTTTTTGAAAATAAAAAATAGATCATTCAATTAATAGATTTAATTGAAGAGTTTTAACCGCCCAATTAAAGAGGTGTTTAACAATTAATTAAACGTGAGAGTTGACATGGAATTTAAGAGGGGGGTGCGGGTGAGTTACCAAAATTAATGCACGTGGAAGGTAAAAGGAAATAAAGGGGTGGGGCTTGTGTGGGCCCCACCTCACTAATATCCTACCTAGGAGTTAGGATATCAGTGGGTCTCACTCCAACCGCCATGCCTAGATTAACACTGTTTAGAATAAAAATAAAATCTGTTGCACAATTTTATTTTATTCTTCATATAACCCAAAAATTTTAATAACCTCAACCGAGCAAATGCAACTCCGAAAAAGACATACTTGAGCAATTACCGGTGCTGCGATTCCATCGGTGCCATCGGAATTTGATTCCGAGCAACGGTTCAAAAGTTAGGAAAACTCGCTCGTTCGTTCACTAAACGTACCCGAGCCAAACTTCAGGAATTGATTCCGGGCCCACTGGGCATCGGAATCAGGTGCCGTCAGAAACTGCGTTCTTGTAAAATTCCTAAGAAAATAAAAAAAAAAATTCCTTTAATTTTACTGGTCTTTACAGATTATTCGACTAGTAGAATATTCTTGGTTAAATAGATTATGATTATGAGAATAAAAAAAATTTAAGTATGGAATATTTATTATTTATGCAATGTTCAGAAATTTAATGGCCAATATTAAATGATGAAAATGAAGTTATTATTTTTAAGCTCAAATATGATCATGCATTACACTTAGTAATTAATTTCAAACTCTCATTTTGACATGAAATGTCTTCTAATTTCATTTCTAAATGAGAATTCACATAACTGAATCGTGGAAATGTTAGTATCTTTTTAATTATGCTCTCATATGCCCTAGAAAATTTTCATGGTATATTGAATTTGTTACATCATTTAAAAGAGATTTTTTATGTAAATTTTAATGAATGTTTTCAAAAGTTATTTTGGGTATAGTATGTTATTTTTAAACCCCTTACTGAGCATTTGTATGCTAACCCTACATTTTTAATAAAAAAATTGCATGTAACATCTTTAAGTAGATGAAACATTTCAGTAGTAGCTGGTTTCCCAGACCCGGAATCGAATTCGATCCTCTGTATTGTATCGTCTCCGGGTACTCGGGAGCTGGGGCATGACATAAGGAATGCAATAAAATATATATAAACTTATGTAGATTACATGATCGTCCGAAATATCCATGTTATTTTGTTCCCTTAATAAAAATATTTCTTAGAATTATCATGTTTGACACACTGTTAGAAAATAAAATGGCATATTATTAGTAATATGTGAGGTTTAGAAAAAAAATTATTGGGATCCGACATGATTATAATTACACTTCCTATTTCCCTTAGTGGAAAACATGTTTCCACTATGAGGATAAGAAACTCCTAAGAACATTGACTCCGCATCTAGGTCCATCTCGACCGTCAACACTATATCCAATATATCATAATAATATGGTTTCTTTATAAATAAAATTTGAGGTAAAAAATAATCTCAGAGTCTCATCATGAACAATTGAGGATTAATCTTATGGTTCGATGATATATTAGGTGAAATCTATACTAGTTCCGAAAAACAGATTGCATACACTGTCACAGTCCGGTTAGCCTACTCATGAAAGAAATAATCAATAGAATTTTCCAACACCATAAAATCTGGATAGACCGAGTTAGTGAAAAGATCCTTGAATTAATTCCACTCTAATCCCTCACGTTTATTCAGTGATAAATGTTTTTCACTCCAACTGATTCTAATTATTTCTAGCATGAAGTTGGTATACTTCACCTATATTTTTTCTGGAATTTCTATAATCCCAATAAAATGCTAACTTTTTCTCAACCATTCCTCATCCTCTTGAGGATCACTGAAACCTCTGAACCCTGGTGGATTGTCGCAAAGGAACTATTTACAATGGCTTTGTAGATCATCCCCCCAGAGGATCCAATTCTTGAGCCTGAATAGGGATTAGTTGTGGTACATATCCTAGAGCTTGGAAAATACGCAGAATCGCCTCTACTATATTAGGTTCCAAAATAGTATTCACTCATTGAGTTTCATCAGTAGATTCCTCTTAGATTTTATTATCATGTCATCATGGAGGAAAGATGCCACACAATGTCAATATAATACCATTATGACATAATATTTAACATAGAAACAGAGAAACATAGATTTTAATCCCATCACATAGTACAAATAATATTTGGATTTTAATCTATCCATGTAAAAAGTAGGAAAAATAGAACATAGAATCATGAAGTATTTCCAAAACCAATCCTAGTGACCTTAGGTTCTTTTTGGTGAGAGTTGGCCAGACATTCAATCGAAACTACCCACTAAGTACCGTCATGAATACACAACAACGTACTAACATTAAGGATTGATTCTTAACATGCAACAATGTCACCACATTGTCCCAAACTAGACTAGGTACACTTGTAACCCGATAAATGAGCCAGTCCTGAGATTTCTTGAATGGTGTTTCCGATCCCAAAGGGTTAGTGACTAGCACATGAAATCATAAAATATGAGAGTGGGAATAAATTTTCCACAAACACAATAGAAGAATGATAAAAAAGACAGTATCTATACAAGGAAAAATCTGCTATGAGTACTTTAACTGTAGTCTAATGAAAAAAAACCAAATTTACTACAGTAATGAACCAAAAAATTGAACGAACAACCAAATACCTAGAATACTCCACTCTCCAAGCCCAAAGATCAAAATCATGAAC
Organism: Viscum album; assembly: GCA_963277665.1. Classification (NCBI taxonomy): domain Eukaryota; kingdom Viridiplantae; phylum Streptophyta; class Magnoliopsida; order Santalales; family Viscaceae; genus Viscum; species Viscum album. The sequence continues at coordinate 31,492,028 of OY728158.1, forward strand.
CACCTCTAAGTGGTGCTTTTCCCCTGATCGATCCTAAAATGATATATTATACAAACACTTAAAGGAATGTGTAGAGTATGAATTAAAGACTAGTATGGTATCACCGAAGATTACATAATAGAGGATAAAATTTAAATAAAAAATTAATGATTTCAATTTTCAAATAAAAATTAATCTAATTTCAAAATAATATTTTAAAAAATTAGGTTTTACATTTCAAATTATTTATATACATTTAAAAATTGGATTAATAATAATTATATATTAAAAAGGAAAGTACAATAGTTTAAAAACATTGTAATATATTTTTTTCTCAAATATAAATAGGTGACCAATATGTTCATCTATTAGAATGTAAAAATTTTACATGAAACCATATTCCACACATAAAAGGTGACCCCAATAAAATGTGTATACATGCATCCCCTTTTACACTTTTCTAGAGGGATTCATCATAATCCCATCTGGGAAGTGATGTGTTGAATTTTTTTTATGTTGTAAAATCAAAAAGTGTTTTCATGAATAAAATACTCTGTAACTAGGATTTCATGTTCTGTAATAAATAAACCACTATCAGAAAATTATTTTGAAAACATTTCAAAATGATATTTATCTCATTCACCAATTTCAATTATTCCAATTTTATTTTAAATACAAAAATTGGGTTTTAATCAAAACATAAATTTCCATAATAAACGCCAAATATTTTTATCAAATTCATTTAATCCATTTATCACATATAATAATTATAAATCAATTAACTTCCACAATTTAAATATATCAATTTAACTTTCACAATATTCCATAAATTTCCAAATAAATGCCCAATTCAATGGAATTGGGGGTTTTCCCAATTTTTATTCCAAAAATAAAATTTTAATTCAAAATCTCCCAATTAAATGGAATTGGGTTTTAGAAAATTAAATTATATTCCAAAAATTAAATTGAAATCAGCATAATCATGCCATAAAATTTTGGATTAATTAAACTTCTTAATGAAAACAGAATCATCGACCATGGGATTACGGGATCTCGAAACACCAAACCCTAAATGGAATTACCCAATTAAGGATTATGAAAATGGAATCCTAGAATTATATATATACCGAATATCAAAAATTAATGTTATTATATCTACCAACAATATTGTTTTCCACAATACCCTAGGGATGAGGGGAGAGATAGATTGTGAGAAAGATAAAGAGATGAAGAAACCAACTCGAAAGAGATCAAAAATAATTTTCCAAGATTTGATCCTCTTATGGGAGTATCTAGAGGGTCTAAAAATAGTTATTGGGGGACTCCAAGGATAAAGAAATCACTAGGGTAAGACAATATCATTGGGGATATAGAATGTGGGTTTTGGGACTTTTATCTCAATTTTCAAATTAAAAAAACCTCTAAAAATAGATAAATGGTAAGGGCTATATCATTAGAAGAAAATTTGATCCCTATCCATGCACCTATTTTTCCAAGGAGGATGGGTTCTACTAAGTGGTTACATTATTTTTATAACCATGCATCGGCCTTCAAAACCCCAAGTATCTAGGTTTCCAAATTTACCACAGATTTGAAGCATGTTTTGGGAAAATTGTGCACCAAACACGCACTAGCCAAAAACATTCCAAATATCCAATGTTATCACCTGAAACAATACTCAAAGGACCCCAACCAAATCATGATCAATATAGGGGTTTAGGAATATTTTAAAATACTAATAGGATGTTACACATGAACTCCCTATCTCAGTCATACCTTAGAATCTATGTAAATAAGTATTTGTAATAGATTGTCTTACAGTCCTCCAAGATGTAGTATTATTGTTGGCCTTCCTGTGTAACAATATCCCACCTTCCCCTATCCGAACTACGTACCATATAATAAGTGAGATTGATTCTTCACTCTAGAGGTGTCTCCAAATGATAAAATATGGAGTCACAACCTATATCCATGACTCTATAGAATTTGATCCTCTGTTCCTCGAAATAGTGCGCAGATTATGCTGATAAAACTCATGAGTCCACTCTTCCATATTTGGGGTATGTCAATAAACCCCATGCATAAACTACATTATGCAGAAAAGGCCCTCTCAACACTAGGAATTGGTCCAAACATCAGGTATAGTGGGTGGTTCCATAGGTAGAACTATAAGAGGTGTCACAGGCGTCTGAGGGTCCAACACCTCTGGTGCATGTTCATCACCACATTTTGGGTGAATGACATGTGGATGTCTTGGTGGAATGATTCTACAATGCCAAATAAATAACTCAAAATAGAATTCTACATTTGAAGAATTATAGAAATATTTGTAAAGACCCATAAAATTCAAGGGAAATTTTTTCTTAATTTTCTTTAGAATTTTACAAGAGCGCGGTTTCAGACGGCACCTGATTCCGAGGCCCGGAGTTCCCGGAATCAATTTCTGAAGTTTGGCTTGGGTACGTTCAGTGAACGAACGAGCAGGAATTTCTAACTTTTGATCCGGTGCTCGGAATTGAAATCCGAGGGCACCGATGAACTCACAGCGCCGATATTCGCTTAAAGATACATTTTCGGGAGTTGCGTTTGTTTCGGGTTGAGAGTTAGTTTTTGGGAGATTAGAATAAGTTAAATAAAAATTGTGTTTACATATTTTTATTTAAACTTATTAGTTAACTTCTCTCAAAGGAAGTTAGGGGTGGGACCCACACCCACTTAACCTCCCTTGAGAGGATTAAGTGTGGTGGGGCCCACACGAACCCCTAACTTTACATCTTCCCTCAAACTTCCTTAACCCCTCATTAAATGACATGGGTTATTTAATTTTGGAGTTAATCTTTTTGAATTTCAAACCTTTGAAATTCTTGTGTTAAGTTTTTGATTAAATTAAGCTCTTCTCTCTTTTTGTTGAGTTAGAAATCTTATCCAACTTGATAGCTTTTGAGAGCTTCTTCTTCTTCTTCAAGCTCTGACGAAGAACACGAAGAACGCTCAAGCTCCGACGAAGAACGCTCAAGCTCCGACGAAGAACGCCACCTCTCTTCTTCGTCTTCCGTGTTAACTAGAGGGAACGCCGCTTCCTCCTCGGACCTTCTTCGTCGGCATACGAAGATTCGCCAACGACGTAACTCTTCGGGCGTATCTCATCGTCATCGGATTTGACGAACGACGACCGCGATGCCGGACCTCCGCGACGTTGTCTTCCGCGGGACGTTGTCAAATCTTCGAACCTATACCTGAGGTAGGGGTTGTTGTTTTATTGTTTAATTATTTCATTCTTGCTCGTGGTTCGCATGACTAACGTGAGGATTGAATATTTATGTTGTGTTTTAACGTGAGGGGGGCGGACCGCATGAACACGGCCGAACCCCCTCCTTCGTTCTTGGTGTTTATTTTTTGCGGATGAATCAAGGTGGCGTGGTGCCGTCGCACCACGCGGATATTCGACCAATTCTTCTTACGCGACGCCATCGTGCCGCGCCATGGAAGAAACATCAAGAACGCGACGTCGTCGCGCCGCGTTGAAGAAAACAAGGTGCGGCGGAGGGGCGCGGTGCGACGGCACCGCGCCGGACAACGAACACCGCGGCCGGTTCCAGGCCACGGCGGAACGAGGAGACCGGCGGCCGGGCCGCCGGCGTCGGAAGCCGAAGAGGGGACCGGATTTTCCGGTCCCGTTGGAGAAAACCGGCCGGCCAGCTGGCCGGCCGGATAGCATTAAACCGGGGGAAATTAATCCCCCGGCCAGCTCTAAAAACCCCCCTCATAAAGAGGGGGGCGGTTTCCACGAAGGGGGGGGGGGGGGGCAGCAGCCCCCCGGTTTTTCTCCAAGCGGGCCCCCACGTGGGAGCCGTTTTATTTACAAAGGGGCGCGGCTATGCCGCGCCACCCCTTCCAATCAGCGGGGGAAATAATTCCCCCCGCGCTGCCTCCGTGCGGTGCCAGGCCGCCGCGCCGCCGGGTCGGGTCGACCCGGTTCGGGCCGACCCATGGGGGGCGGGCCGGGTCGCCCCGGACCCGGACCCCCCGTTTCGAAACGGTTTCGGTCTTTTCGACATAACTTGATCCACGGACCTCCGATCGACGAACCGTCTGCGGCAACGAGATCCTTGGATCGAGACGATCGTTTTGGTATATCGCACTCAAGGTTTCGGAGAACTTTGAGTTCGGCCGGGTTGGTTCGTACACGAAACCAACCGGGCCCTCGGAGCGGAAACACTCATATCTTGAGCTACGGACGTCCGATTGACGTGCAGTCAGCTTTGTTGTGTTCCTCTTAGTGAGACGGATCTTTTGGCATACTCCGCCCGAGGTTTGGACGCAGGTGGAGTACGGTCGGGTTGGTTTTGCCTTAAAAACCAACCGGGCCCCGGGGACGAAAATGCCAATAACTCTCAGACCGGGCATCCGATCGACGCACCGTCTGTTGCGTTGAGTTCCTGTTGACGATACGGAACTTTTGGCATCCTTCGCCCGAGTTTTGGATACAGTTAGTAGTGGCCGGGTTGGATCGCACCCGAAATCCAACCGGGCCCCTGGAACGGGAAAGCTGATATCTTTCAGACAGGACGTCCGTTTGACGAACCGTCAGTGGCGTTGGTGATTACGTTGAGTAACGGTCCCTTTGAGTATACCCTATGGGAGTTCAGGGTACAGTTGAGATACGGCCGGGATTGGTTCGCACACGATACCAACCGCGCCCCTGGGACGAAAAGGCTAATAACTCACAGACCGGGCGTCTGATCGACGCGCCGTCTGTTGCGTTGAGACCCCTGTGATGAGACGGTCCTTGAGATACTTCTTTGCGGGACTTTGTGATACTTGGAGTATCGACCAGTAGCTCGTGGAGCGGACCCTCCTGGAGACGAGCGTGCAGAGTACGGAGACCGTGTAGCCGGCTGAGACCTGACGACTGCTAGACCGACTCGACTTGGAGTGAGTCGACTAGCCCAGTGGACGGAGCGCCCGATATTTGGTGGCAGACCCACGGCGGACGGAGCGCCCGATATTTGGTGGCAGACCCGCGGTACTCGACAGGAGGAGTACCTCAGTAGGCTATTTGGGTGAGCGCCCGGTATTTGGCGACAGACCCTCAGCGGACGGAGCGCCCGATAGTTGGCCGCAAACCCGCAGTACTCGACAGGAGGAGTACCTCAGCAGTCTTAGGTTAGTGAGCAGTACCTCGGAGTCGTGACAGGACCACTGTACACTCTAGAGACGGAGCTCTTCAGTAGTTACGGTTTCGATAATGAAAATCCTGGTTTGAGCTGAGACTTTGACCTTGTGTTTACTTCATGATTGAGATGGGTCACTTTCTAACTTAGGTGTATGTATGGGCATATACCCGAGTAGTGGTTATCCGTTGATTTCACAATCCTTGTTTTTCCTCATGATTGAGATGGGTTACTTGATAACTTAGGTATATGTATGGGCATATATCTAAGTAGAGGTTATCTGTTGAGATCTTATTTGTGGTTATCCTTGTTGGTTTAGTGAGACCTTGAGGGTCTCGGGGTCCCTACTGAGTATCGTTATACTCACCCCTGCACGGGCTATGCCCGCACCTCGTTGTGTTGGTTGCAGACGACGGGCAGTGCTGACGGAGGCCGAGTGTTCGAGGACTGGACGATACCTGGAGGTGGACTATACGACGAGATGGTACCCGGAGGAGGACCTCACGACGAGACGGTACCCAGAGGTGGACGTGATGACGAGGTGGTACCCGGAGGTGGACCACTGGGCGGGACATACTCGAAGCGGACGGTGGGACCCGACGAGCAGAGGAGCTATCTGTACTCACCCTTCTGGTGGGACTTCCAGTGGACAGCTCGGCGTAGCAGCTTTACTTTTCAGTTGCTGTTTTCCCTTTCGAGTTGTACTTTACTTTTAGTTTGGGTTTGTATAATGGCCCATTTACTTTTCCGCACTTTTAGTTGTACTCTGTTTTTTCTTAGTGTTTACTTTCCGCTTGCTTACTCTGTGGTTCTTTTTGTTTACTTTTATAAAGGCAATTCCTTCCCAGTTATCGGGATTTACGCCATGGTGCTAGTCGCCAGCCCCTGGCCTATGGAAGGCGGGCTTGGGGTAGTCACGGCACGGGCCCCGAGGGCGGGTCGTGACAAATTGGTATCAGAGGTGGTCGGTTCTACCGCCGACTCTGATCTTTCTTTCTGTGAAGCAATAGTGTTAAGGGTACCGAGTGTGGTTTTCAGTTCAGGGAGTCCAGTGTTGGTGCGGGCGGCCGACGTATCCATACACCAGGACCCTGACAACCGATTTCTGACTTTGTGCACGAAAACACTGATTGCGTGTGTGTTTTCAAAGGTTTCCCCCCTTAAAACAGCTCAAACCAGGTCAGCTCACCAGGTATAACCGTTTGATCGTGTTACGTTGTTTCTTTCAGGATGCCTTTTCTCGGACGACCAGCTAGAGCCCTGAGGGATGTGCGTGCTGACATTCTGTCGAGCGACGAGGCTTCGTTACAGGGCCCTCTTGCAGTTGAGGCACCAGCGGAGGCACCAGCGGTACTACCATACGTTGGCCCACCGATGCCACCAGCCCCAGCATTAGGCGATGCACGACGCTTGAGTGCGCTGCATGAGTTCCAGCGCCAGAGGCCACCCAGGTTCAGGGGAGAGACGGAACCGCAGGCGGCTGAGGATTGGCTGGAGGCTGTGGTGGGAGTCTTCAGGCTAGTGGGGACGCCATCGGACTTCATGGTGACCTTTGCTGCCAGCCTTCTTCAGGAAGCAGTAGGCAGGTGGTGGAGCCACTTGTTCAAGTTTTGCGATGGGATGGCTTTCACATGGGAAGACTTTGAGACCTTCTTCAGGGTGGAGTATGTGCTAGTAACTCTACACCCCGAGCGTGTTCAGGAGCCGCTGCCTTTGCCGCGTGTTTTTCGATCAGAAGCTGAGTCATCTGTGGGCAGTAGACAGATGATGCAGAGGTCCAGGAGGACCAAACCAGCAGTTGGGCGATCTCGGTTTTTTGGACCGGTGGTGCGGGGCACCCGGAGTGGGAACAGAGCTAGCCGTGCAAGGAGCAGGTTGTGTTACTCATGCCGCGGAAAGGGTCACCTGGCACGTGACTGTCCGACTCCTCGATCCACAGGCTTTGGGGGAACCACCGAGGTAGAGGCAGCGACAAATGCTTGAGCAACAGTAAAGCAGGTGGACAGGAGCGGAACTAGTGGATACGTCTCTTGTACTTCTAGTTCCATGTTGATGTTGTTTTTGTGTAGCATCTTTGTATTATGAGCTGCAATAATAAAAGATGCATACTTTGTGATGTTTTCATTCCTGTCCTCTTTTGTGTTGTTACTAAGAGGTTCCAATTGACTGTTGACTTGACCCTCACTTGTGAGACATCTACTGGAGGAGACCCAGTTACCACACACTGATGCCGACAGTGTGACTCAACCCTTGGAGGCGAGAGTGACAGTTGGATCTCTTAGTAGATACGTCGAGGCCTTACGGCGTCATCCATGGCATGAATGCATCATTCATGTCAGGATTGACTGTATTAGGCAACGAATGTGGTTTATCCAGGGGATGAGACCGGGTTTCTCTTATCGGCAAAGAGGAAATCTTGCAGCTCTTGTGGGACCGGAGGTGGACTAGGCCACGACAGAGAAGGTCCAGGTCATCCAGGAGCGGATGAGGACAGCACAGAGCCGGCAGAAGTCATACGCTGACAGGAGGCGGAGGCCACTGGAGTTCGAGGATGGCGACCACGTCTTCTTGCGGGTCTCACCTCGACGTGGTATTCTGAGATTTGGCCGAGGCGGCAAGTTATCTCCGCGCTTCATCGGACCCTTCCAGGTCCTCAGCAGGGTTGGCGAGGTGGCTTATCGCCTGGCTCTACCACCTCAGTTGCACCGGGTGCACGACGTCTTCCACGTGTCTCAGTTGAGGAGATACGTGCACGACCCGACGCACATCATTGACCATGGGGAGCTTGACGTTGACGATGGGGCGACTTTTACGGAGGTCCCAGTGGAGATAGAGGATCGACAAGAGCGGGTCTTGCGTGGGCGATCGATTCCTCTTGTGCGCATCAGATGGCAGCATGGAAATCTCCAGGAGAGCACATGGGAGCGGGAGGCTCAGATGCGTGCTCAATACCCTCATTTGTTTCCCTAGTTTTTGATGTATCTTTACGGGGACGTAAAGCCCTGAGGTGGGAGTAATTTAAAGACCCGTAAAATTCAAGGGAAATTTTTTCTTAATTTTCTTTAGAATTTTACAAAAGCGCGGTTTCAGACGGCACCTGATTCCGAGGCCCGGAGTGCCCGGAATCAATTTCTGAAGTTTGGCTCGGGTACGTTCAGTGAACGAACGAGCAGGAATTTCTAACTTTTGATCTGGTGCTCGGAATTGAAATCCGAGGGCACCGATGAACTCGCAGCGCCGATATTCGCTTAAAGAGACCTTTTCGGGAGTTGCGTTTGTTTCGGGTTGAGAGTTAGTTTTTGGGAGATTAGAATAAGTTAAATAAAAATTGTGTTTACATATTTTTATTTAAACTTATTAGTTAACTTCTCTCAAAGGAAGTTAGGGGTGGGACCCACACCCACTTAACCTCCCTTGAGAGGATTAAGTGTGGTGGGGCCCACACGAACCCCTAACTTTACATCTTCCCTCAAACTTCCTTAACCCCTCATTAAATGACATGGGTTATTTAATTTTGGAGTTAATCTTTTTGAATTTCAAATCGTTGAAATTCTTGTGTTAAGTTTTTGATTAAATTAAGCTCTTCTCTCTTTTTGTTGAGTTAGAACTCTTTGCCAACTTGAGAGCTTTTGAGAGCTTCTTCTTCTTCTTCAAGCTCTGACGAAGAACACGAAGAACGCTCAAGCTCCGACGAAGAACGCTCAAGCTCCGACGAAGAACGCCGCCTCTCTTCTTCGTCTTCCGTGTTAACGAGAGGGAACACCGCTTCCTCCTCGGACCTTCTTCGTCGGCATATGAAGATTCGCCAACGACGTACCTCTTCGGGCGTATCTCATCGTCATCGGATTTGACGAACGACGACCGCGATGCCCGACCTCCGCGACGTTGTCTTCCGCGGGACGTTGTCAAATCTTCGAACCTATACCTGAGGTAGGGGTTGTTGTTTTATTGTTTAATTATTTCATTCTTGCTCGTGGTTCGCATGACTAACGTGAGGATTGAATATTTAAGTTGTGTTTTAACGTGAGGGGGGCGGACCGCATGAACACGGCCGAACCCCCTCCTTCGTTCTTGGTGTTTATTTTTTGCGGATGAATCAAGGTGGCGTGGTGCCGTCGCACCACGCGGATATTCGACCAATTCTTCTTACGCGACGCCGTCGCGCCGCGCCATGGAAGAAACATCAAGAATGCAACGTCGTCGCGCCGCGTTGAAGAAAACAAGGTGCGGCGGAGGGGCGCGGTGCGACGGCACCGCGCCGGACGACGAACACCGCGGCCGGTTCCAGGCCGCGGCGGAACGAGGAGACCGGCGGCCGGGCCGCCGGCGTCGGAAGCCGAAGAGGGGACCAGATTTTCCGGTCCCGTTGGAGAAAACCGGCCGGCCAGCTGGCCGGCCGGATAGCATTAAATCGGGGAAAATTAATCCCCCGGCCAGCTCTAAAAACCCCCCTCATAAAGAGGGGGGCGGTTTCCACGAAGGGGGGGGGGGCAGCAGCCCCCCGGTTTTTCTCCAAGCGGGCCCCCACGTGGGAGCCGTTTTATTTACAAAGGGGCGCGGCTATGCCGTGCCGCCCCTTCCAATCAGCGGGGGAAATAATTCCCCCCGCGCTACCTCCGTGCGGCACCAGGCCGCCGCGCCGCCGGGTCGCCCCGGACCCGGACCCCCCGTTTCGAAACGGTTTCGGTCTTTTCGACATAACTTGATCCACGGACCTCCGATCGACGAACCGTCTGCGGCAACGCGATCCCTGGATCGAGACGATCGTTTTGGTATATCACACTCAAGGTTTCGGAGAACTTTGAGTTCGGCCGGGTTGGTTCGTACACGAAACCAACCGGGCCCTCGGAGCGGAAACGCTCATATCTTGAGCTACGGACGTCCGATTGACGTGCAGTCAGCTTTGTTGTGTTCCTCTTAGTGAGACGGATCTTTTGGCATACTCCGCCCGAGGTTTGGACGCAGGTGGAGTACGGGCGGGTTGGTTTTGCCTTAAAAACCAACCGGGCCCCGGGGACGAAAATGCCAATAACTCTCAGACCGGGCATCCGATCGATGCACCGTCTGTTGCGTTGAGTTCCTATTGACGATATGAAACTTTTGGCATCCTTCGCCCGAGTTTTGGATACAGTTAGTAGTGGCCGGGTTGGATCGCACCCGAAATCCAACCGGGCCCCTGGAACGGGAAAGCTGATATCTTTCAGACAGGACGTCCGTTTGACGAACCGTCAGTGGCGTTGGTGATTACGTTGAGTAACGGTCCCTTTGAGTATACCCTATGGGAGTTCAGGGTACAGTTGAGATACGGCCGGGATTAGTTCGCACACGAAACCAACTGGGCCCCTGGGACGAAAAGGCTAATAACTCACAGACCGGGCGTCTGATCGACGCGCCGTCTGTTGCGTTGAGACCCCTGTGATGAGACGGTCCTTGAGATACTTCTTTGCGGGACTTTGTGAAACTTGGAGTATCGACCAGTAGCTCGTGGAGCGGACCCTCCTGGAGACGAGCGTGCAGAGTACGGAGACCGTGTAGCCGGCTGAGACCTGACGACTGCTAGACCGACTTGACTTAGAGTGAGTCGACTATCCCAGTGGACGGAGCGCCCGGTATTTGGCGGCAGAACCACGGCGGACGGAGCGCCTGGTAGTTGGCAGCAAACCCGCGGTACTCGACAGGAGGAGTACCTCAGTAGGCTATTTGGGTGAGCGCCCGGTATTTGGCGACAGACCCTCAGCGGACGGAGCGCCCGATAGTTGGCCGCAAACCCGCAGTACTCGACAGGAGGAGTACCTCAGCAGTCTTAGGTTAGTGAGCAGTACCTCAGAGTCGTGACAGGACCACTGTACACTCTAGAGACGGAGCTCTTCAGTAGTTACAGTTTCGATAATGAAAATCCTGGTTTGAGCTGAGACTTTGACCTTGTGTTTACTTCATGATTGAGATGGGTCACTTTCTAACTTAGGTGTATGTATGGGCATATACCTGAGTAGTGGTTATCCGTTGATTTCACAATCCTTGTTTTTCCTCATGATTGAGATGGGTTACTTGATAACTTAGGTATATGTATGGGCATATACCTAAGTAGAGGTTATCTGTTGAGATCTTATTTGTGGTTATCCTTGTTGGTTTAGTGAAACCTTGAGGGTCTCGGGGTCCCTACTGAGTATCGTTATACTCACCCCTGCACGGGCTATGCCCGCACCTCGTTGTGTTGGTTGCAGACGACGGGCAGTGCTGACGGAGGCCGAGTGTTCGAGGACTGGACGATACCTGGAGGTGGACTATACGACGAGATGGTACCCGGAGGAGGACCTCACGACGAGACGGTACCCAGAGGTGGACGTGATGACGAGGCGGTACCCGGAGGTGGACCCCTGGGCGGGACATACTCGAAGCGGACGGTGGGACCCGAGGAGCAGAGGAGCTATCTGTACTCACCCTTCTGGTGGGACTTCCAGTGGAAAGCTCGGCGTAGCAGCTTTACTTTTTAGTTGCTGTTTTCCCTTTCGAGTTGTACTTTACTTTCAGTTTGGGTTTGTATACTGGCCCATTTACTTTTCCTCACTTTTAGTTGTACTCTGTTTTTGCTTAGTGTTTACTTTCCGCTTGCTTACTCTGTGGTTCTTTTTGTTTACTTTTATAAAGGCAATGCCTTCCCAGTTATCGGGATTTACGCCATGGTGCTAGTCGCCAGCCCCTGGCCTATGGAAGGCGGGCTTGGGGTAGTCACGGCACGGGCCCCGAGGGCGGGTCGTGACAATATTAATGGATTGAAATATATCCTTCCAATATAAAATATGACCCCTCACTTCCTACTCCAAAAATTGGTTCCAGGTGAATAGTTATTAGCATAATAGGATATAAGGACATATCATACATCCCCAAATAACCCCAATTATGGACATTTTTGGGTATAAGTCTCATAACAATTGATATAAGTTTTGTTATACGGAGTTCCAGTTGGATGGTTTGAAGAAAAACATCCTTTACTTTACAATTTGAATCACATTTAGTGGTTACTACCTCACTTGTATATATTTAAATTCATCTATGTTAATAGTCATTATATGAATATATACATATATCACAGTCTGATACTAATAGTTTTAGAGCCTAAATTATTTTATAATTAAAAAATTAATTTATATTCACTAATATATGCTGTAAAACACCATTTAGATTGATGTAGGAACATTAATTAGTCCAATTATGTTATACCTACATGAAATTTTAGCACATTACAATATATAATAATTGATTCAGTAACTCTAATTAGTATGAAAATTCCCACATAAATTATTCATTGTATGGTAAAATGATATTTATATTAGTCATAATATGTGAATAATGAAGTATAAGGTGATAATTCCATACCATAACTATACCAACTCAGTCTTAACATACATGAATATTAAATCATTTTAGAATGTAATTCATCCCAATAAAAAAGTACAAGCCCTAAAACCATAATAGTATACTTCTTTTGAAACATGGAACAAAATATTCTAACTCAGTGAAAGATATTCCTTGTTTCCAAAAATATATTCCCCTTTAGTAATTATACATAAATAAAAATTATTTATAACCTACAGAATGGAAACATATAAAATGGGTGACATCAGATTCTCAGTAAGGGTAAATAAGGGAGATGAACATAATAATACAGTTATGAGAACATGATGAAAACATTAGAACATCAAACCCTTCATAACAAAGATCTTAAAAATTAATCATGGAATAAATATTGACAGTTTTGAAGAAACAAATCATAATGGAATAATGATAATAATCCATGTAATCATAATATAAGAATAATACAAGGAACTTATAGTAGATACAAATGTTTATACAATTTTATATAATGACTACCAACCGTGACTGTCATAAGATGTTAGGACTGGCCTAATCACCTATGTACCTACTTATGTCTTATAATCCCCTATAATCTACCCTCATGTTTATCATGGTATTCCCTCCAATATACCTTATAGTTTTAGGATTGGGTTTCCCTCATGTGCTCCCTCTTATTTCAGCTTTGGTATTGACTCCTGTTTTAGGCTTTTTATTCCATCTTATTTCGGGCTTGGGATACCCTATTTTTTTAGAATGTGATTCCCTCTAATGAAACCATTTATCTAATAAAACATTTATCATTACAAAATTCATTGGACGGATATATATTGTTCCTCCCTATCACATAATGAAATAATACATGCATGTGTTGGAACCAAGTCTTGTCATTGATAATAATTGTGTTCGGTTTGTTTTTTTATCAATCTATATGTGGATTACTATGGATTTAATAAGAAATGAGATTTTACATTTGAAGTTGAATGCAGTATTGAAGGTGGCACAGTTTCCTCTTGTTTTCTAATTTTTTGGGCCTTAAAATAGAGGGTTTGGTGTTTGAAAACATAGGATTTTCTTAGAGGAGTAAATGGTCTGAGAAATGAAAAGGGAAATCAGAAAAAATAAGGGAACCTCATAAATTGGAACATGAACCACATACCATGTTCTAGGAATGGTTCATGGCCATGCACCTGGCAGCAAGAACGTAACGCGGAGCGGTGCGCAGAACCGAAAATGATTTGCAGAAACGGTATATAGTGAAGGAATGTGGTAAGAGGATTTCTACAGAGAACAATTTGCATCAACAGTACATGGTAAAAGCATGTGGTACACGAAATTCAATAGTTTCTCATGATTTTTTCAGTAATAAAAAATTGAAGTTTTATGTGGTGGAGGTTAACCGTACGTAGATATAGTTAAGTATATAGTGTTGATTTTCCCATATTGAAAATTTGTGTAAATCAGAATAGAATTTTTTTTTGGAGTTACGTACCTATTTAAGGAATAGTAATCCCATCTATTCAGAGGTGATATTGGATATTAAAATTTCCAAAATAAATATGGTGATGTCTGAAGCGGTACATAGAAGAGAAGATGGTATTTAGAGAGAATCATATGCGTATTGGAAACCACCCATGGAAAAGAGTTTGGTTCATATAGGAAACTCTCACATTACGCGGTGGAGCAAGGAAACACGTAGAGTTGGACAGTACATAGAGGAGTGGAGTAGAATGAGGAGTAGGGTGGTACCTAGAGCAGGGAAGTTTCTGGAGAAGCTAGATGGTACACAAAAAACAGTAGGGGTATGCATAAACATCAGTAGTACGAAGAACACCCAAGGAAGCATAAAATTGAGAAAATTAGTTAGCAGAATTAATTTCCATAACATATCAGTGTACAGGAAGATAAAGTACATCTTTGGGTGACTACATGACATCAAAAGAGCATCCATTTACAATTGAGGATGCATGATATAATGCAAAACCATTTTCGCAACTTTCAATTTGATAAACTGAGTTATGAAACTTCCAACATTGAGAGCAAGGGGGAGTCAGTGAAAGTGATCCAAGGGACGCAATATACAATCCCTAACAGCAGGTAAAGACAGTTCTCCTAGCACAGAGTGAATGCGCTAAAATATTTTAATCCACAACACATGAATATTAGTGGGTTTTGGTGTGACTGAAACACTATCGTTGTATGCTTCTTGTATGTTTCCCTTAGTGATTAACCAAGTGAAATTGATTTTTCATTACTTTGTATGTGATTGTTTATTTTTTGTAAAACCTCTTTATATAGGATTCATAGGTTCTTACCATTGCGGGAACAAAATCCATCAGTTTAAAAGATAAATATGACACCCTAATTCACCCCTCCCCGCTCAAGGTGTTTCGGGGTCCTACAAGTGTTATTAGAGGGTAAATTTTGCTGGTGTTAAATCTGTCATGTATTTTTTTCTAACATGGAGAATACAGTTAATGTCAAGGGAGATACTTTTTTTGATGGAAGTAACATTCAGATATGAAAGAATATGATGAGATATTATCTAGTATATCTTGTAATTGATGTACATTTTTCCACTTCTCAAGGAATACTGGTCACTGATCTAATTGGTCTATCTATGATAGATACAGACAGGAAAATTCTAGATGCTTATGCTAAACCAAAGAATTCCCAAACTGCATATTTTTCTGATCAAATATATCTGATGGTGATGAAATGTAAATCAGAAAAATATATTTTGGAGAAACTAGAGAATATCTATGAAGGTGATAGAATTATGAAGGAGGATAAGCTCTATGTATTACACAATAATTTTGATGATTGAAAGATTCACCCTAAGGGAAATGCGTATTCCTTCTTCAACTGAATTACTGAATTTGTAGAGTCAATTTGAGTGCTTGGAGAATAGATAAAATACATTTATATTGTAATGAAAATATTGAGAATACTTCCACCCATTTATAATGAAAAGGTTTTATCTCTTGAAGAAATGGATCCTTCCAAACATTCTCTTAATAATCTGCTAAGGAGCCTGGTGGCATATGAGATGAGAGTAAACCTAGAAGATGCAAAGACTTGTGTATACAAGGAAAGGTAATTCCAAACCACAAAAAACTATAAATTTCATGAGATTTTATTGATTAAAATGATGAGTAAAAGTAGGTTCTTTCTCTTATTTCCAATAAACTCAAGAAGGGGACAGGGAAATTTAAAGTAAATCTACCCCTTTCTTGTTTTTGTTGTGGATGAGTTGGGAACATTTCCTCTAGTTGCCCAAGAAAGTTCAATAATGAAGAAAGAGAATACAGAGACCTTCAAAATAATCATAATAGGTTTTTTAAAAAGAGATAATTAAAATCTAGAAATACATTTTAACAGAAGATTTTTTTGTGAAGAAGAATACAATGATAATAAAATCTTTAAGGAAGCGGAAGCATAATTAAAATCTGGGTACCATGCTTCTGTGATGGCTATAATAGAAAAATTTGAACCATCAAAAAATTAGGCTGGTGATAATCAGTTGACTACAGATTCCAATCCCAAGATTCAAAATAATGATGATATTGGTATGCTTAAAAACAAATGTAAGTGATAAAATATGTGGAATATAATGGAGGAGGAATCATCAGAATATATTGATCAGCTGGAAGAAGAAATTGAATGACTATAAGAACATGTGAAATTACAATCATCAATCCTTGAAAGCACTGATGATGTTGTAGAACTAAAAATAATAATTTAACAACAAAAAAGTTCCGCAATAACCATACCTAAAGACTCACAAAAAATTCCAAGACTATTGATGGACTCAAGGAAGAAGTTGTTACTCTAAAAAGTTAACTCGAAGGTGAATCAATTTCATAAGAATAAAAGAACAATATGCAATTTAGAAGGTTATTAGTTGCTAAGCTACTAGAGAGAGAAAAACTTGGTTCTGATATAGTTGAAAAGATCATGACTGATCCAAGACCCACATTCATGGGTAATAGTAGAATTGACTATGATTCCAAAATGTCAAATTTTATAGTTAATATGAACCATAGTAAAGGCAAGATGAAAGCTGATCATGTTTAAAAGCCACCAGAAATGATTAAAAGAAAACCCTTAAATCAAACATAAATGAGAATTGAAGTTTATGCTTGGGTTTCTAGAAATTATAGGCATTCAAAATATATTCTCATGGAAGAAGGCATGAGGAGAAATAAATGTGAGAAGATATTTCCTTTAATGAATTGTTAATTGTTTGGATATCTATGACATGGTGTGTCATACTGTGAAGACATAGGGAGCTACAAGAATGGAAAAGAGTTAGGAGTTTAATAATGGATAAATTATGAATAGCATACATCTCATAGAAAAAATTATGAATATGGATATTCTTTTCATTATTCTATCATTGGACATAATGTTGGGAATTACACACAGAGGTATGAAAAGAGATACTCTATCAATGAAAAGAGACTATTCAATACTTGTCAACCGTACAATGTTTCTATTTCAATCAAGTTTTTTCATTTGGACGAAGAATTTAAATATGAAGAACCCATGTTCACAGAATAGTGAATTAAAAGTCCATCAGTGAACTATGCTCAATCCAATATCAAATTGAATGAAAAGAAGAATATTGAGAAATGCAAATTTTCTGAAGTATCACTCAAAGCTACAAAGAAAAACAACACTTGGATTCTTGATAGTGGATTTTCATCTCATATGATAGTAAATTAAGATCTATTAACAAAGATTAAGAAACATGTAGATGGAATAGTGAGGTTTGGTCATGATGGTGATCATTAGATCAAAAGCATTAACAATTCTGAACTGGCTAATAAAGAGTTGAGGAAGATGGAAGTTCATTATTTGGATGGAATATTTCTCAATCGTTTGAGTGTGATTCAACTCTGTGACTCCTTCCTAATAGTGAAATTTAACAAGAATGAATGTACTATAAGAGGAATGTTTAGGAATTCTCTCATGAAAGGATGTAGAACATATAGAAACTTATATCATGTTGATAGCAAAGAAAATATTTAATACTTAATAGTTGAAAAGGAAAAACAACTTATTGCATCAGAGATTAGGTAACATCAATCAATAATACATGGAAAAGTTATCTAAGCTCAATATAGTCATGGATATCCCTAATCTTAAGGGTGAACGAGAAAAGACATGTGATGCTTGCATGCACGGGAATTTGTCCTGCAGTTCCTACAAGACAATGATGAAAAGCTCACGAAATCCCTTTGACCTCATCCATACAGATGTATCGGTCCAGATAAATATTGTTGGAGCACATGGAGAATCTTACTTTGTTCTTTTCATATATGATTATAGTATAATATCAAGTGTGATTGTTATACACGGGAAACGAAAAGTGCTTGATTGCATGAAAGCTGATCTTCGAATTGCTGAGAATGATACTGTAAAGAAAATCAATGTTCCATGGTCTGATAGTGGAGTGGAATACATGTCTATTGAATCTTAAAATTACTCATAGAAGCATGGGATACAAAATGATGTGGAAACCATGAGTACTCCATAGAAAAATAGAGTTGTTGAGCGCATGAACCAATATGTAAACAGCATGTCTAGAACAATGTTGATCGATAGTCTTATTACTCAAAATTACTTGAAAGATGAAGTAAAAACTGGAGTTTATATTCATAATCAAACAGGGATATATAAGGGTGAGACAGAGACACTATATGAATTTTGGCATGGAAGGATGCCATCCATGAAATATTTTCACGTTTATTAAAGAAAATGATTCATCCGAAACAATGAATAAAATGAAGACCAGTATGGTGATAATATATATGAATGAATATTTCTTGTTTACTCAATGAATAGAAAATCCTACAAGTGTTTCAATAAGTTCTTGGAAGGAAATGTGGAAAGCAGTGATGTTATGTTCATTAAAGTGAAAAATATGAGAGCTTTACCCACTTCTTATACTGAAATGATAGAAGATGAGGATGGATGTTAACATGGAACAAATTCTAAAATAGTAGTAGAGGAAGAAATACAAATATCTTGGGATTCAAATCATGATGTTAACTTAAAAGAACAATCAGTAGAGGAATCCATAGTTAAAGAGAATATTTTCAAACCCCAAAGGAGAAATCAAAGAGCCGAGTTTGATTAGTACATTATTATTGGGGATTATAATTCACCTACATAGACAAGAAAAATAAGGAAAAATGATTAATATTCATTTCTATCAGTTCTGGAACCATCCATAGTTGAATACAATGAAAAGAATGAGTCTTGGGTAAAATAAATGAATTAAGAGTTAGATCAGATTGAAAAGAATCATACTTGGGATCTTGACAAAAGACCCAAAGATCACAATGTGATTGGTAATAATTGTATTTTCAAGAAATAATTTTTCAATAATGGAAATGTGATCATAAATAAGTTGTTCTTGGAATGTGAGGGATATTCACAAATCTAAGGTGTGGCCGTTGAAGAGAAATTTTCTCCAGTAGCAAGACTGGAGTCAATAAAACTATTTTTTCCATGGAAATGGAAAGAGGTTATAAAGTGTATCAAACTTATGTCAATATAGTATTATTAAATTGAGTATTAGAAGAAGAAGTCTACATTAAACAGCCATTAGGTTTCATGCTTGGAAATAAAGAACTGAGGGTTTGAAAATTATATTAATCTCTCTATGTCCTGAAATAAGAACCACCAGTGTGGTACTCTTTGTTGGACTCTTATATGAGAAATCATAATTTTAATAGAGGAGGATTGGATCACAATATATATGTGAATAATTCATAAAAGGATCAGTTCATGGTATTGGTATATGTGGGTGATATTATTTTTTGTGGAAGCAGACATGGTTCAGTGGATGAATTTTACAATCACATTAAATCAGAATTTGAAATGTCCATGATTAGTGAACTGATATACTTTTTAGGGTATTAGGTGATTTAGAAGAATAATTACACGTTCATTTCTTAAGAAAAATATTCAAGGGAGAGATTGAATAAATATAATATTAATGATTCAAAACCAATTCCGACTCTGATTACGATTGAAATGATGCCCATGCATCTTGAGTATGTGACTTCTATGGATCCCACTACGTACATAAGAATCATTGGAATCCTAATGTACCTGATGACCATACATTCAAGGTGTAAATAATTGTGGGCTATACATTTTTTCAAGAAAGGATAGTGAACTATATAATTTTTCTGATACTGACTGGGCTGGAGATATAGTGAACAAATAGTCCACCATCAGTGGAGAACTCTATATTGGGAAGAAATGTGAGGGATGACTGAGCATGAAAAAATAAATTTCTTCTCTTAGTACTTCTGAAGATGAATATATATTAGCTTCCAAGGCATGCACTTAGTTTTTTTGGATGAAGCGACAAATGATTGACATTGGGGATGAGGTGAAATAACAAATGGTGATTTATGTGATAACAAGAGCATAATAGGTCTTACAAATAATCATGTTCATAATTCTCATACAAAACATATTGATACTATATATCACTTCATTAAAGAATTTTTTTTACAAGACATGATCAAAATGGACCACGTGGGAACTGATGATCAAGTGTTTGACATTAGGACTAAGCCACTATCATAGTATATGTTTCATAAACATTGATTTAACATCAGTGTTCAGACACCTCCCAATTCATAAGGAGGTTAGAAGATTCCCCTCTCCCTATTTTTTTTAACTATTTTAATATGTTTGTGGAAGTGTTTCAGGTTTATTGGTGAGATACAATAAAGTGAGAGTATGTTTTGTGGTCTACAATGATAAAATAATGGTCTTTAGGTTAATTTTTAATTTGGGAGAAATGATAAATTCATTGGAGAGTGATTTGGAATGATGGAGAATAGAAAATTCTAGAACTACAACTATGGGGGAGAAATGAGAATAATGAAAACATAATTCAAGTCATATGTCCTATTCTATAAACCGAGAACTACTCCTGTTTAATTAGAGTGATGGATGAGTTGTTTCCTGAAGGTTTTGGTTTTGATCCTGGACAACACATCTATAAATATATCAAGAGATTCCCAACAAACCCAAAGTGGGAGATTTTTGGAACAAAAGGTTGATCAATGATAATAATGAAGTTTGGTTTGTGTTTTTTCTCAATCTGCACATGTATTAATTGAGAATTTAAAATAAATTATGTCATACATTTGAGGATGAATGTATTATTGATGGTGGAACAATTTCCTAGTGTTTACCAAATTGTTTGGGCCTCAAAATTAATAGATTGGGGTTGGAAAACAAAGGATTTTCACAGAGGAGTGAATGGTATGTAAAATGAAGAAAAATCATCAAAATAAGGGAACCACATACCTCGTAACATGGACCACGTACCATTTTCCTTGAATGGTTCATGGATACATACCTGGCAGTGGGAACGATATGTGGAGTGGTGCGCAGAACCGAAAACTATTTGCAGTGACAATACACAGTGAGGGAGTGTGGTATGAAAAATACTACCAAAACTGTTCTCTACGATGGTACGTGGTGAAGGCGTGTGATATGCATAATGTATATGGTTCATGAGATTAATGTAGTATACGAAACAGGATCAGTACGCGGTGGAGACTAACCGTACACCGAAAGTGTTCAGTATACAGTAAAGATTTTATCACATTGAAAATTTAGGTAAAATAGATTAAAAAAATTTGTCAAGTTACATGCCATGTAAGGAACAAAAATAAACTTTTCAGAGGTGATATTGGATATTTAAGTTTCAAGAATAAATATGGTGAATTCTGAACCGGTAGATAAAGGAGAAGAGGGTATGAAGAGAGAATAATATTTTTAATTAAAACCGTCCACAGAAGAGAGTGTGGTTTATGCTGGGAGCTCTTGCAGTATGTAGAGGAGCAATGTAGTATGTGAAGAAGGATGATATGCATAGGAGTGGAGAAGTATGTGGAGTAGGGCAGTACACGGAGCTGGGCAGTTTGCAGAGGATCTGGTTGGTGCGTGGAAACTGCTCTGGTACACGAAAACAACAGTAGTATGCGGAACAACCAAGGAAGCCTAAAAATTAACAAAATCAGTTTGCAAAATTTATTTCTATAACATGTAAGTGTATGGAAAAATAAATTACATTTTTTAGTGATTACATGATATCAATATATTATCCATTTATAGTTGAGGATCCATGATTTAATGGTAATCCATTTGAAGCGACCTTCAGGTCAATAAACTAATTGAAGATACTTATAACATAGTGAGCAAGGGGGAGTCAGTAGATTTGATCTGAGAGATGCAGTGTACAATACCTAAAACCTTGTAATGACATTTTTCCTACCACAGCGTAACTGTGATAAAATCTAGTAATCCAAATAATTTGTAGATTAGTAGTTTTTAGTACGACTAAAACACTATGTGTGTATGCTACTTGCATGTATCCCTTAGTGGTGAACCATGAAAAATTGTTGTTTCATTAAATTGCATATGAATGTTTATTTTTTGTACTTCCTCTTCATACAAGTTTAACTGGTTCCTACCAACCTGGGGCCAAGATCCATCAGTTTAAAAGAAAAAGATGACACCCTAATTTATACCCCCCCTTATGGTGTTTAAGGGAATTTCAACATGTTCTAAAAGATAAAAAATATCCACCATATCATGACCCATAAAAAGGTATGGGTTTCCAAAACATCATATCATTTCCCAAGAAATTAAATGGTTATAAAAAATTTTTCATCATATAATTACCTATGGAAAAAATATTAGTCTCATTATCCAATCATAACTCTAGAAAAGAAGGAGGTTTCAAAATCATATAACTCATGGAATAAATACATATATCATAACCATAATCCCATTAAAATATAAACCATTCAAGAAAGAATATGAATGGTATTTTCATATCATATCCCCAGTAATAAATAAACTATAACAAAATGTAATTCATCTTAGATGGAGAAAGATTTTTATAGATTATATGAACCATTTATTTGGAAAAATATGCGTTCTTTTATAATAATTTCTATTAAACCATTTAAAATATCAATTTATTATAAATAATGCATCAAAATTTCATATAAAACATTTCTATAGAAAAATATCTTTTCTGTTGTAAAAAACACATTTTAAACAATTAAAATATTTTTAGTAGGTTTTATTTTAAAATTTATTTGAAATTTATAAAGAAATGTTGAATGTATTTTAGAAATAATTTTCTGAAAAATAAATTGAAACATATAAATAAGTATTTAAATAACTTAGAAAACCTTTTTTATAAAACATATAAATGATTCTTGAAAATATTTTGAAAAAATTTCCTTGAAATCATATAAAAGAAGTTGGAAAGTATTTTGGATTCCAATTTTCTTGAAAAAATATAAAGGAATATTTTCAAATCATTTAAAATACATTTTATTGATAAAACATTTTTTAAAACATTTTATAAAAAATATTGTTTTGTAAAAACACAATTTTACGACTGAAGAGATATGTAATGTCAGATTTTATAAAAAACACATTTTTAATTATGATAAGTATCAATGAGTGGAAAAATGGTACCAAATCATGAATACACCATTAAGAATAATTTTAAAATAATATTCATGAGTGTTATTGAGATATGTATTGTAATATTTATTCAGTGGTTGCAGAATCATTATTAAAATCGATAAATTATGGGATGGTAGACATAAAATGTTACCAATTTGGTAAAATAAAAAATCACTACCATAAGTGAATAACATTAAATTAATCATATAATGACAAAAAATAGTAAAATTGATGATATAAAATTTTAATGGTAGTATATACTCCTCATAAAAAAGGTAGCTGCATAACTCGACATGTACCTGAAAGAAGGAACATTGATACAAAATTACAATACCTATTTGGTAACTTTTATACCACAAGATCATTGAAAGAAATATCATCTAATGGATATATAAATATAAATAAATTTGTATATAAGAATCATAAAACAAATTTATGGGATTTATATACACCAATAGAAGAAATGAGTTGTGAATAAGGCATGTATACCATAGATATAAAAACTAAGATGAAAAAATACATAACATAAGTCACGACTTTATCTGTAAATTTCCAAACATCATGTATAATAAATTTAAGTTTATTATATGTATACCACATAAAAATATGATTTTATATAATATGATATATTATTTGGTTTTGACTTTTTGTTACCCGTTTATTAACAAATTCTTGTCAATGTTAAATTTCAAGTAATATCTGCTTTGTTTTTCAAATATATTTTTCCTCTTTATTTTTGGACTTCATAATTATATCATGATTTAATTATTAAAATAATGTAAAACATGAATTAAATATAATATATATTCATTATCAATTTCTTTATAATGATCAATAACATATAGAAATATAAAATTTAATACATCATTCATGTAGATGGTAGTTTATATGTATGCATGAATGTTGATTCTAATTCCTTATCATATGGATAGAATGAATGTAATTAAAATATATGAATATATATAATATAATTGCATTATAATTAATATATATATATATATATATATATATATCATATAATTTCACTAAACTCATAATTTATAAAATCCTTGTAAAGTGTGAATCAATCACATCAATTTATCGAGGCATTTGTCCTGTCACCCACAAACGAAGTTATCATTTTTACATAAAAAGAAAAGCCTCAAGGATTTATTTATATAATAATTAAATAAAAATAAAGACAAAATAATTATCATATAGATAAAATAGTAATATATTTTTCATCATAATTTCTAACCATGGTGTGTTTTAATGGAAAACGAATAACATCGTTTTGGGAGAAGGTAGTCTATCGTACTCAAGAATGGTAAATTCGTTACCAATTAGATCGATGTGTGATTAAGTGTAGGAAAAACCCATGGAATGAAAAATAATAATAAAATTAAAGATAATTAGGAAACTATAAAAGAACATAATAATGATATATGATGTGGTGTATAATGAAACTAATACAGAAGAAGTTGTTGAAGGATGTGAACTCTTCTTTGGGAAAGACCTCTGGGTTTGTACCCAAGGGATTACTTTATTGGATTCATTCCAAAAATTATTCTTCTAGGATAATTGTAGGAATGTTTCAAGGATATATGGGTAGATTTTGGGCCAGGAAAAAGGGCTTGATAGATTTGAATAAGTGAGAGTAGTGACTGTCTTTTTATTGTGGAGAAAGAGTGGCATTTATGTAAAAATCTGAAAAGGGAGTAATAACCACGTTTTTCCCATGTACAAAGGCTAGAATAATGATAAAAAATATACCTAAGATAGGATAGGCCAGAAAAATGAACTGAAATGGATTTGGAAATGTTTATAGGTTGTTTGGGGCCCTATAATTAAGGTTCATCCCACTGTTAATATAATTTTTCTCTTAATTGTAGTAATTATTTTTAATCAATTTCATAAATATTTTATGGTACCAAAATTATTTTACCTTGTTAGAAATTATAAATTATTATTATTATTCCAAATATGGAATCAATTTATTCAAATATGGGATCCATATTTCCAATTTCTAATCACAGATGCGGCATAAATTAATTTAAATTTAATTCTACATTCATGATAAAAAAGCCGGTTTTTAGTAAAAATGATCAAATGTTTAAAATGATTTTGTATCCAATTTCAATGTGAAATAGATTATAATTAAATAATTTAAATTAATGTATTTTAAATTTATTGTTGGAATCCTCATGTATTAATCATGTTTTAATGATCAAAAATCTCAACACTAATTACAAATCTTATTCATGATCACAAATCTCACATATCTAATCAATCATATTTATTTATGTTTCTAGTTATCTTATGATTTATAATGGTTAAGATCAATTAATTTTATTCATATTACTGTTTAAGTCTGAATACAGTTATTTTCCTAAGTACAAGACACATGCACCATGACCAATGAGACAACGTGACCACAAGACACCATGACATGAAGATACCGTGAAGGAGATACCGTGAAGAACATACCATAAAGAAGACACCGTGAAAAGATACCGTGAAGGAGACACCGTTTTCATAACTACTGTGACATAGTTTCTTAAACTCTTTTGTCATTTTACAATTTAACTTTTTAACGGTCATATTTGAAGACTTTAATGCACTGACATAATTAATTATTTTTGTAGACATAGTAAGAGGTATGAGGCACAAAATATATGGACCCTGACGGTTCAACCTCTTGCATTAAAAATATAAAGAGAAGAGTGCTCAAGAAGAACACATGCAAGATATGACACACTACAGAGCACGATACTGAACAAGAAAACAGGAATGTGAGCGCGACGATGAAGAAGAGATTGCAAGATCTTCAAGAAAAGCGTTGTCCCATACATGCAATCTAACACTACTAAAGAACAAATGAAGAACATTGTAATCAAGAAAATATCTTCACTCGGGAAGAACACAAGATGAACCACGACACTCTGTTTTTGAACAGAAAAACCAGAGAAGGAATCAGAAGCATTTCTTCTGAATCAAAGGAGTCCAGAGCTGCACTGATAATCACTAGAGCATTCTAAAATCTTATCTAGTCTCTCTATGTGATTCATTATTTAATTTTTCAAGCAGTGTGTGTACTCTATATATTTTACACACACACTGACTCCTACACTGAACTGGAGGACTTCAAAGTCCTCACACCAAACCTTTTACTCCTATTTACCCACAGACACTGTGGTAGAGGTCCTTGTGTGGCCTGAACAGTCTATGAACTGTTGTTAACCATGATCCATGGTGTGGATTAGAGTTTATTTATAAACTTCTTGGTGGAAGGTTATCACAAAGTGGAGTGGATTAGGTCTTGGACTGAGACTGAACCACTTGTTTTACATGTACTGTGCATTCTTAGATTAAGTTTAAAATATACTATATATTTAATATTGTGCTGCTAATTACTTTGAAATAAAAATATATTTTAATGTTCTTTTGACAGTTAATATAGCAAGTGTTTGTAACTATTGTAAATCAGTAGATTAGTTTCAAAAGCTAATTTAATCTTCTGATTAAATTAACTGAGACCTAATCAATCTATTGAGAACATAATTGAACCTTTACACTTTTAAAAATTCACTACAGTTTATATTTTTTTATAAATAGGGGGATGTTAATAGAAATATTTTTTAACAGAAATTTTAATTTGAACTCAATTCACCCCCCTATTGAGTATCCACTCTGACCAACATTTGGTATCAGAGGTTGTTTTTATTAATACAGGATTTCAAAACACTCTGTTTTTTCAACTGTTATTGTAGTTTCATCTTTAAGTATCTTAAATTTCTGTTAGTTCTAAATTTTATCTATTTAAATATATTTTATAAAATCTAACTATGGATAATAGACAAGTAGGTGTTGCTACCAACATGCCACATTTCTTTTATGGTACAAATTATGCCCAGTGGAAACTTAAGATGAAAATTCACTTAGAGAGTATGGGGTTTGATATCTGGACTACTATAGAGACTCAATATAAAATTCCAGAAACTGAAAGAACTACTTGGGATGAACCTGCTAAAATAGGTTACAATAATAATTGTAAATCTATGAATTCCTTGTATTGTGCTCTAGGAGATGAAGAGTTTAATAGAATATCTTCTTGAAAAACTGCCTATGAAATATGGGATACAATTGGTGTTTCTCCTGAAGGAACAACCAATGTTAAAGAAATGAGATTGAACACTTATGCTATTAATATGTTAATTTTAAAATGAAGACTGCTGAACATATCTTTAACACGTATCTCAGGTTCAATGAGATTTTCAACACTATGAGCTCCCTTGGAAAATTTGTTCTCGCAAAGGAAGAAATTATGAGAATATTGAGATGTCTTCCGGACTGATGAAGAGGAACATCTGTTTCAATAAGAGAGTCTTGTGACATTAGTGCTCTGCCTGTCAAAGAGCTAATTGGTAAGCTTTTGATGATGAGGAAGAACTCAAGGTGAATAAGGAAGAATGTGATAAACCTAAAAAGAAGTCAGTGGCATTTAAGTCTACTGCCTCATAGAGCATGGACAAGGAGAAAATTCACATACCTACTGAAATCTCAACAAGTGAATGTTTAGATTCTGATAGTGATGCTGAGATGACTCAAATAGCGAGAAGATTTATGAAATTCTATAGGAAGAATAAATTCTTCAGAAAATAAAACTAAAAAGGTAAATATGACAACAAATATCACTAGAAAATTTACTAAAAGAAATCTGATAACAGTGATAAAGTTATCTGCTATGAATGCAAGAGAAAAGATCACATTAAAGATGACTGTCCAAAATTGAAGTTCAATAAGAAACATTAATATAAGGACAACAAGTATAAGAAAGAAATGAAAGAAACTTGGAGTGCTTCATAAGACACTTCAATTGATTTTTATTCTTATAAGGATGAATATTCTCATAATTCTAACATGTGTTTTATGACAAACACATCTGAGGTAACACTGGACCCTCCTGCTTTAAATTCATACTATTCTGGAGTTGATTCTGATTCTGATTCTGAATTTTAAAACATGTCTAATGAAGAATTATTTCAATATTGTAATATGCTAGAAGTGACCTGTAATGAACTTAAGGATATGTACAAAGCCTTAATGGAATATCATGCTTTATCTAGAATTGTTAAATCTTCAATTGAGATTGAAAAGAGAAAGAATGATCAATTGTTAAAAGAAAATACTGAACTGAAAATGTCAAATGAGAAACTAAGAAAGGACTTAGAAAATTTCACAAATGGAAAGAACAATCTAACTCAAATTCTAGGTAAACAAGTGGAACCAAAGTATACTACTAGATTTGGATACAATCCTGGACATAGATAGTTTACCCAAAATAGATTTATTCCTAAATCTGGACAAAATTATGCTAGTTCTAGTTCTGGAAATTCATATGATTCAACTAGTTACTCACATATTTATAGATCAAATAGAGTTTATCTGTCAAAATTTGTAGAATCAATTAATTATATGAGACCCATAAGAAAAATTTGGGCAATAAAATCTTTTATTGCTAACCTGTTTGGACCCAAGAAGATTTGGGAACCAAAATAATTTTCCATCTAAATTTGTTTTGTAGGAAACCCGTTTAAAGATTTCTTGTAGGAAGACATGGTACTTGGACAGCGGATGTTCAAGAAACATGACAGGAGACTTCTCATGCTTTAAATGTCTAATAAAAGTTGATGGAGGCTATGTCACCTCTGGTGATAATTCTAAAGGAAAGATCATCGGACTTGGCCAAATTGGTAACACTAACTCATTTTTAATTTCTAAAGTTTTATTTGTTGATATATTGAACTACAACATGTTAAGTATTTCTCAGTTATGTGATGATGGATTTAATGTTAAGTTTGAAAATTATTGTTGTAATGTTTTTTATTCAAAAAATGTTTTAGTATTTTCTTCCTTGAGAAATGAAAATGTTTATGCTGTTGATTTGAATTATCTATCTAAAAAAAATGTTTCTTGTTTAAATGATTTTCAAAAAGAATCATAGCTATGGAATAGAAGATTAGGACACTTCAAACATTCATTCACTTAGAAAATTGACTAGGAATAACTTATTTAGAGACCTACCCAAACATGAATTCCCATGAGACAAAGTTTGCAATCCCTGTTAAAAGGGAAAGACACATAAAGTTTCTATTAAATCAATGATAAAAGTTTTAACTTCTCAACCTCTCGAGTTGGTTCACATAGACATGTATGGACCTTCTAGAGTTTATAGTTTAAATGGGAAGCACTGTGTCTATGTCTTATTAAATGACTTTTCAAGATATACTTCGGTATACTTCTTAGCTCACAAAAGTGAAGAATGTTTTTACTTTATTAAATACTCCATGTTTGTAGAGAACCTTAGTGGACTTAAGATTAAGACTCTGAGAAGTGAACATGGCCATGAGTTTGAAAATCATGAGTTTGTGTCTTATTGCTCACACTATGGCTATAATCATAACTTTTTTACCCCTAGAACACCTTAATGGAATGGTGTAGTAGAAAGAAGAAATATAACCCTGTAAGAAATTATAAGAAAAATGATTAATGAGTATGACCTACCTATTTACTTTTGGGCTGAATCTGTTAACACAACATGCTACATAATAAATAGAGTATTGATTACACCAATTCTCAGAAATACCCCATATGAAATATGGAATAATAGAAAACCTAATGTTAGTTACTTTAGAGTCTTTAGTTGTAATGTTTTTATTCTCAATTCCAAGTATAATATTGAAAAGTTTGCCTTTAAAAGTGAAGAAGGAATATTTTTAGGGTATCCTATAACTAGAAAAGCCTATAGAGTGTTTAATAAGAAAACCATGTGTGTGGAAGAATCTGTTCACATCAAATTTGATGAAACTGATCCACATTAACCAAAGTTATCTCTTAAAAAACTTGAAGAAGATTTGTCTATTCTGAACCTTAATGATAAAATCAATGAACTTGTTGTAAAAATAACTAGTTCTGGAAATATTTCAGAATCTGCTCCTAATGAACCCAAACCTAGAGAAGAACCTGAAATTTATAGTCCCACCTTTACTAGATCAACTAGGATCCTAAAGAATCACCATTTAGATGATGTTGTTGGAAATCTTGATAGAGGGACACATACTAGATCTTCTCTTAGATATCAGGTTGAACATCAAGCCTTTTTATCAAAGCTTGAACCTAAAAAAATTGATGATGCAGTCAATGATGAATTTTGGGTAATGGATATGTAAGAATAACTTAATCAATTTGAATGAAACAACGTCTGAGAATTAGTGGAATGATCTAAGGACACATTCATCATAGGCACTAAATGGGTGTTTAGAAATAATGTAGATGAAGCTGGAAACATAGTTAGAAACAATGATAGATTAGTTTCACAAGGCTATAGTCAAGAAGAAGGAATTGACTATAAGGATACTTTTTCTCCAGTAGCAAGACTTGAAGCCATTAGAATTCTACATGCTTATGCTGAACATCTGAATTTCAAACTGTATCAAATGGATGTCAAGAGTGAATTCATAAATGGGTATATAGCTGAGGATGTTTTTGTTGAACAACCCACTATATTTACAAACCCTCATTTTCAAAATCATATCTTCAAACTATCAAAAGCTTTATATGGTTTAAAGCATTGTCCAAGAGATTGGTATGACAGATTAAGTACTTTCCTAATTTCCAAAGGTTTTACAAAAGGAATATCTGATCCTACCCTCTTTATAAAAAGAATTTCTAATTATGTTTTAATTGTTCAAATTTATTTAGATGATATTATTTTTGGATATTCAAAATATTCATTATGTATTTATTTTTCTAAAATGATGAAAAACGAATTTGAAATGAGTTTAATGGGTGAACTAAAATTCTTTCCTGGATTTCAAATCATTCAAAATAATGATGGGATTATTTTAACTCAATGTAAATATACTAGAGATCTTTAAAAATGCTTTGCATTGGATAACACAAAAAGTAGTGAAACTCCCATGAGTACCACCTGAAGATGGATCTTGAAGAAGATGGAAAATCGGTTGATCAAACCACTTGTAGAGGAATAATTGGAAGTATACTCTACTTAACTGCTAGCCATCCTGATATTATGTTTAGTGTGTGTATGTGTGCTCGTTTTCAAGCAAACCCTAAAGAATCTCATTTAAATGCTGTAAAGAGAATTTTCAAGTACCTCAATCATAAACCCAATCTAGGACTGGTCTATCCTAAAGTACAATCATTTGAAATAGTTATTTACTCTGATGATGACATTGTTGGCTATTAGTTAGATAGAGAAATCACCTCTGGAACATGTCAATTTTTAGGAACGTCACTAGTATCATGGTGTAGTAAGAAACCAAATTCTATTGCATTATCTACTACAGAAGCTGAATATATTGCAGCTGGAAGTTGTTGTGCACAAATCTTGTGGATGAAACAGACTTTACTAGACTATGGATATAAATTCAGACATGTAACAATAAATTGTGACAACACAAGTGCTATTAACATTTCAAAAAATGATGTTTCAAATTCTAGGACAAAACATTTTGTTGTAACACATAACTTTTTGAGGGATCATTATCAAAAAAGTGATATAACTTTGGAATTCATTGGCACTGAATATCAACTTACTAATATATTCACTAAACCATTAAATTCTGAGAGATTATATTACACCATACATGATCTTGGCATGATCAATCCCAAATAGATATGTTACCGGTCTTACTGTTTAATACTTTACTACTTTTTTACTTTACTGTTTCATGTTCACAGTTTCTCGGTTACTGTCTCATGCTTACGGTCCCATAGTTAACACTTTGTGTTCATGGTCTGTCACTGACTGTCTCAGCGTGACTGAACAGTTTACGCACTTTCTCACCATGACTGAACAGTTTACTCATTATCCAACCGTGACAACAACTAACTGTCTCGCCGTGACGACCATCCACCATCACATCGTAACGAATATTCACGATCTCACCGTGAACCTTATTTATGGTTTTATTTTAACCCGTATCACAGTAATTTTTATTTCACCGCTATTTCCTTTCCCGTGTTTTTATTTTGGTGATGTTTGACATTCCCAAATGATAAAACAAAAGGGTTTTCACTCAATTCTTCAACCGAACTCTCTCCCACTCACTCTTTCCAAACCCTCTCAACCTTGAAACCCTTCTCTCCTTCTATCTCACCCGAACCTTTAGTGGATGCCAAGGATGAAGCTTCCATCATCATCCTCATTTGAGAAGCACCGCTTGAAGAAACAGATGAGAGCACCGAAGCTTGCACCCAAAAGACCCCTAAATCCAAATCTGGTAAATCATACTGGTGTTCCTAAGAATGAAATCTACCCTGAGTGGATGATGTCTCGAAAATCTTTTGTTTTAAATGTTCTGTGAGAACAAGGCTGGCTCTAATGGTTCTCTAGGAAGGATAGACCAATTTACCCAAGGTTGGAATCTCAGTTCTATCAATATGTTCAATTTTGTTTTGATAATAGTGAATGTTTTGTTGTAAGATGCTGGGTCAATTTAAAAAGATTCTCCTTCTCGTCGAGGTTATGGGATGCATGCCTTAGAATTCCTCTCAAAAGAATTTTTGATGATTATCAAAGAGATCCCCCTCCTACATCTGATATCTTTGACCTGGAAAATTCTCTAGAAACCTTATCTGGAAATGGAACCAAGCGAAAGGCCATAGCTGCTGAACTTGATGGGGAGAAAAGACCGTTGTTCAAATTTGTTCAAAATTTGATGAGCCCAAGGAAGGGTGAATTTTATGTACTGATGTATTAGGATGTTTTTAAGATTCATCTGATCTAGAATGGACACAAGATAAATCTTCTCATGTATATCATTCACCATATGTGTGAA
Source organism: Viscum album (assembly GCA_963277665.1). Classification (NCBI taxonomy): domain Eukaryota; kingdom Viridiplantae; phylum Streptophyta; class Magnoliopsida; order Santalales; family Viscaceae; genus Viscum; species Viscum album. The sequence continues at coordinate 31,524,903 of OY728158.1, forward strand.
TTGATTAAGGTCACATCAAAATCCACCTATTTTTTTATTCTTGGATGATCTCAACCATGCTTGTTTCCAAAGGAGTAGTTGGACTAAATGAAGAAGTTCTTATGGATTTTGAAAACTTCCTATCTAACCCTACTATCAAAAGGATGAAGATCAACTGGAACCCTTGGAAGAAGGAGTGGGTTGAAGATAATGAAAAGTTTTATGAAAAGTATAATCCTGTGGATTATCCAAAAGGGCCAATGAATATTACTGATCCTGTTTTGGAACCAGATGAAGTGGCTAAGTATTCAGAAGATGAAGAAGAAGAAGAAGAGGTAGCTGAATTACCACTCAGATAAGATGCCGAAGAACCTCAAAAGGAAGAAGATCCTGTTGAAAAAGAAAGGATTGTTGCTCCTATGGTTGTTCTTTTAGAAGAAGAACCCCCTGTATCAAGAGATGATGTTCATCCAGACATCCAACTTGAGGCTGCAAGAGATTTGATTGTCGTTGAATCAGAGCATCAAGCAATGGATGAAGAAAATCTATAAGAACTACCTACTGTGCAAGAAACAACTCAAACAGAACTCCTTTCTATCCAAGAATCTACTTTATAAGGCCTTCATATGGAACCATCGGTTCCTGAGTTTACACCCTATGCTAAAGAGACGATGGAAATTTCCTTTCAATTGGCTAGGAAAGAAATGGATGAGGAAATTAGATCTGATCCTGTGAATCTTAAACAAGCTTCCGAGCCTCTAGTTCCGGAAAAGGATTCACATGTTGAGGGGGAGGAACCTTAAAATATTGAGATTAATGAAGCTATTGATAAAGATGAGTCTGTTGAAGCATCTCCTTCAATAGAGTATTTTTTTGTGTGCACTCGGTATGAATTCAATAGCTTCTATGATTTTAATGAATCTCAGTAGGTTATTGCAACTGGGATTGATATCTCTTCTTTGTTTCAGTTGAAGTCAGTCACACACCCTAAACTTGAACCCGAAACTGAACTTGAACCTCAACCAGACCCTGAACCTGCCCATGTACCACTTCCTGCTCTTGCACCTTTACCTGATCAACAATCATTTGTCAGCAAGGATGATATAAAAGTGTTTGGAGATTCTATATTATCAAGATTTAAGAAAATTATGTCCTCTCAACCTCGTCCTGTGACACAACAATGTCAGTAAGATTCCTCGCTACTTTTTGGAAAAATTATTCTGCACATTCATCCCAGGATGATCCATGAAATTCAATAAGTAAGGGTTGAAAACAAGTGGCTTAGTACTGATGATGCAACTTTGAATGGTATGGTTGAAAACCTCCGGAAAGAACTACATTCCATATCAGAGTGTAATATACCGAAACGACCTTCTCGATCCAAGGATTTCTACACAACTGATGGTGCATCGATCGGATGTACGTAGCCCATGTTATGGGCAAAAGACCGGAAGTGTTCTGAAAATGGGGGGTCTGGGTCCAGGACATGCTATTCACTATGAAGACCTCAAAACGACTTTGCGGTCTGCTTCGTCGCCGCCCGTCGATCCACACACCAAGAACAAAGAAACGGTGGGTTCAGACTTGTTCGTTGGTCTGCACCCACCACGTTATCGGTATAAATGACTTCTGACAATTAAACACATGTCAAGGATATAAATCACATAGATTTAATTGAACCAAAACCCCCTACCTCAAGGTGTTGATGAACGAAGATCGTCACTGAAAAAAGACGTCTCGGGAGACGACAACATGGAAGAGGATCGTTGGCGTCGTGGTATACGGTGTCGCGTCGTCAATCTCCAGGGAACTAGCGTTCTTCGTCGCCCTTCGTCGGAGGCTGGCGATCTTCGTTGGCGACGGTGCGTTCTTCGCGTTCTTCAAGGAGGAAGATGCGGTTTCAAGGCTTTGAGCAAAACCTCTCAATTCCTCTCACACAACCCAAGCCACCCCCATAAAATAAGGCATAGCCTTATTTTATTTCTCACACCAACTGTTTTTGAAAATCAAAAAAAGATCATTCAATTAATTGATTTAATTAAAGAGTTTTAACCACCCAATTAAAGAGGTGTTTAACAATTAATTAAACGTGAGAGTTGACTTGGAATTTAAGAGGGGGGGGGTGCGGGTGAGTTACCAAAATTAATGCACGTGGAAGGTAAAAGGAAATAAAGGGGTGGGGCTTGTGTGGGCCCCACCTCACTAATATCCTACCTAGGAGTTAGGATATCAGTGGGTCCCACTCCAACCGCCATGCCTAGATTAACACTGCTTAGAATAAAAATAAAATCTGTTGCACAATTTTATTTTATTCTTTATATAACCCAAAAATTTTAATAACCTCACCCGAGCAAACGCAACTCCGGAAAAGACGTACTTAAGCAATTACTGGTGTTGCGATTCCATCGATGCCCTCGGAATTTGATTCTGATAACTGGTTCAAAAGTTAGGAAAACTCGCTCGTTCGTTCACTAAACGTACCCGAGCCAAACTTCGGGAATTGATTCCGGGCCCACCGGGCCTCAGAATCAGGTGCCGTCAGAAACTGCGTTCTTGTAAAATTCCTAAGAAAATTATAAAAAATCCTTTAATTTTACTGGTCTTTACAGATTATTCGACTAGTAGAATATTCTTGGTTAAAGAGATTATGATTATGAGAATCAAAAGAATTTTAAGTATGGAAAATTTATTATTTATGCAATGTTCAGAAATTTAATGGCCAATATTAAATGATGAAAATGAAGTTATTATTTATAAGCTCAGATATGATCATGCATTACACTTAGTAATTAATTTCAAACTTTCATTTTGACATGAAATGTCTTCTAATTTCATTTCTAATTGAGAATTCACATAACTGAATCATGGAAATGTTAGTATCTTTTAAATTATGCACTCATATCCCCTAGACAATTTTCATGGTATATTGAATTTGTTACATCATTTAAAAGAGATTTTTTATGTAAATTTTAATGAATGTTTTCAAATGTTATTTTGGGTATAGTATGTTATTTTTAAACCCCTTACTGAGCATTTGTATGCTAACCCTACATTTTTAATAAAAAAATTTCATGTAACAGCTTTAAGTAGATGAAACATTTCAGTAGTAGATGGTTTCCCAGACCCTAAATCGAATTCGATCCTCTGTATGGTATCGTCTCCGGGTACTCAGGAGCTGGGGCATGAAATAAGGAATGCAATAAACATATATAAACTTATGTAGATTACATGATCATCCAAAATAGCCATGTTATTTTGTTCCCTTAATAAAAATATTTCTTAGAATTATCATGTTTGACACACTGTTAGAAAATAAAATGGCATATTATTGGTAATATGTGAGGTTTAGAAAAAAACTTATTGGGATCCAACATGATAATAATTACACTTCCTATTTCCCTTAGTGGAAAACATGTTTCCACTATGAGGATAAGAAAATCCTGAGAACATTGACTCCGCATCTAGGTCCATCTCGACCGTCAACACTATATCCAATATATCATAATAATATGGTTTCTTCATAAATAAAATTTGAGGTAAAAAATAATCTCAGAGTCTCATCATGAACAATTGAGGATTAATCTTATGGTTTGATGATATATTAGGTGAAATCTATACTAGTTCAGAAAAACAGTTTGCATACACTGTCACAGTCCGGTTAGCCTACTCATGAAAGAAATAATCAATAGAATTTTCCAACACCATAAAATCTGGATAGACAGAGTTAGTGAAAAGATCCTTGAATTAATTCCACTCTAATCCCTCACGTTTATTCGTTGATAAATTTTTTTCACTCCAGCTGATTCTAATTATTTCTAGCATGAAGTTGGTATACTTCACCTATATTTTTTCTGGAATTTCTATAATCCCAATAAAATGCTAACTTTTTCTCAACCATTCCTCATCCTCTTGAGGATCACTGAAACCTCTGAACCCAGGTGGATTGTTGCAAAGGAACTATTTACAATGGCTTTGTAGATCATCCCCCAGAGGATCCAATTCATGAGCCTGGACAGGGATTAGTTGTGGTGCATATCCTAGAGCTTGGAAAATACGCAGAATCACCTCTACTATATTAGGTTCCAAAATAGTATTCACTCATTGAGTTTCATCAGTAGATTCCTCTTAGATTTGATTAGCATGTCATCATGGAGGCAAGATGCCACACAATGTCAATAGAATACCATTATGACATAATATTTAACATAGAAACAGAGAAACATAGAAATTAATCCCATCACATAGTACAAATAATATTTGGATTTTAATCTATCCATGTAAAAAGTAGGAAAAATAGAACATAGAATCATGAAGTATTTCCAAAACCAATCCTAGTGACCTTAGGTTCTTTTTGGTGAGAGTTGGCCAGACATTCAATCGAAACTACCCACTAAGTCTCGTCATGAATACACAACAAAATACTAACATTAAGGATTGATTCTTAACATGCAACAATGTCACCACATTGTCCCAAACTAGACTAGGTACACTGGTAACCCGATAAATGAGCTAGTCCTGAGATTTCTTAAATGGTGTTTCCAATCCCAAAGGGTTAGTGACTAGCACATGAAATCATAAAATATGAGAGTGGGAATAAATTTTCCACAAACACAATAGAAGAAAGATAAACCAGACAGTATATATACAAGGAAAAATCCGCTATGAGTACTTTAACAGAAGTCTAATGAAAAAAAAACAAATTTACTACAGTAATGAACCAAAAAATTGAACGGACAACCAAATTCCTAGAATACTCCACTCTCCAAGCCCAAAGATCAAAATCATGAACCACCTCTAAGTGGTGCTTTTCCCCTGCTCGATCCTAAAAGGATATATTATACAAACACTTAAAGGAATGTGTAGAGTATGAATTAAAGACTAGTATGGTATCACCAAAGATTACATAATAGAGGATAAAATTTAATTAAAAAATTAATGATTTCAATTTTCAAATAAAAAATTAATCTAATTTCAAAATAATATTTTAAAAAATTAGGTTTTACATTTCAAATTATTTATATACATTTAAAAATTGGATTAATAATAATTATATATTAATAAGGAAAGTGAAATAGTTTAAAAACATTGTAATATATTTATTTCTCAAATATAAATAGGTGACCAATATGTTTATCTGTTAGAATGTAAAATTTTTACATGCAACCATATTCCACACATAAAAGGTGACCCCAATAAAACGTGTATACATGCATCCCCTTTTACACTTTTCTAGAGGCATTCATCATAATCCCATCCGAGAAGTGATGTGTTGAATTTTTTTAAGTTGTAAAATCAAAAAGTGTTTTCTTGAATAAAATACTCTGTAACTCGGATTTCATGTTCTGTAATAAATAAACGACTATCAGAAAATTATTTTGAAAACATTTAAAAATGATATTTATCTCATTCACCAATTTCAATTATTCCAATTTTATTTTAAAAACAAAAATTGGGTTTTAATCAAAACATATATTTCCATAATAAACGCCAAATATTTTTATCAAATCCATTTAATCCATTTATCACATATAATAATTATAAATCAATTAACTTCAACAATTTAAATATATCAATTTAACTTTCACAATATTCCATAAATTTCTAAATAAATGCCCAATTCAATGAAATTGGGGGTTTTCCCAATTTTTATTCCAAAAATAAAATTTTAATTCAAAATCTCCCAATTAAATGGAATTGGGTTTTTGAAAATTAAATTATATTCCACAAATTAAATTGAAATCAGCTTAATCATGCCATAAAATTTTGGATTAATTACTCTTCTTAATGAAAACAGAATCATCGACCTTGGGATCACGGGATCTCGAAACACCAAACCCTAAATGGAATTACCCAATTCAGGATTATGAAAATGGAATCCTAGAATTATATATATACCGAATATCAAAAATTAATGTTATTATATCTACCAATAATATGGTTTTCCACAAAACCCTAGGGATGAGGGGAGAGATAGATTGTGAGAAAGATAAAGAGATGAAGAAACCTACTCGAAAGAGATCAAAAATAATTTTCCAAGATTTGATCCTCTTATGGGTGTATCTAGAGGGTCTAAAAATAGTTATTGGGGGACTCCAAGGATAAAGAAATCACTGGGGTAAGACAATATCATCAGGGATCTAGAATGTGGGTTTTGGGACTTTTATCTCAATTTTCAAATTAAAAAAACCTCTAAAAATAGATAACTGGTAAGGGCAATATCATTAGAAGAAAATTTGATCCCTATCCATGCACCTATTTTTCCAAGGAGCATGGTTTCTACTAAGTGGGTACATTATTTTTATAACCATGCATTGGCCTTCAAAACCCCAAGTATCTGGGTTTCCACATTTACCACAGATATGAAGCATGTTTTGGGAAAATTGTGCACCAAACACGCACTAGCCAAAAACATTCCAAATTTCCAATGTTATCACCTGAAACAATACTCAAAGGACCCCAACCAAATCATGATCAATATAGGGGTTTAGGAATATTTTAAAATACTAATAGGATGTTACACATGAACTCCCTATCTCAGCCATACCTTAGAATCTATGTAAATAAGTATTTGTAATAGATTGTCTTACAGTCCTCCAAGATCTAGTATTATTGTTGGCCTTCCTATGTAACAATATCCCACCTTCCCGTATCCGAACTGCGTACCATATAATAAGTGAGATTGATCCTTCACTCTAGAGGTGTCTCCAAATGATAAAATATGGTGTCACAACCTATATCCATGACTCTATAGAATTTGATCCTCTGTTCCTCGAAATAGTGCGTAGATTATGCTGATAAAACTCCTGAGTCCACTCTTCCATATTTTGGGTATGTCAATAAAGTCCATGCATAAACTACATTGTGCAGAAAAGGACCTCTCAACACTAGGAATTGGTCCAAACATCAGGTATAGTGGGTGGTTCCATAGGTAGAACTATAAGAGGTGTCACAGGTGTTTGAGGGTCCAACACCTCTGGTGCATGTTCATCACCACATTTTGGGTGAATGACATGTGGATGTCTTGGTGGAATGATTCTACAATGCCAAATAAATAACTCAAAAGAGAATTCTACATTTGAAGAATTTTAGAAATATTAATGGATTGGAATATATCCATCCAATATAAAATATGACCCCTCACTTCCTACTCCAAAAATTGGTTCTAGGTGAATAGTTATTAGCATAATAGGATATAAGGACATATCATACATCCCCAAATAACCCCAATTATGGACATTTTTGGGTATAAGTCTCATAAAAATTGATATAAGTTTTGTTATACGGAGTTCCAGTTGGATGGTTTGAAGAAAAACATCCTTTACATTACAATTTGAATCCCATTTAGTGGTTACTACCTCACATGTATATATTTAAATTCATCTATGTTATTAGTCATTATATGAATATATACATATATCACAGTCTGATACTAATAGTTTTAGAGCCTAAATTATTTTATAATTAAAAAATTAATGTATATTCACTAATATATGCTGTAAAACACCATTAAGATTGATGTAGGAACATTAATTAGTCCAATTATGTTATCCCTACATGAAATTTTATCACATTACAATATATAATAATTGAGTCAGTAACTCTAATTAGTATGAAAATTCCCACATAAATTATTCATGGTATAGTAAAATGATATTTATATTAGTCATAATATGTGAATAATGATGTATGAGGTGATAATTCCATACCATAACTATACCAACTCAGTCTTAACATACATGAATATTAAATCATTTTAGAATGTAATTCATCCCAATAAAAAAGTAAAAGCCCTAAAACCATAATAGTATACTTCTTTTGAAACATGGAACAAAATATTCTAACTCGGTGAAAGATATTCCTTGTTTCCAAAAATATATTCCCCTTTAGTAATTATACATAAATAAAAATAATTTATAACCTATAGAATGGAAACATATAAAATCGGTGACATCAGATTCTCAGTAAGGGTAAATAAGGGAGATGAACATAATAATACAGTTATGAGAACATGATAAAAACATTAGAAGATCATACCCTTCATAACAAATATCTTAAAAATTAATCATGGAATAAATATTGATAGTTTTGAAGAAACAAATCATAAAGGAATAATGATAATAATCCATGGAATCATAATATAAGAATAATACAAGGAACTTATAGTAGATACAAATGTTTATACAATTTTATATAAAGGCTACCAACCGTGACTGTCATAAGATGTTAGGACTGGCCTAATCACCTATGTACCTACATATGTCTTAGAATCCCCTATAATCTACCCTCATGATTATCATGGTATTCCCTCCAATATACCTTATAGTTTTAGGATTGGGGTTCCCTCATGTGCTCCCTCTTATTTCAGCTTTGGTATTGACGCCTGTTTCAGGCTTTTTATTCCCTCTTATTTCGGGCATGGGATACCCGATTTTTTTGGAATGTGATTCCCTCTAATGAAACCATTTATCTAATAAAACATTTATCATTACAAAATTAATTAGACGGATATATATTGTTTCTCCCTATCACATAATGAAATAATACATGCATGTGTTGGAAGCAAGTCTTATCATTGATAATAATTGTGTTCAGTTTGTTTTTTATCAGTCTATATGTGGATTACTATGGATTTATTAAGAAATGAGTTTATACATTTGAGGTTGAATGCAGTATTGAAGGTGGCACAGTTTCCTCTTGTTTTCTAATTTTTTGGGCCTTAAAATAGGGGGTTTGGTGTTTGAAAAAATAGGATTTTTTTAGAGGAGTAAATGGTATGAGAAATGAAAAGGGAAATCAGAAAAAATAAGGGAACCTCATAAATTGGAACGTGAACCACATACCATGTTCTAGGAATGGTTCATGGCCATGCACCTGGCAGCAAGAACGGAACGCGGAGCAGTGTGCAGAACCGAAAATGGTTTGCAGAAACGGCATATAGTGAAGGAATGTGGTAAGAGGATTTCTACAGAAAACAATTTGCATCAACAGTACACGGTAAAAGCATGTGGTACACGAAAATCAATAGTTTCTCATGATTTTTTCAATAATAAAAATTGAAGCAGTATGCAGTGGAGGTTAACCGTACGTAGATATAGGTAAGTATACAGTGTTGATTTTACTATATTGAAAATTTTTGTAAATCAGAATAGAAATTTTTTTGGAGTTACGTACCTATTTAAGGAATAGTAATCCCATCTATTCAGAGGTGATATTTGATATTAAAATTTCCAAAATAAATATGGTGATGTCTGAAGTGGTACATAGAAGAGAAGATGGTATTTAGAGAGAATCATATGCGTATTGGAAACCACCCATGGAAAAGAGTTTGGTTCATATAGGAAACTCTCACATTACGCGGTGGAGCAAGGAAACACGTAGAGTTGGACGGTACATAGAGGAGTGGAGTAGAATGAGGAGTAGGGTGGTACCTAGAGCAGTGACGTTTGTGGAGAAGCTAGATGGTACACAAAAAACTGTAGGGGTATGCATAAACATCAGTAGTACGAAGAACACCCAAGGAAGCATAAAATTGAGAAAATTAGTTAGCAGAATTAATTTCCATAACATATCAGTGTACGGGAAGATAAAGTACATCTTTGGGTGACTACATGACATCAAAAGAGCATCCATTTAAAGTTTAGGATGCATGATATAATGCAAAACCCTTGTCGCGACTTTCAATTTGATAAACTGAGTTATGAAACTTCCAACATTGAGAGAAAGGGGGAGTCAGTGAAAGTGATCCAAGGGACGCAATATACTATCCCTAACACCAGGTAAAGACAGTTCTCCTATCATAGAGTGAATGTGCTAAAATATTTTAATCCACAACACATGAATATTAGTGGGTTTTGGTGTGACTGAAACACTATCGTTGTATGCTTCTTGTATGTTTCCCTTAGTGGTTAACCAAGTGAAATTGATTTTTCATTGCTTTGTATGTGATTGTTTATTTTTTGTAAAACCTCTTTATATAGGATTCATAGGTTCTTACCATTATGGGAACAAGATCCATCAGTTTAAAAGATAAATATGACACCCTAATTCACCCCTCCCCTCTCAAGGTGTTTTGGGGTCCTACAAGTGTTATAAGAGGGTAAATTTTGCTGGTGTTAAATCTGTCATGTATTTTTTCTAACATGGAGAATACATTTTATGTCAAGGGAGATACTTTTTTTGATGGAAGTAACATTCAGATATGAAAGAATATGATGAGATAGTATCTAGGATATCTTGTAATTGAGGTACATTTTTCCACTTCACAAGGAATACTGGTCACTGATCTAATTGGTCTATCTATGATAGATACAGACAGGAAAATACTAGATGCTTATGCTAAACCAAAGAATTCCCAAACTGCATATTTTTCTGATCAAATATATCTGATGGTGATGAAATGTACATTAGAAAAAATATTTTGGAGAAACTGGAGAATATCTATGAAGGTGATAGAATTGTGAAGGAGGAGAAGCTCTATGTATTACACAATAATTTTGATGATTGAAAGATTCACCCTAAGGGAAATGCATATTCCTTCTTCAACTGAATTACTGAATTTGTAGAGTCAATTTGAGTGCATGGAGAATAGATAAAATACATTGATATTGTAATGAAAATACTGAGAATACTTCCACCCATTTATAATGCAAAGGTTTTATCTCTTGAAGAAATGGATCCTTCCAAACATTCTCTTAATAATCTGCTAAGGAGCCTGGTGTCATATGAGATGAGAGTCAACCTAGAAGATGCAAATACTTGTGTATGCAAGGAAATGGAATTCCAAACCACAAAAAACTATAAATTTCATGAGATTGTATTGATTAAAATGATGAGTAAAAATAGGTTCTTTCTCTCATTTCCAATAAACTCAAGAAGGGGACAGGGAAATTTAAAGGAAATCTACCGCTTTCTTGTTTTTGTTGTGGATGAGTTGGGAACATTTCCTCTAGTTTCCCAAGAAAGTTCAATAATGAAGAAAGAGAATACAGAGACCTTCAAAAGAATCATAATAGGTTTTTTAAAAAGAGAGAATTAAAATCTAGAAATACATTTTAACAGAAGATTTTTTTGTGAAGAAGAATACAATGATAATAAAATCTTTAAGGAAGCGGAAGCATAATTAAAATCTGGGTACCATGCTTCTGTGATGGATATAATAGAAAAATTTGAACCATCAAAAAATTAGGCTGGTGATAATCAGTTGACTGCAGATTCCAATCCCAAGATTCAAAATAATGATGATATTGGTATGCTTAAAAACAAATGTAAGTGATAAAATATGTGGAATATAATGGAGGAGGAATCCTCAGAATATATTGATCAGCTGGAAGAAGAAATTGAATGACTAGAAGAACATGTGAAATTAAAATCATAAATCCTTGAAAGCACTGATGATGTTGTAGAACTAAAAATAATAATTTAACAATAAAAAAGTTCCGCAATAACCATACCTAAAGACTCACAAAGAATTCCAAGACTATTGATGGACTCAAGGAAGAATTTGTTACTCTAAAAAGTAAACTCGAAGGTGAATAAATTTCATAAGAATAAAAGAATAATATGCAATTTAGAAGGTTATCAGTTTCTAAGCTACTAGAGAGAGAAAAACTTGGTTCTGATATAGTTGAAAAGATCTTGAGTGATCCAAGACCCACATTCATGGGTAATAGTAGAATTGACTATGATTCCAAAATGTCAAATTTTATAGTTAATATGAACCAGAAAGAAGGCAAGATGAAAGCTGATCATGTTTAAAAGCCACCAGAAATGATGAAAAGTAAACCCTTAAATCAAACATAAATGAGAATTGAAGTTTATGCTTAGGTTTCTAGAAATTATAGGCATTAAAAATATATTCTCATGGAAGAAGGCGTGAGGAGAAATAAATGTGAGAAGATATTTCCTTTAATGAATTGTCAATTGTTTCGATATCTGTGACATGGTGTGTCATACTGTGAAGACATAGGGAGCTAAAAGAATGGAAAAGAGTTAGGAGTTTAATAATGGATAAATTATGCGTAACATACATCTCATAGAAAAAACTATGTATATGGATATTCTTTTCATTATTCTATCATTGGACATAATGTTGGGAATTACACACAGAGGTATGAAAAGAGATACTCTATCAATGCAAAGAGACTAGTCAATACTTGTCAACCGTACAATGTTTCTATTTCAAACATGTTTTTTCATTTGGATGAAGAATTTAAATATGAAGAACCCATGTGCACAGAATAGTGAATTAAAAGTCCATCAGTGAACTATGCTCAACCCAATATCAAGTTGAATGAAAAGAAGAATATTGAGAAACGCAAATTTTCTGAAGTATCACTCAAAGCTACAAAGAAAAACAACACTTGGATTCTTGATAGTGGATCTTCATCTCATATGATAGTAAATTAAGATCTATTAACAAAGATTAAGAAACATGTAGATAGAATAGTGAGGTTTGGTCATGATGGTGATCATTAGATCAAAAGCATTTACAATTCTGAACTGTCTAATAAAGAGTTGAGGAAGATGGAAGTTCATTATTTGGATGGAATATTTCACAATCTTTTGAGTGTGATTCAACTCTGTGACTCATTCCTAATAGTGAAATTTAACAAGAATGAATGTACTATAAGAGGAATGTTTAGGAATTCTCTCATGAAAGGCTGTAGAACATATAGAAACTTATATCATGTTGATAGCAAAGAGAATATTTAATATTTAATAGTTTAAAAGGAAAAACAACTTATTGCATCAGAGATTAGGTAACATCAATCAATAATACATGGAAAAGTTATCTAAGGTCAATATAGTCATGGATATCCCTAATCTTATGGGTGAATGAGAAAAGACATGTGATGCTTGCATGCACGAGAAATTGTCCTGCAGTTCCTACAAGACAATGTTGAAAAGCTCACGAAATCCCTTTGACCTCATCCATACAGATGTATCGGTCCAGATAAATATTGTTGGATCACATGAAGAATGTTACTTTGTTCTTTTCATATATGATTACAGTATAATATCAAGTGTGATTGTTATACACGGGAAACAAAAAGTGCTTGATTGCATGAAAACTGATCTTCAAATTGATGAGAATGATACCGTAATGAAAATCAATGTTCTATGGTCTGATAATGGAGTGGAATACATGTCTATTGAATCTTAAAATTACTTATAGAAGCATGGGATACAAAATGATGTGGAAACCATGATAACTCCATAGAAAAATAGAGTTGTTGAGCGCATGAACCAATATGTAAACAACATGTCTAGAACAATGTTGATCGATAGTCTTATTCCTCAAAATTACTTGAAAGTTGAATTAAAAACTGGAGTTTATATTCATAATCAAACAGGGATATATATGGGTGAGACAGAGACACTATATGAATTTTGGCATGGAAGGATGCCATCCATGAAATATTTTCACGTTTATTAATGAAAATGATTCATCCGAAACAATGAATAAAATAAAGACCAGTATGGTGATAATATATATGAATGAATATTTATTGTTTACTCAATGAATAGAAAATCCTACAAGTGTTTCAATAAGTTCTTGGAAGGAAATGTGGAAAGCAGTGATGTTATGTTCATTAAAGTGAAAAATATGAGAGCTTTACCCACTTCTTATACTGATTTGATAGAAGTTGAGGATGGATGTTAACATGGAACAAATTCTAAAATAGTAGTAGAGGAAGAAATACAAATATCTTGGGATTCACATCATGATGTTAACTTAAAAGAACAATCAGTAGAGGAATCCATAGTTAAAGAGAATATTTTCAAACCCCAAAAGAGAATTCAAAGAGCCGAGTTTGATTAGTCCATTATTATTAGGGATTAGAATTCACCTACATAGACAGGAAAAATAAGGAAAAATGATTAATATTCATTTCTATCAGTTCTAGAACCATCCTTAGTTGAATACAATGAAAAGAATGAGTCTTGGGTAAAATAAATGAATTAAGTGTTAGATCAGATTGAAAGAATCAGACTTGGGATCTTGACAAAAGACCCAAAGATCACAATGTGATTGGTACGAATTGTATTTTCAAGAACTAATTTTTCAATAATGGAAATGTGATCATAAATAAGTTGTTCTTGGAATGTGAGGGATATTCACAAATCTAAGGTGTGGTCGTTGAAGAGAAATTTTCTCCAGTAGCAAGACTGGAGTCAATCAAACTATTTTTTCAATGGAAATGGAAAGAGGTTATAAAGTGTATCAAACTTATGTCAATACAGTATTATTAAATGGAGTATTAGAATAAGAAGTCTACATTAAACATCCATTAGGTTTCATTCATGGAAATAAAGAACTGAGGGTTTGAAAATTATATTAATCTCTCTATGTCCTGAAATAAGAACCACCGGTGTGGTACTCTTTGTTGGACTCTTATATGAGAAATCATAATTTTAATAGAGGAGGATTGGATCACAATATATATGTGAATAATTCATAAAAGGATCAGTTCATGGTATTGGTATATGTGGGTGATATTATTTTTTGTGGAAGCAGACATGGTTCAATGGATGAATTTTACAATCACATTAAATCAGAATTTGAAATGTCCATGATTAGTGAACTGATATACTTTTTAGGGTATTAGGTGATTCAGAAGAATAATTACACTTTCATTTCTTTAGAAAAATATGAAAGGGAGAGATTGAATAAATATAATATTAATGATTCAAAACCAATTCCGACTCTAATTACGATTGAAATGATGCCCATGCATCTTGAGTATGTGACTTATATGGATCCCAATACGTATATAAGAATCATTGGAATCCTAATGTACCTGATGACCATACATTCAAGGTGTAAATAATTGTGGGCTATACATTTTTTCAAGAAAGGATAGTGAACTATCTGATTTTTCTGATACTGACTGGGATAGAGATATAGTGAACAAATAGTCCACCATTAGTGGAGAACTCTATATTGGGAAGAAATGTGAGGGATGACTGAGCATGAAAAAATAAATTTCTTCTCTTAGTACTTCTGAAGATGAATATATATTAGCTTCCAAGGCATGCACTTAGTTTTTTTTGATGAAGCGACAACTGATTGACATTGGGGATGAGGTGAAATAACAAATGGTGATTTATGTGATAACAAGAGCATAATAGGTCTTACAAATAATCATGTTCATAATTCTCATACAAAACATATTGATACTATATATCACTTCATTAAAGAATTTTTTTTACAAGAAATGATCAAAATGGACCACGTGGGAACTGATGATCAAGTGTTTGACATTAGGACTAAGCCACTATCATCGTCTATGTTACATAAAAATTGATTGAACATCAGTGTTCAGACACCTCCCAATTCATAAGGAGGTTACAAGATTCCCCTCTCCCTAATTTTTTTAACTATTTTTATATGTTTGTGGAAGTGTTTCAGGTTTATTGGTGAGATACAATAAAGTGAGAGTATGTTTTGTGGTCTACAATGATAAAATAATGGTCTTTGGGTTAATTTTTAATTTGGGAGAAATGATAAATTCATTGGAGAGTGATTTGGAATGATGGAGAATAGAAAATTCTAGAACTACAACTATGGGGGAGAAATGAGAATAATGAAAAATTAATTCAAGTCATCTCTCATATTCTATAAACCGAGAACTACTCCTGTTTAATTAGAGTGATGGATGAGTTGTTTCCTGAAGGTTCTGGTTTTGATCCTGGACAACACATCTATAAATTTATCAAGAGATTCCCAAAAAACCCAAAGTGGGAGATTTTTGGAACAAAGGTTGATCAATGATAATAATGGAGTTTGGTTTGTGTTTTTTCTCAATATGCACATGTATTAATTGAGAATTTAAAATAAATGATGTCATACATTTGAGGATGAATGTATTATTGATGGTGGCACAATTTCCTAGTGTTTACCAAATTGTTTGGGCCTCAAAATTAAGAGATTGGGGTTGGAAAACAAAAGATTTTCACAGAGGAGTGAATGGTATGTAAAATGAAGAAAAATCATCAAAATAAGGGAACCACATACCTCATAACATGGACCACATTCCATTTTACTTGAATGGTTCATGGATACATACCTGGCAGTGGGAACGATATGTGGAGTGGTGCGCAGAACCGAAAACTATTTGCAGTGACAATACATAGTGAGGGAGTGTGGTATGAAAAAAACTACCAAAACTGTTCTCTATGATGGTACGTGGTGAAGGCGTGTGATATTCATAATGTATATGGTTCACAAGATTAATGCAGTATAAGAAACAGGATCAGTAAGCGGTGGAGACTAACCATACACCGATAGTGTTCAGTATACAGTAAAGATTTTATCACATTGAAAATTTAGGTAAAATAGATTAAAAAACATTGTCAAGTTACATTCCTATGTAAGGAACAAAAATAAACTTTTCAGAGGTGATATTGGATATTTAAGTTTCAAGAATAAATATGGTGAATTCTGAACCGGTAGATAAAGGAGAAGAGGTTATGAAGAGAGAATAATATTTTTAATGAAAACCGTCCACAGAAGAGAGTGTGGTTTATGCAGGGAGCTCTTGCAGTATGTGGAGGAGAAAGGTAGTATGTGAAGAAGGATGATATGCATAGGAGTGGAGAAGTATGTGGACTAGGGCAGTACGCGGAGCTGGGCAGTTTGCAGAGGATCTGGTTGGTGCGTGGAAACTGCTCTGGTACACGAAAACAACAGTAGTATGTGGAACAACCAAGGAAGCCTAAAAATTAACAAAATCAGTTTGCAAAATTTATTTCTATAACATGTAATTGTATGGGAAAATAAATTACATTTTTTAGTGATTACATGATATCAACAGATTATACATTTATAGTTGAGGATCTATGATTTAATGGTAATCCATTTGAAGCGACCTTCAGGTCAATAAACTAAGTGAAGATACTTCTAACATAGTGAGCAAGGGGGAGTCAGTAGATGTGATCTGAGAGATGCAGTGTACAATACCTAAAACCTTGTAATGACATTTTTCCTACCATAGCGTAACTGTGATAAAATCTAGTAATCCAAATAATTAGTAGATTAGTAGTTTTTAGTACGACTGAAACACTATGTGTGTATGCTACTTGCATGTATCCCTTAGTGGTGAACCATGAAAAATTGTTGTTTCATTAAATTGCATATGAATGTTTATTTTTTGTACTTCCTCTTCATACAAGTTTAACTGGTTCCTACCAACCTGGGGCCAAGATCCATCAGTTTAAAAGAAAAAGATGACACCCTAATTTATACCCCCCCTTATGGTGTTTAAGGGAATTTCAACATGTTCTAAAAGGTAAAAAATATCCACCATATCATGACCCATAAAAAGGTATGGGTTTCCAAAACATCATATCATTTCCCAAGAAATTAAATGGTTATAAAAAAATTTTCATCATATAATTACCTATGGAAAAAATATTAGTCTCATTATCCAATCATAACTCTAGAAAAGAAGGAGGTTTCAAAAGCATGTAACTCAGGGAATAAATACATATATCATAACCATAATCCCATTAAAATATAAACCATTCAAGAAAGAATATGAATGGTATTTTCATATCATATCCCCAGTAATAAATAAACTATAACAAAGTAATTCATCTTAGATGGAGAAGGATTTTTTTAGATTATATGAACCATTTATTTGGGAAAATATTCGTTCTTTTATAATAATTTCTATTAAACCATTTATAAAATCAATTTATTATAAATAATGCATCAAAATTTCATATAAAACATTTCTATAGAAAAATATATTTTCTGTTGTAAAAAACTCATTTTAAAAAATTAAAATATTTTTAGTAGGTTTTATTTTAAAATTTATTTGAAATTTATAAAGGAATATTGAATGTATTTTAGAAATAATTTTCTGAAAAATAAATTGAAACATATAAATAAGTATTTAAATAACTTAGAAAACCTTTTTTTATAAAACATATAAATGATTGTTGAAAATATTTTGAAAAACTTTCATTGAAATCATATAAAAGAAGTTGGAAAGTATTTTGGATTCCAATTTTCTTGAAAAAATATAAAGGAATATTTTAAAATCATTTAAAATACATTTTAATGATAAAACATTTTTTAAAACATTTTATAAAAAATATTGTTTTGTAAAAACACAATTTTACGACTGAAGAGAAATGTAATGTCAGATTTTATAAAAAACACATTTTTAATTATGATAAGTACCAATGAGTGGAAAAATGGTACCAAATCATGAATACACCATTAAGAATAATTTTAAAATAATATTCATGAGTGTTATTGAGATATGTATTTTAATATTTATTCAGTGGTTTGCAGAATCATTATTAAAATCGATAAATTATGGGATGGTAGCCATAAAATGTTACCAATTTGGTAAAATAAAAACATGACTACCATAAGTGAATAACATTAAATTAATCATATAATGACAAAAAATAGTAAAATTGATGATATAAAATTTTAATGGTAGTATATACTCCTCATAAAAAAGGTAGCTGCATAACTCGACATGTACCTTAAAGAAGGAACATTGATACAAAATTACAATACCTATTTGGTAACTTTTATACCACAAGATCATTGAAAGAAATATCATCTAATGGATATATAAATATAAATAAATTTGTATATAAGAATCATAAAACAAATTTATGGGATGTATATACACCGATATAAGAAATGAGTTGTGAATAAGGCATGTATACCATAGTTATAAAAACTAAGATGAAAAAAATACATACCATAAGTCACGACTTTATCTATACATTTCCAAACATCATGTATAATAAATTTATGTCTATTATATGTATACCTCATAAAAATATGATTTTATATAATATGATATATTATTGGGTTTTGACTTTTTGTTACCCGTTTATTAACAAATTCTTGTCAATGTTAAATTTCAAGTAATATCTGCTTTGTTTTTCAAATATATTTTTCCTCTTTATTTTTGGACTTCATAATTATATCATGATTTAATTATTAAAATAATTTAAAACATGAATTAAATATCATATATATTCATTATCAATTTCTTTATAATGATCAATAACATATAGAAATATAAAATTTAATACACCATTCATGTAGATGGTAGTATATACGTATGCATGAATGTTGATTCTAATTCTTTATCATATGGATAGAATGAATGTAATTAAAATATATGAATATATATAATATAATTGAATTATAGTTAATATATATATATATCATATAATTTCACTAAACCCATAATTTATAAAATCCTTGTAAAGTGTGAATAAATCACATCAATTTATCGAGGCATTTGTCCTGTCTCCCACAAACGAAGTTATCATTTTTACATAAAAAGAAAAGCCTCATGGTTTGATTTATATAATAATTAAATAAAAATAAAGACAAAATAATTTTTATATAGATAAAATAGTAATATATTTTTCATCATAATTTCTAACCATGGTGTTTTTTAATGGAAAACGAACAACATCGTTTTTGGAGAAGGTAGTCTATCGTACTCAAGAATGGTAAATTCATTACCAATTAGATCGATGTGTGATTAAGTGTAGGAAAAACCCTTGGAATTAAAAATAATAATAAAATTAAAGATAATTAGGTAACTATAAAAGAACATAATAATGATATATGATGTGGTGTATAATGAAACTAATACAGAAGAAGTTGTTGAAGGATGTGAACTCTTCTTTGGGAAAGACCTCTGGGTTTGTACCTAAGGGATTCCTTTATTGGATTCATTCCAAAAATTATTCTTCTAGGATGATTGTAGGAATGTTGCAAGGATATATGGGAAGATTTTGGGCCAGGAAAAAGGGCTTGAGAGGTTTGAATAAGTGAGAGTAGTGACTATCTTTTTATTGTGGAGAAAGAGTGGCATTTATGTAAAAATATGAAAAGGGAGTAATAACCACGTTTTTCCCATGTACAAAGGCTAGAATAATGATAAAAAATAGACCTAAGATAGGATAGGCCATAAAATTGAACTGAAATGGATTTGGAAATGTTTATAGGTTGTTTGGGGCCCTATAATTAAGGTTCATCCCACTGTTAATATAATATTTCTCTTAATTGTAGTAATTATTTTTTATCAATTTCATAAATATTTTTTGGTAACAAATTTATTTTACCTTGTTAGAAATTATATGTTATTATTATTATTCAAAATATGGAATCAATTTATTCAAATATGGGATCTATATTTCCAATTTCTAATCACAGATGCGGCATAAATAAATATAAATTTAATCCTGCAGTCGTGATACAAAAGCCGGTCTTTAGTAAAAATGATCAAATGTTTAAAATGATTTTGTATCCAATTTCAATGTGAAATAGATTATAATTAAATAAAGTAAATTAATGTATTTAAAATTTATTGTTGGAATCCTCATGTATTAATCATGTTTTAATGATCACAAATCTCAACACTAATTACAAATCTTATTCATGATCACAAATCTCACATATATAATCAATCATATGTATTTATGTTTCTAGTTATCTTATAATTTATAATGGTTAAGATCAATTCATTTTATTCATATTACTGTTTAAGTCTGAATACAGTTATTTGCCTAAGTACAAGACACAGACACCATGACCAATGAGACAACGTGACCACAAGACACCATGACATGAAGATACCGTGAAGGAGATACCGTGAAGAACATACCGTAAAGAAGACACTGTGAAAAAGATACCGTGAAGGAGACACAGTTTTCATAACTACTGTGACATAGTTTCTTAAACTCTTTTGTCATTTTACAATTTAAATTTTTAACGGTCATATTTGAAGACTTTAATGCACTGACATAATTAATGTTTTTTGTAGACATAGTAAGAGGTATGAGGCACAAAATATATGGACCATGACGGTTCAACCTCTTGCACTAAAAATATAAAGAGAAGAGTGCCCAAGAAGAACACATGAAAGATATGACACACTACAGAGCACGATACTGAACAAGAAAACAAGAATGTGAGCGCGACGATGAAGAAGAGATTGCAAGATCTTCAAGAAAAGCGTTGTCCCATACATGCAATCTAACACTACTAAAGAACAAACGAAGAACATTGTAATCAAGAAAATATCTTCACTCAGGAAGAACACAAGATGAACCACGACACTCTGTTTTTCAACAGAAAAACCAGAGAAGGAATCAGAAGAATTTCTACTGAATCAAAGGAGTCCAGAGCTGCACTGATAATCACTAGAGCATACTAAATTGTTATCTAATCTCTCAATGTGATTCATTATTTAATTTTTCGAGCAGTGTGTGTACTCTATATATTTTACACACACTGACTCCTGCGCTGAACTGGAGGACTTCAAAGTCCTCACACCAAACCTTTTACTCCTGTTTACCCACAGAAACTATGGTAGAGGTCCTTTTGTGGCCTGAACAGTCTATGAACTGTTGTTAACCCTGATCCAGTGTGTGGATTAGAGTTTATTTATAAACTTCTTGGTGGAAGGTTATCACCAAGTGGAGTGGATTAGGTCTTGGACTGAGACTGAACCACTTGTTTTACATGTACTGTGCATTCTTAGATTAAGTTTAAAATATACTATATATTTTATATTGTGCTGCTAATTACTTTGAAATAAAAATCTATTTTAATGTTATTGTGACAGTTAATATATAAAGTGTTTGTAACTATTGTAAATCAGTAGATTAGTTTCATAATCTAATTTAATCTTCTGATTAAATTAACTGAGACCTAATCAATCTATTGAGAACCTAATTTAACCTTTACACTTTTAAAAATTCACTACAGTATATCTTGTTTTATAAATAGGGGATGTTAATAGAAATATTTTTTAACAGAAATTTTAATTTGAACTCAATTCACCCCCCTATTGAGTATCCACTCTGACCAGCATTTGGTATCAGAGGTTGTTTTTATTAATACAGGATTTCAAAACACTATGTTTTTTCAACTGTTATTTTAGTTTCATCTTTAAATATCATAAATTTCTGTTAGTTCTAAATTTTATCTATTTTAATATATTTTATAAAATCTACCTATGGATAATAGACAAGTAGGTGCTTCTACCAACATGACACATTTCGTTTATGGTATAAATTATGCCCAGTGGAAACTTAAGATGAAAATTCACTTAGAGAGTATGGGGGTTGATATCTAGACTACTATAGAGACTCAATATAAAATTCCAGAAACTGAAAGAACTACTTGGGATGAACCTGCTAAAATAGGTTACAATAATAATTGTAAATCTATGAATTCCCTGTATTGTGCTCTAGGAGATGAAGAGTTTAATAGAATATCTTCTTGCAAAACTGCCTATGAAATATGGGATACATTGGGTGTTTCTCCTGAAGGAACAACCAATGTTAAAGAAATGAGATTGAACACTTATGCTGTTAATATGTTAATTTTAAAATGAAGACTGATGAACATATCTTTAACATGTATCTCAAGTTCAATGAGATTTTCAACACTATGAGCTCCCTTGGAAAATTTGTTCTCGCAAAGGAAGAAATTATGAGAATATTGAGATGTCTTCCAGACTGATGAAGAGGAACATCTATTTCAATAAGAGAGTCTTGTGACATTGGTGCTCTGCCTGTCAAAGAGCTAATTGGTAAGCTTTTGATGATGAGGAAGAACTCAAGGTGAATAAGGAAGAATGTGATAAACCTAAAAAGAAGTCAGTGGCATTTAATTATACTTCCTCATAGAGCATGTACAAGGAGAAAATTCACATACCTACTGAAATCTCAACAAGTGAATGTTTAGATTCTGATAGTGATGCTGAGATGACTCAAATAGCGAGAAGATTTATGAAATTATATAGGAAGAATAAATTCTTCAGAAAATAAAACTAAAAAGGTAAATATTACAACAAATATCACTAGAAAAATTACTAAAAGAAATCTGATAACAGTGATAAAGTTATCTGCTATGAATGCACGAGAAAAGATCACATTAAAGCTGACTGTCCAAAACTGATGCTCAATAAGAAACATTAATATAAGGACAACAAGTATAAGAAAGAAATGAAAGAAACTTGGAGTGCTTTAGAAGACACTTCAAGTGATTTTTATTCTTCAAAGGATAAATATTCTCATAATGCTAACATGTGTTTTATGACAAACACATCTGAGGTAACACTAGACCCTCCTGCTTTAAATTTATACTATTCTGGAGTTGATTCTGATTCTGATTCTAAATTTGAAAACATGTCTAATGAAGAATTATTTCAATATTGTAATATGCTAGAAGTGACCTGTAATGAACTTAAGGACATGTACAAAGCCTTAATGGAATAGCATGCTTTATCTAGAATTGTTAAATCTTCAATTGAGATTGAAAAGAGAAAGAATGATTACATGTTAAAAGAAAATACTAAACTGAAAATGTCAAATGAGAAACTAAGAAAGGACTTAGAAAAGTTCACAAATGGAAAGAACAATCTAACTCAAATTCTAGGTAAACAAGTGGAACCAAAGTATACTATTAGATTGGGATACAAACCTGGACATAGATAGTTTACCCAAAATAGATTTATTCTTAAATCTGGACAAAATTATGCTAGTTCTAGTTCTGGAAATTCATATGATTCAACTAGTTACTCTCATAGTTATAGATCAAATAGAGTTTATCTGTCAAAATTTGTTGAATCTATTAATTATATGAGACCCATAAGAAAAATTTGGGCACTAAAATCTTTTATTGCTAACCTGTTTGGACCCAAGAAGATTTGGGAACCAAAATAATTTTCCATCTAAATCTGTTTTGTAGGAAACCTGTTTAAAGATTTCTTGTAGGAAGACATGGTACTTGGATAGCGGATGTTCAAGAAACATGACAGGAGACTTCTCATGCTTTAAATGTCTAATAAAAGTTGATGGAGGCTATGTCACCTCTGGTGATAATTCTAAAGGAATGATCATCGGACTAGGCCAAATTGGTAACACTAACTCAGTTTTAATTTCTAAAGTTTTATTTGTTGATATATTGAACTACAAAATGTTAAGTATTTATCAGTTATGTGATGATGGATTTAATGTTATGTTTGAAAATGATTCTTTTTATGTTTTTTATTCTAATTTTTTTTTAGTATTTTCTTCCTTGAGAAATGAAAATGTTTATGCTGTTGATTTGAATTATTTATCTAAAAAAAATGTTGCTTGTTTAAATGATTTTCATAAACAATCTTAGCTATGGAATAGAAGATTAGGACACTTCAAACATTCATTCACTTAGAAAATTGACTAGGAAGAACTTAGTTAGAGACCTACCCAAACTTGAATTCCCATGAGACAAAGTTTGCAATCCCTGTTAAAAGGGAAAGACACATAAAGTTTCTATTAAATCAATGATAAAAGTTTTAACTTCTCAACCTCTCGAGTTGGTTCACATAGACATGTATGGACCTTCTAGAGTTTATATTTTAAATGGGAAGCACTATGTCTATGTCTTATTAAATGACTTTTCAAGATATACTTCGGTATACTTCTTAGCTCACAAAAGTGAAGCATGTTTTTACTTTATTAAATACTCCACGTCTGTAGAGAACCTTAGTGGACTTAAGATTAAGACTCTGAGAAGTGATCATGGCCGTGAGTTTGAAAATCATGAGTTTGAGTCTTATTGCTCACACAATGGCTATAATCATAACTTTTCTACCCCTAGAACACCTCAATGGAATGGTGTAGTAGAAAGAAGAAATAGAACCCTGTAAGAAATTATAAGAACAATGATTAATGAGTATGACCTACCTATTTACTTTTGGGCTGAAGTTGTTAACAAAGCATACTACATAATAAATAGAGTATTGATTAGACCAATTCTCAGAAATACCCCATATGAAATATGGAATAATAGAAAACCTAATGTTAGTTTCTTTAGAGTCTTTAGTTGTAAAGTTTTTATTCTCAATTCCAAGTATAATATTGAAAATTTTTCCTCTAAAAGTGATGAAGGAATATTTTTAGGGTATTCTATAACTAGAAAAGCCTATAGAGTGTTTAATAAGAAAACCATGTGTGTGGAAGAATTTGTTCACATCAAATTTGATGAAACTGATCCACATTAACCAAAGTCATCTCTTAAAAAACTTGAAGAAGATTTGTCTATTCTGAACCATAATGATAAAATCAAAGAACCTGTTGTAAAGATAACCAGTTCTGGAAATATTTCAGAATCTGCTCCTAATGTACCCGAACCTAGAGAAGAACCTGAAATTTATAGTCCCACCTTTACTAGATCAACTAGGATCCTAAAGAATCACCATTTAGATGATGTTGTTGGTAATCCTGATAGAGGGACACATACTAGATCTTCTCTTAGATATTAGGTTGAACATCAAGCCTTTTTATCACAGCTTGAACCTAAAAAAATTGATGATGCAATCAATGATGAATTTTGGGTAATGGCTATGTAAGAATAACTTAATCAATTTGAAAGAAACAACGTCTGAGAATTAGTGGAATGATCTAAGGACACTTTCATCATAAGCACTAAATGGGTGTTTAGAAATAATGTAGATGAAGCTGGAAACATAGTTAGAAACAATGATAGATTAGTTGCACAAGGCTATAGTCAAGAAGAAGGAATTGACTATAAGGATACTTTTTCTCCAGTAGCAAGACTTGAAGCCATTAGAATTCTACATGCTTATGCTGAACATATGAATTTCAAACCGTATCAAATGGATGTCAAGAGTGCATTCATAAATGGGTATATAGCTGAGGATGTTTTTTTTGAACAACCCACTATATTTACAAACCCTCATTTTCAAAATCATATCATCAAACTATCAAAAGCTTTATATGGTTTAAAGCATTGTCCAAGAGATTGGTATGACAGATTAAGTACTTTTCTAATTTCCAAAAGTTTTACAGAAGGAATATCTGATCCTACCCTCTTTATAAAAAGAATTTCTAATGATGTTTTAATTGTTCAAATTTATTTAGATGATATTATTTTAGGATATTCAAAATATTCATTATGTATTTATTTTTCTAAAATGATGAAAAACGAATTTGAAATGAGTTTAATGGGTGAACTAAAATTATTTCCTGGATTTCAAATCATTCAAAATAATGATGGGATTATTTTAACTCAATGTAAATATACTAGAGATATTTAAAAATTCTTTGGATTGGATAACATTAAAAGTAGTGACACTCCCATGAGTACCACCTGAAGATGGATCTTGAAGAAGATGGAAAATCGGTTGATCAAACCACTTGTAGAGGAATAATTGGAAGTCTACTCCACTTAATTGCTAGCCATCCTGATATTATGTTTAGTGTGTGTATGTGTGCTCATTTTCAAGCAAACCCTAACAAATCTCATTTAAATTCTGTAAAGAGAATTTTCAAGTACCTCAATCATAATCCCAATCTAGGACTGGTCTATCCTAAAGGACAATCATTTGAAATAGTTAGTTACTCTGATGCTGACTTTGTTGGCTATATGTTAGAATGAAAAATCACCTCTGGAACATGTCACTTTTTAGGAAAGTCACTAGTATCATGGTGTAGTAAGAAACCAAATTCTATTGCATTATCTACTACAGAAGCTGAATATATAGCTGCTGGAAGTTGTTGTGCACAAATCTTGTGGATGAAACAGACTTTACTAGACTATAGATATAAATTCAGACATGTAACAATAAATTGTGACAACACAAGTGCTATTAACATTTCAAAAAATCATGTTTCAAATTCTAGGACAAAACATTTTGCTGTAACACATAACTTTTTGAGGGATCATTATCAAAAAGGTGATATAACTTTGGAATTCATTGACACTGAATATCAACTTACTAATATATTCACTAAAACATTAAATTCTGAGAGATTATATTACATCATACATGATCTTGGCATCATCAATCACAAATAGATATGTTACTAGTCTTACTGTTTAATACTTTACTACTTTTTTACTTTACTGTTTCATGTTCACGGTTTCTCGGTTACTGTCTCATGCTTACGGTCCCATAGTTAACACTTTGTGTTCATGGTCTGTCACTGACTGTCTCACCGTGACTGAACAGGTTACACACTTTCTCACCATGACTGAACAGTTTACTCATTATCCCACCATGACAAAAACTGGCTATCTCGCCGTGACAACCATCCACCATCACATCGTAACGAATATTCACGATCTCACCGTGAACCTTATTTATGGTTTTATTTTAACCCGTATCATAGTAATTTTTATTTCACCGCTATATCCTTTCCCGTGTTTTTATTTTGGTGATGTTTGACATTCCCAAATGATAAAACAAAAGGGTTTTCACTCGATTCTTCAACCAAACTCTCTCCCACTAACTCATTCCAAACCCTCTCAACCTTGAAACCGTTCTCTCCTTCTATCTCACCCGAACCTTTAGTGGATGCTAAGGATGAAGCTTCCATCATCATCCTCATTTGAGAAGCTCCGCTTGAAGAAAAAGATGATAGCACTGAATCTTGCACCCAAAGGACCCCTAAATCCAAATCTGGTAAATCATACTGTTGTTCCTAAGAATGAAATCTACCCTGAGTGGCTGATGTCTCGAAAATCTTTTGTTTTAAATGTTCTGAGAGAACAAGGCTGGCTCTAATGGTTCTCTAGAAAGGATAGACCAATTTACCCAAGGTTGGAATCTCAGGTCTATCAATATGTTCAATTTTGTTTTGATAATAGTGAATGTTTTGTTGTAAGATGCTGGGTCAATTTAAAAATATTCTCCTTCTCGTCGAGGTTATGGGATGCATGACTTAGGATTCCTCTCAAAGGAATTTTTGATGATTATCAAAGAGATCCCCCTCCTACAACTGATATCTTTGACCTGGAAAATTCTCTATAAACTTTATCTGGAAATGGAACCAAGAGAAAGGCCATAGCTGCTGAACTTGATGTGGAGAAAAGACCGTTGTTCAAATTTGTTCAAAATTTGATTTGCCCAAGGAAGGGTGAATTTTATGTACTGATGTATTAGGATGTTTTCAAGATTCATCTGATCTATAATGGACACAAGATAAATCTTCTCAAGTATATCATTCACCATATGTGTGAATTGATTAAGGTCACATCAAAATCCACCTATTTTTTTATTCTTGGATGATCTCAACCATGCTTGTTTCCAAAGGAGTAGTTGGTCTAAATGAAGAAGTTCTTATGGATTTTGAATACTGCGTATCTAACCCTACTATCAAAAGGATGAAGATCAACTGGAACCCTTGGAAGAAGGAGTGGGTTGAAGATAATGAAAAGGTTTATGAAAAGTATAATCCTGTGGATTATCAAAAAGGGCCAATGAATATTACTGATCCTGGTTTGGAACCGGATGAAGTGGCTAAGTATTCAGAAGACGAAGAAGAAGAAGAAGAGGTAGCTGAATTACCACTCAGATAAGATGCCGAAGAACCTCAAAAGGAAGCAACTCCTGTTGAAAAATAAAGGACTGTTGCTCCTCTAGTTGTTCTTATAAAAGAAGAACCTCCTGCTTCAAAAGATGATATTCATCCAGACATCCAACTTGAGGCTGCAAGAGATTTGATTATCGTTGAATCAGAGCATCAAGCAATGGATGAAGAAAATCTATAAGAACTACCTACTGTGCAATAAACAACTCAAACAGAACTTCTTGCTATCCAAGAAGCTACTTTATAAGGCCTTCATATGGAACCATCGGTTCCTGAGTTTACACCCTATGCTAAAGAGACGATGGAAATTTCCTTTCAATTGTCTAGGCAAGAAATGGATGAGGAAATTAGATCTGATCCGGTGAATCTTAAACAAGCTTCTGAGCCTCTAGTTCCTGAAAAGGATTCACATGTTGAGGGGGAGGAACCTTAAAATCTTGAGATTAATGAAGCTATTGATAAAGATGAGTCTGTTGAAGCATCTCCTTCAATAGTGTATTTTTCTGTGTTCACTTGGTATGAATTCAATAGCTTCTATGATTTTACTAAATCTCAGTAGGTTACTGCAACTGGGATTGATCTCTCTTCTTTGTTCCAGTTGAAGTCAGTCACACACCCTAAACCTGAACCCGAAACTGAATCTGAACCTCAACCAGACCCTGAACCTGCCCATGTACCACTTCTTGCTCTTACACCATTACCTGATCAACAATAGTTTGTCAGCAAGGATGATATAAAAGTGTTTGGAGATTCTATCTTAGCAAGAGTTAAGAAAATTATGTCCTTTCAACCTCGTCCTGTGACACAACAAAGTCAGGAAGATGCCTCACTACTTTTTGGAAAAATTATTCTGCACATTCAACCCAGGATGATCCATGAAATTCAATAAGGGTTGAAAACAAGTGGCTTAGTACTGATGATGAAAATTTGAATGGTATGGTTGAAAACCTCCTGAAATAACTACATTCCATATCAGAGCATTCACCTATTTCTACTTCTTCTGAACCTTCCATTTCCAACATCTCTCGATACATTGTGTCCCAAATTCATCCCTACCTCATATCCTTTGATGAAAATATTGGATAAAGGCACACACAAATGTTGCACTGAATGAGAGAACTTGTAGAGAACCTGAATAATCTTACAGATTAATACATTGGTTGTCTTTAAAAAGTCTTGAAACAGCTCAAAGCTCTAACTGTAGCTGTCAAAGCTTCTCCTCCCTCTGGTAAGACCTCCACTCCTTCTTTGGATAGTTCCCTACTCAGATCTATAGTCAAGGAAGAGATTTAGAATGCATTAAGTGTCTTTAATATGACTCCCTTATCTGAAGTTCTTAACAATAGTGATAGAGTGCAAGACTCGGTGCCAATTCATTCCAAGATTGCCAATGATGCTCAGCAGGAGATCTCTAAGAGAGTGGACGTCTATTTCAACCGGATTTTTTCTAAAACTAATATGACATTTCACTTTAAATATCTTGTAGAGAATATGAAAATACCTCCGATGACTCAGGCCTTCAAAGAACAAGTTCAAAAACTCACTGAGTTTTCCAGACTGTTGGACATGTTCATGGAAAATAATGATTATTTTGAAAAGGTAATGCAGTATGGAGGAGAAGATATTCCAGATTTCATCAATCTTTTGAAGCCTTACCTTATTGTCTAGAGTACAATAGTAATTTCTCCAGCTACTGCCGCTCTCAGACCTGGACTACCTGCTTTAGAATCAACTTCCATGTCAGTTAGCCAAGCTCTTACTCAGATCAGTCCAGTGATTCTTGATCAACCATAGACTAGATCTTCTACAGCTCCCACTTTGGCTCCCTCTGTATTTGAAGTTCTACCATTACCTTCTTTGTATAACACCTCTATGCCTTCTTCCACATCAGCAACTTCCCCTATTGTTTCCTCTTCTGCTGCTGATAAAGGCCAAGATAAGGCCACATCCTGAAGAAACCCAGTGACTACTTTATTTTTGATGGGGATGTCTTTGATTTTTGTATTTCGACTGAATATTTTATTCTCAACATTTTTAATGACATACACACTGTTTTCCCTCTACTCTTTCTACTTTTTGATAATCCCAAAAGGGGGAGAAAAAGTTATGTGTTATTATATAATATGTTATTCTATATGTTATATTCTCTCTAGTTGCATCTCATTTATACTTTAACCATACATGATTTGTGATCATCAAAAAGGAAGAGATTGTTGGACTCCTCATGTATTAATCATGTTTTAATGATCACAAATCTCAATACTAATTACAAATCTTATTCATGATCACAAATCTCAAATATCTTATCAACCATATGTATTTATGTTTCAAGTTATCTTATAATTTATAATGGTTAAGCTCAATTCATTTTATGAATATTACTATTTAAGTCTGAATACAGTTATTTGCCTAAGTACAGGCCACAGACAACGTGACAAATGAGACATCGTGACCACAAGACACCGTGACACGGAGATACCCTGAAGGAGATATCGTGAAGGAGACCACATTTTCATAACTACAGTCACACCGTTTCTTAAACACTTTTCTGTTTTACTATTTTAATTTTGAACGGTCATATTTGATGAAATTAATGTACTAATATAATTAATGTTTATTTGTAGACGTAGTACAAGGTACGAGGAACAAAATATATGGAACCTGTTGGCTCAACCTCATGCATTAAAAATATAAATAGAATAGTTTTCAAGAGGAACACATGCAAGATACGACACACTATAGAGCACAATACTGAAGAAGAAAAAAGGCTAGTGATAATCACTAGAGCATTCTAAACTCTTATCTACTCTCACTAAGTGATTCATTATTTACTTTTTTGAGCATTGTGTGTACTCTGTATATTTTACACACACACTGACTCCTGCGCTGAACTGGAGGACTTTAATGTCCTCACACCAAAACTTTTACTCTTGTTTACGCACAAAAACTATGGTAGAGGTCCCTGCGTTGCCTGATCATTATTTTTTTTCCTAGGACAACTATTGTAGAGGTCCCTGTGTGGCCTGGATAGTCTATGAACTGTTGTTAACCCCGATCCATGGTGTGGATCAGAGTTTATTTATAAACTGCATTGTGGCAGGTGATCACCAAGTGGAGTGGATTAGGTCTCGGCTTGAGACAGAACCACTTGTTTTACATTTGCTGTGAATTATTTTATTAAGTTTAAAATATACTATATATTTTATATTCCTATTCTAATTACTTTGAGATACAAATATATTTTAAATTTACTTTGATAGTTAATCTAGAAAGTTTTTGTAACTATTGTAAATCAGTAGATTAGTTTCAAAAGCCAATTTAATATTCTGATTAAATTAACTGAGACCTAGTCAATCTTTTGAGAACCTAATTGAACCTTTACAGTTTTTCAAATTCACTACAGTTTAACTTGTTTTAAAAATATGGGTATTTTAATAGATATATTTTTTAACAAAAATTTTAATTGAAAATCAATTCACCCCCCTCTTGAGAATCAAATCCGAACAACATTTATCTATGTAAACATTAAAATCAATTAAAAATATAATTCAAACTTATTAATTTTTTGGATGAAAAAGTATTTTTGAAATAAAATTCAGTATTTTTCAATATTCATCAATAAATGAAACTTCTCATAAAAGTAGAAAAAATTCACCCAAATTAAATTGTAATATTTCTATTTCAAAAATTTATTTTACTTTTAATATATATATATAAAATTAAAAGTTTATATCTAATATAGGATAATCATTTAAAGGCGGTCTAATTACCTTTTACAAAAATAAAGATTTTATTCATAAAATTGGATTACTTATAATATTTTACAAATGAAATATATTTGATAGGTATATAAAAATATTTACTGAATCTATAACATATAAATTTTATTTTAAACTTTAATGAAATGGTTATCATAAACATTAAATCTTGTTCTTAACATCCATTCCAATAGTTTGGTGGATGTTATAATATTATTTTAATAATAGTGAGTTTTAGTTCAGTGAAACACATCCTTTCATGTAACGTAATCTATCGAAGGGACTCAGTGTTGTGTGTCAAGTAAGTAAAAAATATTGGTTAATTTACTAAATAATAATCTATGGTTTTCATATACTAAATGATTAAATTGTTTTTTCACATAATTCAATCCAAACATAGTGATTTAATATAATAAAATAAATACTCAGTGTTGTGTGAAATGAATAAAAAAAAGAAATATTAGATTAATTCAAAAAAGAATTCAAAAAATAATATTTTTCACATTATAATCCCCATAAAATGAATTTCTCCATTGAAATGCATCATGTTTATGAATGGTTAAATACATTAATGTTTTATTCATAGAAACCCACATTATAAAATTGAATACAAAAACTATCTTTAAAAAGGAAGAGTTAGAAACATAACAGTTACCCAAAGTGACTCATAACTAGGATTCCAAATAGGATAAGATATTTTCAAATTGAAAACATGAACATATAATAAAATCATAAATAATAATTGATATTGATAATTATCACTGGTCCTAAGAAATTTGGAGATCTTGGTAATGTTAACAATCACAAAACCATAAATTTATGATGTTTTAAATAGCTCACTGATGTCATAAGAAATGATGATATTATGAAATAATTTTATTTAAATAAACATTTCCTAAAGATAGGTATTTTTTCCCAATAAGATATACAAACATTATTGCATTCAATTTCATAATAAAGATTTCACCCATTGGTATAGTCTTGAAATATTTCGACTTCACCTCTTACTCCAAAAAATAGAATATGTATTTTTTTAATTACTAAAAACTATTAGATCATTAGATCCAATATATTTAATATCATATATATTCACTAAACATACAAAAAATGGGTTAGAGTATGTTATCCAATATGCATAAATCCTCATATGGAGTGATAGTACTTTTATCTCACTAACTTTATCTAAATATTAGCATAAACATTCCATAAATTTTAACCCTATAACAATTGAAAAACCTAAAAATACCAAACATTTGAAAGATGGTTTCTAAATTTCACAAAAATAGATTATCATCAACCCTTTAAAAATCATAAATTACAACATGGTCATCACATACCTAATATGTGAATACCTTCATCATGTTTTCTCTTAAAACATGGTAATAACCTCGTTTACTATAATTTTTATTAAAAAAATTCATCATTCCTTATTCCAAATATTAATTGAAATATTTTTAGTCCCTAATATAATTTTCAAACATCATACATGATAACATAAAACACTTTTTAAAAATTCTCTATTAGTTCTAAGTTCATCGATACTATCTAGTTTTGTTTATACAAATCAATCATCAGTTTATCCAAGACAAAAATTCATTTCTCAAAATATTGAACACATAAAATTTAATGTTTCCTTAATCGAAATATCACCATTCCATGAAATCACATTAATACAACATCACCACCATAAAAAATCCTATTACATACTTAATGAAAAAATTATACTAAAAATACACATATATTTCATGATTCATATAATATAATATTTGAATTCTAAAACACAAATACATAATTCATCCCACATCCTTCTCTAACAATTAACCAATATTTCTTGACAAATTCCTGGAAACCCCTTTCGAAGAATATAGAATATGAATCATTTCTTAACATTTATTAAAGTGAATTTAATCATTATTGTTAATAGTACCCTTAGAAAAACACGTACCTTTCATATTTCATTGGTTCTCCCTTAATCATCAGCATAAAAACCACTATTTGTAGTAGATTGTTAATTCCCTTCACGAGCCTTCCAAATGGGACATCAATTTTCATAGTAGTTATAATTTACACATTTATGGAATTCATCACTTGGTAATTCCTAAGGACTCCCATATTGATATCCACTACATTTACTAAACTTTTCATTCTCCATTTACAGTTCCATGATTTGTTTTCTTATTTTCCATATTCAAATAACATCATATTACACTAATACATTAACATTGGGTATTCTTTCTATATTCTCTACACAATTAAACTGAATTTAATTTCCTCGACAATATCTATTAAAAAAACACCCAATGAACTCTTTCCTTCACTTCTTTGGTGAGTGTGGCAGTTGGTTATGGAACACATTGTT
This sequence comes from Viscum album, assembly GCA_963277665.1. Classification (NCBI taxonomy): domain Eukaryota; kingdom Viridiplantae; phylum Streptophyta; class Magnoliopsida; order Santalales; family Viscaceae; genus Viscum; species Viscum album. Next base: position 31,559,379 of record OY728158.1, read on the forward strand.
AAAAATATGCTATGATTACTTATAATTCATGATTAAAATATACAAAACTCCAATTATCATACCATTCGACTATTAATCGAAAAATTATCAACCACAATCAATATTCACCAAGTACCCGCTGGTTCTATCCATTTACAAAGTCCAAATAATGTAGTGGGAGATACACTTAGCGTTTTCAAAAAATGCATCATCATGACCAGTCACTTATAGGATGTTTAAATTTGGACATCGTCCATTAAATATATAAAACCATAGGCTTATCCTTATAGAAATTTATATAGATATCCTTAAAAATAACCCAAGGGATCTCACTAATATTTTCTTATCCATGTTTCTGAAGGTTGACTAAACATTTCCTTCAATACCAACTATAGGTAACCATGCTTAATATTCATAGACATTACATCATTTTATATGACTATTCTTCACATTAAAAAACTACATGCATGAGGATCATAATAGTTCTGTGTATTCGAATTCTTGGAATAAATTATTCAAACTATGTAAAGGATCTTAATTACTTTCCACAAAGATCTTCCCATTTATTTCATCTACTAAAAACATTTATTCATAACATGGGGGGAATGCATCATAATGAGTGGGTGATCTTAGATGCTTGTTAAGGGTAGTCAAGGGAGATAAACATGATCATAAGTGTATGAGAACATGATCATAACAAAAAAAGATCATACACTGCATATAAAAGATCATAATCATGAATCATAGAATAATTATTGGAAGTTTATAATAAGTTATTAATAAGGGAAACAATATCACAATACATGAAATAATACAATAGTAATAAGTCTTGGAATTTTTGGTAGACACCGAAAATTATAAAATCTTATATCAAGGTAACCTACCAATATATTCATATTATTTTAGGCATGGGATAATCACCTATATACCTACTTTGTTCATAGTATTCCCTTCAATGTAAAAACCAAATTTAATTCTTGTGATTCCCTCCCATTTACCCTCTAGGTTTGGACATAATATTCCCTCTTGTTCCAGGATAGGAATTCCCACCCATGTACCCCCCTATTTCTATCTTTGAATTACTATTTGTTTCAGTATTGGGATTCCCTATTTTGTCTGGGTCGTTATTCACTTTTATTTAAAAAAATTTCTCATAAAACATTTATCATTAACCACTACATTGGATGGAGATAAAGGTCACACACATCATATAATGAAATAATATATTCATGTGCCACAAAATAAAAAACATTCATCATATCATAACTCATAAATTGATATGGGTTTTCTAAACATCACATCATAACCCATGAAATTAAATCAGTACCATAATCAGTTAATCATATCATTACCTGTGGATAAGAGATAGGTATCATAATCATTTCATCAATTCATAACCTGTGAAAATAAGAGGGTTTAAAAATCATATAACTTGTGTAGATTAATGAGTGTCATAAAAATAATTCCATGAAAATATATAAAATTCAAGAAGTAATATGAATGGTATTCCAACATCATATACTAAGTAAGAAAAAAACAATAACAATATATATCTTCTTATGTAGAGAATGATTTTTTAATAACCCATGACACATTTCGTATGGAATGTAGTCTTTCTTTGAATTTCATATTCATAATACCATTTCAAAAAACTTTTTCTTAAAAATAATCATTTACAATTTCATTTAAAACATTTCTTGAGGAAAATATTTTTTCCACTTTAAAAAAATGCTTTTTAAAACATCTAAAATTTTGAAAACTTTTTTCTATTAAAATATGATTGAAAAATTATAATGGAATATTGAATGTATTTTAAAAAAATCCTGAAATTAATTTTAATCTTAGAAATAATGAGTTAAGTCATTTTCAAAACCATTTTCCAGAAAAATTATAAAATAAGCTTGAAAATATTTTTAAAACCACATTCCGTGAAAACATATGAATGAAGATTAACAATATTTTGATAAAATATTTCCTTAAAATCTTATAAATTAGTCATTTAAAATCATCTAAAACATATCTTTAAACATAGAAAATTGATTTTTTTTACAAATCATGGTTTTAATGGAACACAAATTTCCAACCTAAGACAGAGACAATGTCTGATTTTCTTAAAAATACATTCTTAATTATATTAATTAATAAAGAATGAATAAATGGTACTAATACATAAATATATAATTAAAAAAAATATAATAAGAAAATTCATGGCTGTTATTGAGATATCGACTAAAATATTTTCTTAGTAGTGGCATAATCATACAAAATTATGATAGAAGATGTGACTGTCGTAATAAAATGATACAACTTTGGTTACATTAAATAATGAAACCCACAAGAAAATAATATTAAATTGAGATTATAATGGTATTAAAAGAATAAAATTGATGATATAACATTTAAAATTCAGTAAATTCACCACATAAAAAATATAGGTTCATAAAACAACATGTATCTCATATAATACAAATTGGAAAAAATTACTCAACCAATTTGGAAAAAATTTAACCATAACCCCCATGAAAGTAATTTAATAAAATGGATATTTAAATAACCATAAATCTAATTATATGAATTAAATAATACATTCACGTTAATTATATACAACACAAAAAAGATATTAGTGGTGAATAAAACATCTATCTCACAGATACAAAAATTTGGAAATCAAAACACTTGCCTTATGTCCGGAATTTCTTCACGCACAATCAATACACTTATATAATAAATATAATTTTCTTATAAATATACCACAGAGCCATATTATTATATCTAATACCATATATTATTTGGTTATTACTTTGTATTAACTATTTATTAACAACCCAATTTTATTGTTACGTTTCGGGTAATATAATCTTCAATTTTCATATATGTTTTAGCTAATTATTTTTCATCCTGTTACTTAGATCATAATTTAAATAATTTAATAATTTAAAATATTATATATATATTATATATATTCAATATATATTTGTTTCTAATAATTTAAAAATATATATAACTAGGAAAAGCAATACACTATTCATGGAGATGGTAGGCCATATGTTCTCATGAACATTGTTTTTTATTTATTATCGTGTTGAAAGAATGAAAATAAGTAACATATATTAATATAAATATAATATCATCAAAATATAATTTTAATTTCATATGTATCATCAAATTTTACTAAATCTATCTATAATACATTCCATGTAACGTGAGAATGAATCACATCACTTTATAATGGTTGTAGTCCACACGTCCACAAATGAAGTGAACATTTTTATAAAAAAATGAAAGAATGAAATTTTTTATATAATAATTATATAATAATAAATAAATAAATAATATAATATATATCCTATAAATAAATAGTTTCCATCTTATGTCTCAACCATGATAGGTGGTAAAGGAAAACTGAATATCATCATTTCGCAAGACGATAGTCCTCCATACACACAAACTGTAAGTTCATTACCCATAAGATGGAAGTCTTTGTAAGTGTTGGTATAAAAATTTTATTAATAAAATATCATTATATTTAATATTAAAATATTATTATATTACCATGGAATAAAAATATTTTAGTGGGTGGTGAATGAAAATAAAACAATAGAGCACTGTGGAAGGATGTTACCTATTCGTTGGGTAACACCTCATGGTTTGCAGAAAATGGCCTCTTTGATTTTATTTCTCCCAAGGGGAGACTTATAAGATGAATCTAGATATTTTGGGATGATATTTTTTGATATTTATTCTTAGAAAAATGGCTTGAGAGGTGTGACTAACTAGGAGGGATGAGTTCCTTTTATATTCGACGACGAGTGGAATTCCTATAAATTTTTTAAAAGGGAATTCCACCGACATATTCTCATGTCATGTGGCCCCAAGAATAGTCCAAAGCATAAAAAATTAGTATATAGAATAAATATTGTTATAAAATAGTTATTTAATAATATTATAGGTCATCTTGGGCATGATGATTAAGTTATAGTCCTTTGTTAAGCTAATTTTTCTCTGAATCGGTGTAATTGATTTTAATCAGATTCACTAATATTATTGATCAAAACAATTTTTGATCTTATTATAAATTATAAATTATTATTTCTAAAAACATTGAATGCATTTTCCAAAATATAAATAATATAATATATAGAAATTAATTTAAATTTACTCTTATATTTGGAACGAAAAGGAAGGGTTTTAAAGTAAAAATGTTCATATGTTGGAAATGTTTTTGTTTCCAATTTCAACGTTAATTTAAATGAATGAAAGTAATTGTATTATTTGATTTAAAATCTATATAATTAAACTTTAAAATTAGTTTAAATTCTAATTTATCCTTATAACTTATTTATACAAAACGTTATTGGAATTAAAATTTAGTTTTTTTCAATTTCTATTAAAAAAATGAAACATCCTAGAAAAATACCAAAAATTCACTCAAATTAAATATTGATATTCTTATTTTAAAAATGATTTTTATTTATTAGAATTAATTTTTTAAAAGTTTCCAAATATATATTTTAAATTGGATCTCCTTTAGAATTTATTAAAATTACCTTTTAGTAAAATACATATTTTATTCATAAATATGGATTTATTTTTATATAATTCCAATAAACTCTATTAGAAGAGTATAAAAAATATTTTTTGATCATGTAATATATATATATTATTTAAAACACTAATCAAAACTAGTTTTTATAATTTATTTATATGAAAATTTTTCTTTAAATAGAATAATATTTTTTAGCAATATAATTTCATTTTCAAACAGTTCATACATTCAATTACACTAATTTATAAAAAAATGATTCAGTTTATATACTTGTTTAAATATTATATTACAATTTGGTTTATCTTATTCGTAACTTCTATTCCAATGGCTAGGTGGTTGTTATATTAATATTTTAGTGCTAATATATTTTTGATTCGTAAAACTCATCCTTGTATGTAATGAAATCTAAAGAAATGATATGGTATTGTGTGTAATAAAAGTCAAACATAGTTTTCTATGTTCCAAAATATAATCTAAGTGTTACATGTAGCAAATATTTACTTGTATTTCTTATAACATAACACAAACTTTATGATTTTGTATAACAAAATCTATATTCGGTGTTGTTTAAAATGAAAAAAATATCTGAATGATTAGATTACTTTGAAAAAATATTCACAAAAAATTTGGGTATTATAATAACTCACCCAGGGTTGAATTCGGCATCAACAATATAGAAAATAATAATCACACAAGTCATGTCTATCACCCAATAGTTAAATCATATAAAAAATAACCTTTTTAATCCAATAACGACAATAACACTTCATATGTAATTAGGGTTTCCCATGTACATGGTTTATGAAATCATAGGAACATGATTCTTAACAAATTAATTTATCTCGTTTTCTCATGTAAAATACGCAAACAGTAAGATATAAAGAAAAAAGAGGCTTTGATACCACTTTTTAACAAACCATCAAGGGATCTAATTAATTGGTGCCATGATCTGGTGGGTCACATCGACTCAGGCACACCGCCCCTTAAACCATTGGGTACAGAGTAGCACTGAGGGTGTGTGATGGTATAAAAGGGATACTACACTCTCATATTAGAGTGTCATAACTAATATAATAAATAACATACAATGAAAAAATCATAATGTATTATGTGGGAAAGAGGTTATAGATATAATAAAATATTATGGAATCATATTAACTAATAAATGAAATAAATAATTACAATCGCAAAGGCTATGTCATGTATAATAATTTCATGTCATGCTGATATACCAAAAGGGGAAACATGTGACATACATATGATTTGTGATATAAAAAAATACAAAACGTCCAAAATATATCTCCACTAGAATCATGATTATATGCTGAGTCCTCTACTCCAATGATCCAAAGAACATGTAAAACATATCGAGAACATGTAGTAGGGTGCTTGACCATATCCATTTTTTTAAACAATTATCCACCTCAGGTACCACATTCATCTATAGTATTTTGTGATATAAAATTAGTATTTCACAACCAATGGTGTATATAAATAATTCATCTAGTGTACATAGAATAGTAATGTATAGGTATAAATGAATAATAAAAAACCAAATAAATTAAAACCATCTGACTCAGTTAGCATTAGGACACCGAGAAAACTCAACCTACATTGGCATAGCCTAAAATATGTCAGATCCGAATAAACTATATATAAGTATTAATATATATATATATATATGTATATATATGTCTCTATATAACGTATACACATTATGAACTATGTATGTGAGGTCATATGTAGTAATATACATGGATAATAATTTCCTCTAGACCTTGGGTGTAACTCCAACATCTATGATAAGTCAAATAAGATATAATCTCAATAATATGTACAAGGCCATTATCTCATATGATGGTGATACATCTTTCCTATCATTCAAAATAGTTGGGTGAGTCATTAATCCCTACACCTGATACAGAGGTATGTGGAATTTCATGCCCAAATTCCAAGTAAAAGTATAATGGTGTAAGAGATCATGCCAACATGTGATGAAAGGTATGAAGAAACATTATGCTCAACAATTACCTTATCTATTATTCAAATTTCTAATCTTATCAAAACAAAAATAATATAAAATCTTTATATTATAAGAATTAAAATTCATCCAGCCTAATCCATCATGGGAGTCACAGTTTATACAATTCCCATTTATAAATACATTGAATGTGGTGTGGCATTACCACCCAATTTCAATCCATTAATCTATTCTATTTAGTTTTATTAAGCATGGGAGATCTAGTTTTGAGTCAATCCGAACTACCGAGGAGGAGGTCGGGTCTATTATTATTAATACTACATAATCAATTATCTTTTCACACCCAAATGGGTGGAAATGAATGAGATCAAAAACCATTAATCGCTTATCAAGGGTCAATGAGATTATAAAAACACATATATATTTATCTATAATGTCATAACATATTTACGTGAAATTCATTGAAATGGTCAGTGTGTGGAATGATGGAAAAACTATGAAAAAACACTACTTTTAAAAAAAATCATGACCACCAACCATAGGGTTATAGAAGACTCTATGTCCAATATCTACGTCAGTTTTGATGAAAAATGGAAGATAGTGGAAGAAAAGTCAAATACCCTAAAAATAGACTGAATGAGATCACACAAAAAAATTTCAAGCTTCATAAATATAAATTATGAATGGAATCATGAATATTTTAGATCATACCAATTTATGTTCCATGTGACCAAAAATGTTTAAATCAGAGTTTAGTCTAAGGAGTTATCAAAATCCCTAAAAAGGTAGAGGGACATCTCTATGGGAGAAAGAAGGGGGATCAAATCACCTGAAATGAAGGGATGAATTATAATTATAATACTTAAAATATTTCACGGGTAAAAAACTAATTTCACCATAAAAAAATGGGTTCACGCAATTTAGCCGCACGGTTGGACAAACCATACAAAAACTATGGTGCCTCAATTGTCTATGGGGGGCCCCATGTGGGATTGGTAAACTATTTGACATACCATATAAAAGACATAAAAAAATACACTACCACCAAAGTTTGAAATCACATAAGGGAATGCGTCTCTTCCTGAACAATTTTAAACAAATCATGAGACCTTTCGTGCTCTTAAATTTCTACACATGGTTAAGCAGCACAGTTTTTAAAAAACATGTGATAACCATTAATCCCAATTTGATTGTCAAATTCTTTATGCTATGTGCTCCAAAAAACCCTTATATAATTTTGAAACCTTATTTTTTAAATAGGGAATGTTAATTAATATAAAAAATCATTTTTCCAAAAAATAAATGATGAGTACCTTTTCATAACATTTTGGTCCTTACATAATTATTTATACTATTATTTTATCCTTTGATATATCCCATACTAATGTTATCAGTTATAGGGGATTATTTAGTTATTATTTATTCATTCTAGATGATTCTTTCTGTGTATGTTCTATGAGATATTATGATTTATGGTACCCTTTAATAAGCATCTGAGCTCACCCCTTTTTTCATTTTCATTTTCCTTGGGAACTAAGAAGTTGAATATGAATGAATATAAATAAAATCTAGTAGGAATAATTTTTTATCATTAAATAAAGTATTTCAATCATTTTAAGGGTTAGATTTAGTGGAATGAATATTCATTTGAAACAATTTTTTGGTTTATAACATTTTTTTTCTAATTATGTAAAATTATAATCCTAAACATTAATGGGTATATAAGTAGTAAAATATTTTATCTGAATTATATAATTAATGAATATTTATGTGGGAAAAATTATATTTATAGATGAAAAATGATATTATAAGTGAAATAGAAAATATCTATACAAGTAAGATGAAATGTTTTTCAATTTGGATAATCATTATATTTTTAAAAAATAATTATTAGAATAAATGGAAATATAAATTACTTTGGAAAACCATGAAAATAAAGAGGTAAATTTTCATAAACAAAACTAATTAAGAGAGTGGGAAAATTCATTTATATTGATGTAATATTTAGAAAATTATCCTTTTATATTTTTTATAGAATTTAAAAAATAGAAAATGAAATGTATAGAAAATCATAATAAAAGTCTTATTTTATTATTTATTATTTATACCCAATCATGATTTAAAGTGAAAATAAGAAATATTAGAACTATTATTTAATTAATATATGACACAAATTAATAAATGTGGACAAGTATGAGCACGTTTCCTCACCAAAATAAAGACATAATTTTAACTCATCCAACAAATATACATCAATACAAGTTGTAAATGAAATGATGGGTAAATGGAAAGAAGACATGTAAACCCCATGATTAAATATAGAAGAATAAAATATGTGGGTCTTAATGATACATAATATTCAATTTTTACATATTTAATTTTAAACATAAATAATATTTTTTTTCAAAATGATATTGGACGAAAAACACTTCTGGATTTGGTAGGCTTTTAATAAAATTACTTTGAAATATAAAACCATATCAGGATTTATAAATTCATTTAATTTGATCATAATTTTGTTTGAAATAAATCCATGGGTGGTATATATACCGCCCAAAATAATCCTTGAAGTAAATATGAAGCATAACTCAATAAAGGTAAATTGAGATGAAAACCCTTTACTTTTACTCACGACTTCCATGAAAGGGAATTGACCAACTCTATAACAAACAAAATAATTTAAATCAATTATATTAGACATTAATCATATCAATCACCATTTATAAAATTTAATTATAATCATTTGTTACAAATATATTTGTTTGTTATTTTTTATTCCCATAATTAGATATTATTAATTTCAATTATTCTTTATATGCTTCTTAATAATGATATTGATCCTTGTTCTTTGATACACAATTAATCACTATTTATAAAACCAATATGCATGCACCCAACATTCCCCATGAAGAAGTGTAGACTAATAGTAATAAAATATAGTAAAATCTTGATTAAAAACCATTCATTTAATAACCTCTATGAATCAAAAATTTTGTGATTGTGTAATCCACAATACATATTGGAAAAAAACATGCCTACTGAAAAAATATGTCCCAATATAACAAGAAATGTAAAAAATAGAGTTGAGAGATCTTGGTTCCGGATCTCCATGGCCAACAACCATATGTGTTATATCTACCAAATTATTCTTATGGTCCTCTAAAATCCATGTTGATCAATCTATAATATACATAAGACATTACATGTGTGGGAAGATCCCATTTTGTGGTGAGTATATACATACCTAGTATGACATATAGAAAACTGATGAGGTATAAATAGAAGAGAAAATAGAGGTTGTAAGCTCAACCAAATGTTATAGGGAAAAAACAAAAACATTAATACATTCTAATAAAACAACTATAGAGAAGATAGATGTGGGATCTCTATATCGTATCTCATCCGAATATGATGTGTTTCCCAAGAGCACCAAATGACTGTTATAAATGCCTAGTATCTAACTTTTCATTCGAAATAAGTAACGAGGTGAGTCAACACCTCAGCACTATTATAAAATCGGATGGAGCACAATATATAAAATTTATAGGACTCATTCCCTAAGATAATATGGGGATTCCACTCAATTGATAGAGGATCTACACCCGTGTAAGTGAGTACCATTTCAATATCTATTTATAGAATATGGGGGACCCACAATCTGGTGCGACATTGGGGTATTTTCCCCATATATATATGACATGTTCTCCTATATGGGAGTACCATATCTATATATAATAAAAATAATAGAGGACCCAAATCTGATTTTGTTATTTGATTACCATATTCCATTATATAGGACATGTGCCCTGGTACAAAAGGAGAGTATTGTATCTATTTTAAAAATTCTGGAGGACTAGAACCCTGGTGTGATAGGGTAGTACCATATACATGGATAGTGGACTTGAATAATGGTGTGATGGGATAGTATTTTCTTTATCTAATTAAAATTTATACCGGACTCACAACCTGGTGTAATAGGGGAGTACCGTATCCAATGGTAGAAGACTCATGCACTATTGTAATAGGTGAGTATCATCAATATATAAATAATGAGAATGGAGGACCCATTCACTAGTCTAACAAGGTAGTAACAAACCTATATAAAAATGAGTACCGAGGGAACATTCCCTAGTATGATATTAGAGTACTATCTCCATGGGGAGAGGATGTGTGACATGGTTTGATAGAGGAGTACTATTCCTATCTTAATTATATGATGATCCTACCCATTATTTCCATAATAAAGTATCACCTATGTAATAATACCACACTGAACACCTCACACCATACCTAATTTTCCACAATAAATAATTCCATCATGTTTTATGTGAAGAAAATTTTAGGATGGTCAATAGATTGGAACCAATCTTAGTCAAAATAAAGAAGAAATTACTAGCATGTGTTCCCCCAAAATAGAGTACATGTTGTGTATGTGAAACACAATTTGTTTGGTCCAACAATACTACATGGAAGTGTAATACTCTGTACCTGAATTTTTGAAAATTACATTGTATATAGTATTTATTGGGCCCACATGGTCTGTGTCGGCCTTCCATGACCAACACATGTACTCTTGGCTATTCTTATGTCTACCTATCCGTTTCATGTACTAGGTCATGTAAGTCGTCGTTATATGGTACTGACACCTACCAATTTACTCCTAAAGTACAAGGAATTTCCTTTCACATGGGGTCATGGGTTTGTATAGCTAGAACTCGTCCTGCAAAAATATCGAGGGACACAAAAAAATTTTCCAAACCATATAGTGTGTGGTTTTAATCATTTTTTCTGAAAACCTAGCAAAAATATCTTAGTGAGTACATAGTGTGTGTTCATCCTTGTACTTGCAGTTTATTCGGTATTTTTTGATAATCTCTGGAATTCTTCAGGTTTCATTTTGAGTCTTCCTTCAACACCATTTCCACAACCAATCATGCCAAAGGTTTCAGATTTGGGGCCACTCATGCCTAATTTATCAATGATGGAGAAATTCTAGCTATCTCACCCCCTCATAGATTCTCCCAACAACACATGTTCCACTTCCATAATCCTTTTAGATCTCAGATAAAAAAATCTATTAGTAATAAATTATGTTCTCTCTAATTCATATACAAAATCTAACTTAGTCATTGTGCATACATCCATCAGAAATCTTAGTGTTTTATCATTCTCGAATCCACCCGACAATAGAAAAAAATGACCTCATGGTACAATGATGATTAACGTAAATAACAGGTGGTGGAAAGAAACAAAAAATATAGATATCATGGTTTTCAAAATTTTCTTGTTTAATGATCAGAGAATAAGATATTATAAGGGGTGATTTCATGTCATAAAAGATTATATTTAATCAATAATTAAATTTTCCAGAATTGGGAATCTGTTAGGGGAAGATTAATTGTCGATCATTATCAGATTAATAAAATCTTTGATCAATAATTTAATAAGGGGATGTAACCATAATTTATGATTCCTAACTCAATTATATATCTATCTTTGATTAATAATTATTTTTCTACTTGTAAATATGACTTGTTGTGTTCAATACTCTTCAACGTCCAACAATTTAATTTTCTTTAATCGTTGGAGGTAGATATTCCATTATAGAATTTGATCCACCTCCTCTAAGATATTGAAATGGTTATTTTGATGAACCTTGGAAAATATTCATGAGAGAGTGTTTATAGATTATTTAAATAAGAAAATTTGAGAAACTAATAATAATTTATTAATATATTTTAATTAAATGCATCCACTAATGGATTCAATAATAAGACAAATGATACTGACGAACCTTATGCATTTAATAGGGTAACTACCATATTATAGAATAAAAATATGCCTCATATTGATGATATGAGACTCCATTCAAGAGTTACACTAATTTTATAGTAAACCTAAGCACATGTTATAATAATTTTTTTATATTTTATCCATTAATTATGGGATCACCTAGCCTCAGAATATTGAACTGTCTCAGTATGTAGCAAAAAAAGTATTTTGTAATATATTTCAATGTATTACCAAGAAAAATAAAATTATCTAGATTATTCCATCCTAAAAAACATTTAATCCTTATAATAAAGAATACTGAATAAAAAATAGGGATATGAATCCTACATGTACATCTCTTGTTCCAAATACCTCTATGGCATACTTCAATACAAACAAAACACACAAACCAAAGGAAGTGTTCATCCTCAAAAGATCCACTCATGTTGACCCATGATCATTATTGGGTACTTTGTGAAGATGGATCCATCCTTGATGACTAAATCACTCTATCCAAAAACATGTGTAGGATGTTTCACATATCTAATCAATAAGGAAACATGGAAGACATCATTCACCTACTCCTACTATGGGTATATGTCATGGTGGTATGTAACATCACAAACCCTTCATCAGATCTCGAATGTCCTGATGATCCTAGAGGATAAATTTCCTCCCAATCTGAGTAACAATAATCTTCATCGTTGGGAGAATCTTTGGTAAACATTTTATCCTTAATCAAATTTAATATTGCTATAACGTCAATCAATGTAATATTTCTATATACTCTAGGATATCTTTATCCACTCACAGGTCAACTAGAAATTTTCTATTATCACCTAAACAATATCTTTCTTAAATAGAGATGTCTCTCTAAGCATGTTCCCTCACAAAAGTGACCTACATGGTATCCATTGAATTTCCACAAGAGGTAACACACTAATATTAAATAAATTTATGTTATTATATAAAAACTATACCAATGGAACTTGATCCTCCAAAGTGTGTCTAAAGAATAACATGAAACAACTTATCATATTTTCCAACACCTATATAGTACACTAAGACTTTCTATCCATATGGTGGTGAAAATCTATAATAATCCTAAACTATGTACTAAATGCCTCCAAATCACACTATGGGATGTTATGAGGCTACAAATCACTGATGGATCTTGGATCTTAGCCATCACCAAATAAATTTGAGGCACCCAGAGACAAAATCTGTAATACATCATCTTCTACCAGCCCATAAAAATTCAAACTAAATATTTTAGAAAATATTCACTATATCCGGATGTACAGAAAAAGGAGAAGTGTAAAAATACCTCACCACCCATTTCATAAAAATTATTGGAACTACTATTCATCCATGAAAATGGATCATGTGATTCTATACCACATCTAATCCATTGATTTCATGACCTATATAAATTTTTTCATTCATAAATTTATAGTTAGTGTCTCTCGATTGTGCCTCCTCGTACTATATAGGATCAGGGGAGTCAACAACATTGACTAATGATAATATTTTCCAATATTTATTTCTAGGGTCATCTAAAATGAGGACAAGTACACTGTCACCTTTCTCAAAAACAACTGACGAGAAACATCTCTATGAGATTCTAGTAACAAGACAACACATTGGGTAACCCTCAAACTCATTATGTCTCATCTTTGTAGGGTCCACTACAATTCTAATGTTTATGAATACATATCCAATAAGTAAACCTTAAAGTTTAAAAATCACTCCATCAGAGTTTACTTATGAATAGAACTCCCATAGAGTGTCTAGAACCATCCTCATGTGTCTTGTATGCTCCATCTCTGAAACCAATGATACAATGTTACGATCAGAGAATACTTCCATGAACTGGTCCGATAATGGTCCAGGATACAAATAAAAAGTCTCAAAACTATTATTTTGAAAACATCATAAAAAAGAGTATAACTGTGAACTCAGTGAAACCACTGTGTCCTTAGGAATTCATGTATAGTAATTCCACCTCTATAATGTTGACATAGTGAAAACCCATCCTATGTTCAAACTCTTTGTTCGACTTTTCTTCAATATTCTAGGAGAGTAGGTCCTTGAATCTCGAGTGCCCATAATCCCCCTAGATAGTCAACTAGATTGGGTGACAACAATCCATTCAGGAATCCCCCACTATGAGGACTCATCAAATCACACTTCAATCTCACATATCTACATGGGTCCATCCAATATACTCAGCAAGATATATAGTTTTCCATATTGAAACTCTATACTGGAAAAAAAATTCACAATGGTGAGGTTAACCTTGAACATCCTGATGATGGATTCCCTTATACCCTCCACCATCATAGGAAACTAGATTCCCAAGGAATCCACTTGAAAAAGTGTTATACAACTCAATGGATAAGGAAGAAGCTATAACACGTATGAATGAGATCATTTTTCCCTTCCAGTGGATCACTCCTTATCAAAGGTGAAAAAATACATCCTAACAAACTGGAAGAACTAAAACACCCACTAGTAGAAATCATCTGAGTTTGGATGGTATATGACTAGTATATATATAAGAAAACACCATAGGGTCCCACTAACAATATTTCAATATTTCATGTGAGGATCTCACTCATCACAGAGTAAGGTCACCCCATCAGTAGAAACATGTGATTTATGATCCTCTCTATAAGATCTCCCATCACAAGTGTATTTGAAAAATTCCTCCATTGATGTTGATAGATCTCTAATAGGGGATAAGTCTAGTGAAATTGGGCATATGAATTTTTTTCTAAAGCTATAGTTTGATCAGAGGAGACCCAATTTGTTTATCAAACCTCACATGATCCTCTAGGATAGAAACCCCTTCTAATATAAGATCATCCTTTGACATTAATGTCTACTCTTCTCAACAAGGTAGTGGTCTAGAACCTCATTAAACCAACATTCCAAAAACTCACAAGATAAAGTAAATCATCAGAGAAACCATGACATTATCAACTTTTAGAAACACTGACTCACCCTGTTGACATTAAATCTAATCATAAAAACATGTCTTAGTGGTAAATGTTTCCCTCTTCCATTTATTTACAATTCAATGCTAAATATCTCCATCACTGGGCTCTACTGATTCCCTATGTTATCATAGAGTATTTCGACCATTAGGATCACTATCGAATGAGAACTTATTCGAGTGGGATATAAAAACCATATGATTTGGAATCACCTCAACCCACTAAGAATGGAGCCTCAATAAACATGAAAAATCAAAAATATATTTCTCTCTAACATTCAATGCACACAAAACACAAGTGAATCATCCATTAGTGTGACCTGACCCAAATTATGCTCTAGAAATATCATTATTTGTGAGTGAAAGCATCCAGTCAGCTGAATTCTAAATAAGTATGGATACTCGGATCACTGAATCAAGAAAATCCTCCATCAACATAGGATATGAATCACCAAAAACGTCATTTACCATAATAAAAGAACCTCATATAGTACTCTAAAATGGTTTGTATCATCAACATGATTTTCTATAAAAATTTTATTATTGACAATAGGAGGTGTTGCGTAAAATCCTTTTAGATGATTGATATCATGAGAGAGCCCCTGAACTATGGAATCATCACCCATCAGACCATCATCATGATGTTAAATTAGTAACCGTGATGTTTATCTTCAATAAGGCATCATATAAGTTATCAAAAGAAATCAGGGACAAGTGCGAGTATATATATATGTATATATATGGTAATCTGGCTTAAGAAGTATACTCAATAAAATATAATTCATGTATCAATGTTTCCTACAACCAATATCTTTATTAGTATGTATTCAGATTCCTGGTGTATGAATAATTTATCCACTACACTAACACAAGGTTCTCTAGCTCAGATGTTGTACTTGAGATAATTTAACATTTTTTCTCTAAATTCCCAACATAAAATCATTGGGGAGGGGGGGGGGGAATCCAACCACTATCCAAATGTATAACCCCCTATGATACCACTCTATAAAGGCCGAACCATTATCTCCCTACTAGCTAGAATAAGGATGAGCCACCACAACCTAGAGTCTTCCACCATAGGATAGGGAAGGGATACAACCCCTACAATTAATAACACAAATAGGATCTATATGCCTATTGTACATTTATTGATTCCCCAAAAACATGTCTATGCATAATTGTAGATAAATAATAATAATAGATAATATCATATAGATTAAAAATTTCGTATATAATAACCTATAGTGAATACGAAAAAGTATGAAAGTGGAATCCACAATAAAATGGGGAAAAATACATGCCCACCAATAAAATATATCCCAACCTGAAAAATACTAGAGTATAGTATACATGATATAGACATGATCTTGATCTCAACACCTGACCACTATATGCAGTCTATGGCATTGAGTTTCAATATGATCCAAAACAATTATAGTCAATATAACTATCATCATCATAATCATGACACATGTGGGAAACCCTCACAAAAGGGTGTATATATGAACACATATTATTAATCCTTGAAAACAGATGAGGTGGAAATAGAATAATTTATAGATGTTTTCAGCTTAACCCATTTTAGGATGAAATAAAAACCCAACATAATCAATATATACTCAAATAAGAATCCAAGATGATAAAGGGGATATATCTATATCATAGAATATCCTATGATGAGGAGTCTTCCTATAGCTGAAAATGACCATCATTGATGCCTATCCACCCATATTTCTATCTGAATAATTCATAAGGATGGACCACAGCTCGCCACTCCTCCACAACTCAATAGAGTGTAATCTCTAAAAGAGAGTGGACTTGTGCCCGGTTACAATAAGGGGATTCTATTCAGTATATAGAGTATATGTTCCCTTGTAAGGGTGTCATGTTTCTGTACCAATGTATAGAATATGGGGGTCTCATGCCCTGGTAATATAGGAAAGTACCTTTCCTATAAATAGAGGAATTGTTCCAGTCTAAGGAATGTCATATATACTTTTAATAATGTGTATGAAAGACCTAAAACCTTATATAATAATAAAATACCATTTAAATGGGTATAGAACCATCAACATTGTGTAAAAGGGTATTATCGTATTTTTTAGCAATTATTATGGAGTACTCTCACTCTGGGGATACAGGGGAGTATTGTCACCATGGGTAGAGAATCTGTGACACATTATGATATGGTAGAATAGAATCTATCTAAAAAATGAATATAGAGGACCTGTTACCTAGTATGAAATGGGGGTAATGTCTCTATGTATAGTTCTCCCCCACCCTAGTGGGATATTGAGTAACTTATCTATTCTAACATAAAATATGTAAGCCCCATGTCCTGGTGTGATAGGATAACACTATATCTATTGGTAGAGGAGTTTTTCCCTAGTGTGATAGAAGGGAATCGTCTCTAAATAAAAAATGAGTATGGAGGAATTATTCTGTAGTGCGATTGAGGTGTACCTTATCCATGGGTAGAGGACCTACACCCATGTGTGGTAGAGGGTTTAATCTCTATATAAACTCTCTGATGATCCTTTCAAATCACTATCTTAATCAAACATACCATATGGAATTTTCCATCTTTGAACATATTTTATCATATCTAATGATCAATATATAAGACTACAACCGCATCCTAATTGAAAAAACACCCAATATAAGCTACTCAAATGATTTAATATTTTTCCAAATAAAGGATATAAAAGAGGTAGATGTTCTTAAAAGGGGGAGTACACAAAATGTTTGTGGTCCACACAGTGTATGGTCATATTCCTCTATTTCTCTATATTGGACTCTAAATATGGTTAAATGTCTATGCTATCATAAATGGAATGTATTGGTCCCTCATGGATTTTCTAAGCCACCGAGTTCCTGCTTATGTGTTCCGATCTGTACTTGTGTATATTTGGATGTTTCGTGCACCTGGTTGTGAACTTGGTCATGCCTGGCTACTAAAATATTCCTATGTTCTCCATGAGTACATATAATTTCCTCTTACATGGGGACCTAGGAGTGTTCAGTTGAAACACATCCTGGCTATTAAGGTAGGGTCAGATAGATTATGGCCCAGCCACATGCACTGTAATCATTTTATTTTTATGGAAAACCTATATACCATAATAGGGTTACTATAATATGTGTGTTCATCCGATTACCTTCCATGTAGTCTTTATTTATTCTGAATACATGTAAATATTTAAATGTAATAATATAAATTTTTTGGTGTCTATTACACCTCTATCACATATGGAGTTTCAAATTGGGGGATACCATTGTCAATCCGTCAATGATGGACAGATTTCAACCATCTGAATCCCTTATGGATTCTCCCATCACCACATGTACATTTTACCTCAACAATTCCGATTATGGATTCATGAATCCATCACCTATACATTAATTCCTCTATGATTCATATGAAAAACTATGATCTAGCTTTTATGTAAATATCCACCGCAAATCTGAGGGTTTTATTACCCTTGAATCTACCCCCAAATAGTTGAATTGTGATCTCTTGGTCCAATGATAAAGAATGTGAAGAACATATGGACTAAAATCATCATTATAAAAATTTTATTGTCCAATTTTCTAATATTTAGGGATTATTAAGGGTGATATCGTGTAATAGAAGACAAAATTAAATCCACAATTAAATTTACCAAAAATTTGGTTCATGAAAAGGGAAAATAAATCCCAAATCATTTATTGATTAATAGAATCCTTTATAAATCACTTAATCAAGGGATGAGATTGAAATTGAGGAGACAAACATTTATTATAGATATATCATTGGTGAAGAATTATTTCTACATTTAAAAAGAATACTCATTTCATTCGTTACCCATTAACCTACCTCGAATTGATATTCATTCATCATTCAATGGTAATTTACCAACACAGAATTCTCTCCTCCTACTCTTAGTTCTAGCATGGATTAAATATAAAAACCATGGGAAATAATCATAAGAGGTTATTTATGGAGGAATTTAATTAATAAATTTAATAAAAAAATATAATGTTGTTTATTTATTTACTTAAATGGACCCAATAATAGTTTCTTCAATATGACATCTCACAACAACCAATATTTTTTCTTTCATAGGGTAAAAAATAAATTATGGAATAAATAGTAGCCTTTTATTTCTGATAAAAAAGTATGTTTAGGATATATTCCACATTTTCAAAAAAACTAAACACGCATGGTATTTATATTTTTAATAATTTTATGAAATTAATTCCATACTCACTGAGATAAAAAATATCTTTCCATCTAAATAGAAGAATATAAAAATATTTATTAATATATTTTAATGTCTTAAAATGAAAAAAATATAGTCTTTAAAATGATTTTTAGGTGGTGGAATCATTTGTTAAATGATTTATATAAATACATAATCACTTGATTGACTGTATGGGAATGGTTCAATGTAATAGAATCCAACAAAAGCCTGTTTTTTGAAATTTATTTACAATAGAAAGTTACATTATATTCAACATTCATATTTTTTTCACACTGCATGAACCGTATTATTATAATAAATTAATCTCAAATATCATATAATTATATTATTATTTTCATGATAATCATTCATCTTGGAAACTATTATGACCCAATTCTGACATAAATTAACATTACATAACTTTTTTGTATCACATAGAACATTATACAAATAGAAACCCAAAGAACATACTTTTCTAGTGAATTTGGAAACTTTTAAACATAAATACCAGTTCATAAATGAGCTACATTATCTCCCACTAGGTTCTTCTTCACTATCAACCATATCGGAAACATCAAACATAATACATAACTTTATAACCTGGGATTGAAAACATAAAAAGGGATTATCTCAAATGATTAATAAGGTTAAATAGGGGAGATATGTATGCATAATCATGAGAAAAAAGGAATGAGAACATGATCCTGAAAATTGAAGATCAAACTCTACATATCGATGATCATATACATGTATTGTGGAATAATGTTCGGATGTTCATACGAAATGAATCATAAAGAAATAAAAAAAATCTGTAAAATAATTACATCGGAATAAAACATGCAATTGTGAAAGACACATAATAAAATATAAAATTTCCCATTGTAGTCAAGGCATCGATGCCAATGCCATATTAGTGGATAAAAATCTTTTACTGGACTATGTACACACCCTATTCAATCCTTGTATTACTTAACCAGGTTCACACCTTATTAGTGCCCTATATTACTGAACTGAGATCAACCATCATTCCTTCCCTATATTACTGAACCATGTTCATTTTTTATTCTAGTCCTATAATACTGAACCATGATCATTTCTCATTCCAGTGATGCTTATCTCATGAGAGATAAATCAATACCCAATTCATCGCAGGGAGATATATGCTCCATCCATCTCATAATAAAATCAAGCATAAATGTGCCAAAAAATCATAAACAATCATATAATTACCCATTAAATGAAATGGGAATCATAAAAATATAATCATATCAAAACCTATTGAAAATGATACTGGTTTCATAATCATTTCATCAAAATAATAACCAGTGAATGATTAACGGATTTTATAAAAATATAACCCATGAAAGGGAAATTGATTTAATAAACTTGTTACCCATGATATAGAAATAGGTCTCATAAATACTATGATATTGAATATAACCCATACATATAAATAAAATGAATGGAACATTTTGATCATTTCCTATCAGGGAATTAGTAACATCAATAGATGGAATCTGACATGGAAAATAATTTTGAAATATCTTTCAAAATTATTCCTTCATTAGAATCAACTTTCTTCTTTGAAAAACTATCTTTAACAAATAAAACCATTTCAAAAAAAAGTTCTTATAATATTACTTAAAACATATAAAGAAGACATGAAATAATTTGAAAATATTTTTCATTGAAAAGATATAACATTCAAAACAATGTAAAAATAATTTTCATTAAAAACACATCTGAAGATATTTAAAGAAAGACTGAAAATTTTATGAAAACAATTTGATTGAATTTTTTTTGAAAAATGATATAATAAACTTGAAAATGTTTTGAAAACGATTTCATCGAATATACTTTGAATCCTTATAAATAAAGCTTGAAAACATTTTGAAAATAATTTTCCTTTAAAACATATCATATAAGATTTAGAACTTTTTGAAAAAAATTTACCATGAACCTTACTTTAAAAAAATTATTAAAATTTACCCATTTAAAAATGAGAAGGAATATTCCAAGATATGATGGTTGGTAAATATGTAAATTCTATATGAGGTAAAAAGAACATTACTATTATATGGTAAAATGGTTAGAAAAATGGCTTGTTATGAAAGAGAAAATAAGATTCATTTGAAGTTTTTTTTAAAAGAAAAAGATTTTATTTTTTTAAATATTATAATATTATGGTACAATATCCTTGGAAAATGTTTTTTTTTTCAAAACAAGTTTTTGAACGAATATATATTTCATACTAAAGATATGGTACTTTCAGGATTTCATAAAACAAATTATTAACTATCTTATGTATCAAAGAGTATACAAATGTTACCAAATAAATGAATATATCATTAATGAACATAATATATGAAAATTCATGAATGTTCTTGATATGGGATATAATATTTGATCAATGGAATAATAAACATATGAAATTTTCAAAAGTGGTGAGATTGTTTCAAAAACACCTATCACTTAGTAACCTGGGATCATACTATCCATGTAAGAAAATTAAATTACATGAAGATTATAATATCATGAATGTAATTTTATTCATGTTATATCATGTATAGTGAACATATGTCCACCTCAAAACGAATTTTTTATCACAAAAAAATATGAGTCTCAATGAAGGAAAATTGAAAAAAATATCTTTTCGAATTGATAAAATTTGAAACATTAACCCTTGGAAATAATGATAATATAATTGATATGTAAATACCAATAAATAAAAATATATTAAACATTTATTACATCCATTTTCAGTATACACATAACACAAATGGAAGGGGTTCTGAATAAATGATATACCTCACAAAAATAAAGAGATAAATGAAATCCCCAAACATAGCGTCTTGACTCACATCATTCTTGTAAAAAATCCTTGTTTAATTAAAATATATTTATTATAAAAATATGAAAAACCCATATTCTAACTTGAAATATGATATTATATTTTATTATGGATTCATATTACCCGCTTATTAGTAATTCTATTTTAATATTTCTATTTAGGTGATATCTTCTTTGTTTTTTGCATGTTTCATAATTTGTTATGTCTATTTCCTTATAATTATATAATTATTTAGGGAATGTAAAATATTTTTTAAATATAATTTATATTCATTATATTTTTATTATAAAAATCCATATGATATATATGTACGAATCAGAATGCACCGTTCACAGAGACGGTAAGTCGTACGTACACATGAACATTGTTTCCATTTTATTGTTACATTGAGAGAAATAAATTAAAAGACATATATGAATATATATATATACAGAAGATTTATGATATCAAATATATCCTATATATATACAATAAACACATCCTATACATTCCATGTAGTGTATGACCAAATCAAATCACTTTGAGGAGTCGATAATCCACACTAACCCACATAATATTATCTTATTTAGACAAAATAGAAATTATAAGTATATTTTCTAAAAGGAGTAAATAAGAATAATTTCCACCATGATAGGAGGTAAAGGAAAAATGAGCAGTCTTCGTTATGTGAGGCGGTAGTCCATCGTACACATTAATATTATGTCTGTTACCCGTTGGATGGGTGTATGTGTAAGTTTAGGTCTAAACCATAGCCTAAAAACATTATAGTATATTTAGGGTATTTTGTTGTTAAAAAATAATGGAATAAATAGATTTATGTGGGTGTAAATAGAAAATAAAATAAATAACTTAGAGATAACACTTTACCCCTTAAATAGGTAAATCCTTTTGGTTTGTGCAAAAAGGCTTCCTTTTATTTCATCTAGCCCAATAGGTGGCTTCAAGGATAAAGGGTGGAATTTTGGGAGAATATTTGGTTAGATTTTTGAGGATCCAATGTGGCTTGAGAGCTGTGTGGAATAGGAAGAGTTCTTTCCTTTTAATTGTTGATGGTGAGTGGAACTCTTTTAAATACTAAAATGTATTAAAAAATAGGTGGTATTATTTACCAATTGTTCCAAAAAACGGAAAATTGATGGATTAATTTGAAATTATGGTTGAACCAAATCTACAACACACTAATATATATTCATCTTAATAATTTGTTTCCTTGACTTTTAATATTCCCCACTATTATTATTTTAGTTCTATTTAAAGAATCAAATATTATAACCTAATTAATTTGACTTTTAGGACTAACTTAATGTGATATTGAGTATATAATATAGATACACTAATTTAAAAAATTTACACCTAATTTTCAATATAAAAATCTCATTTTTTGAAAATTAGTTTTTAAAACATGCGATTGTGACACACAAGGAACCTATTAAACTCGGGCCATGGAAAAAATGTATTTACTACCTATTATTCAATATGTTAATTATAAATCTCAACTATGAAATTAATATACCATATTTAATATTTTTTAACGCTTAAAAATTAGTTTGTAAAATATCTTATTTTTATTAATTTTAAATCATTTCATAAAATATAATTTATCGTAAAATAACATCAATGTCAATTTTGACAATATTTATTAAATTTTAATTTTAAAATATAAAAATAATAGTAGAATTCAAGTAAATTATGTTCAAATATATTTAAAATAATATATTAATTTATAAAAACAATTCCACACAATAATTTAATCAATTCATTCCACTATTAAAAGTTATAACATCGTTTATTTTATTAAATTATTATCTAAATAATCACTACATTGGCCTTTCGTAATCATTTTATGTAACAAAATCATCTGTTAATATTATTGATAATTTTTTATGATAAAAAAATCAATTTATATTTCAAATTATTTATATAACCTATGATATTGTTTTTTACATATCTTACTATAATTTAAATGTTAAAGGTAAGGAAAGTCCCCTTTTTTTCTTTTTCCTTAGTTTAAATTTTATATAGGTAACTTCCATTTAATAATATCCCAATAAGGAATAAAATTAGAACTGAGTGGGGATATGGTCGATTTATTGGCAGCCGATATCTTTTCAAAAATTATCCATGTTATTTTGGTCCTTAAGATTAATGTTTAGTCTTTTATTAAGTTTAATCATACCTTAATCCCTCTGATTAATTTTAATCTATTTCTCTAATATTTTTGGTAAAAATTTAATTTTATCCTATTAGACTAAAAATATCAAAATAATTATAGGTTTTTATGTCCACATTTCAAAATTCAAATCACATAAGTGGAAAAATTATGATTAACGCTAACACCGCATACATGGAGAGAAATCAGGTTTTTAAAGTAAAACCATTCAATAGTACAATAAGTTATTATATACAATTTCATTATAAAACATTAATCCAATGACCCAAAATCTATTAATATATACATAATTAATATATTTTTCACTTTAAAACCCAATTTATAATATATTGTGACAATATTCATTATGTGAATGAAAAGTGTTTTTTAACTAAATTGTAGTAATTTTAACTATTCACCCAAAAATGATGTTTTTATGAAATATACAAACAATTCACCAAAAGATAATTTCAAAATTATGAAATAAAAAATTCTGTTCATTTTCGGAAATTCAATTCCTATATTTTGTTAAAATCAATTTTACTATTGATCATATATGGATATAAAAATAAGTTTCTTTTTGAAAATATTATTTTAAAATATATAAAGACATTAAAATAATTATATATTTCACTATCAATATGTTTTATTAATGTGAAATAATAATATTTGAAGTTTAGTTGTTAGTATTTCTGTTACAATGTTTAATTTCTAACTTATTATTATCTAATTTAAATAATTTTAATTAAAAATAATGTTATGTTGATACTCATTGTTGCGTATAATGTATTCCACATCCGTGCTATGTGTATTTCAAGACTAGTTGGTTTGTTTTGAATGGAATATTTGAATTTGTGACCTAAAATACATCATTGAAAATAAATTGATTTGGAAACAATTCCATAAAATCTAAAAGTGTTACATTCTACCCCATTTAAAATAAATTTCTTCCTTGAAATTCACCTGGTTTATCAATGGTTAAATATATAAATGTTCATTTCATAAAATCCTACAACATAAAAATGAACCATAAAAATTCATTTTAAAATAAATTTTTATCCATAATGGTTTACCAATGTAACTCATAACAATATTCCCATATTAGGGAACTTATGTGGGAAGTGAAAACATTAACATGGAAGATAAATAATACCATCTAGTGTTTATTGAGATTGATAGATAACAATATTAGGATAAACCTAACAACACAAAACCATAAATCTATTATGACCCAAGTGATAATTTGATTCATCAGAAATGAAATTACTCAGACAATGTTTTTGGCTTAAAGTTCCTTTTTCCTAAAGTTAGTGAATTTTCTAAAAAGATATAATTTTATGATATCAGGATATCACCACCCTTTTTTCTTACTTAATCCACTTCACCTATTTCTATAAAAAGGAATTTGATTGTTTCGTTCGAGGAGTACAAATAGATCATGAGATTGATGAAATTCCATTTCATTTTTCATCATTTATCATCAACACTAAGTAGTTGGAACATGATATCCAATATGAATAAATCCTCACATAGATATAAAACACATTAGTCTTACTGACCTCATATGTAGTTTATCTTCCTCTTTATATAAACGGTTGACCTTGTAACCCTTTCAGAAGATGAAAATTTAATTCTTTTGAAATAAAGTCATGAAATATTCTTAACATTGAACCCCCCATATCCCAATGTTCCTTATGGTTGTCACTTTTGAAACTTGTTAATACCCTCATCTAATATTCCCATAATTACCTTAAATATTTTCTAAAAACATACATGCTTCCATATTATAATGATTAGTGGATGTATTCTTTAAATACTATAATCTGTATCATTCATCCTTGTTGACATAGAACACATTGTCAATAATTAGTTCTAGGGTAATAAATGCTTCCCAATTTACATATTAATATCATGTATATCTAAAACATCATTATCTAAATGTTGTAGATTAATTATGGGTGTCATTCTATTAAAAAAAATATCTCCTTTCCCTGAAATCACATTTCAATTTATTCATCACCGTTCAACATGTAATTTTCAATCCTTAGTGAAATATTTCATAGAAAATTCTTATAAATTTCTTGATTCATATAACATAATCTATGAATTCAAAAACATCACTACTTAATTAATCCAAAAATCTTATTAAACCATAACTCAGGATTTATATGCTTATTCTATAATAAAAATTTCATATAATATGAAATAAAAATTATTCTTATGTTTCGTTATCCTCAATCTAATCATGATTTTGATGTTTAACAGAAAAAAAATATTATAATAACATCAGGTACCTTTCACATGTATTTTGCGGTCTCATTAACATTACAAGAACAAAAAATACTTGTATCAACTTCATAATTCTATTTTTGATATTTCCAAATCGTAAATTGATTCTCATAATTCCCATAAATCCCACATCTAAAACATTAAATGTTAACGTTGATATTTATAGTTATCTTCTTTGAGTATAACATGAAATCAGGGCATGGAAAACATTTATCATTTTTGGATACCATATTTTAATTAAAATTATTTATAGGGTTCCTAAACCATATCTCTTACTACTTTAACCTATGAAACCTTCAGTTACCCTATGATATTTATAGTCATACTGTATCTAAATCCTTCATTGGGGTTTGCAATGTGTTTTTTAATTCCCAGATCAAATCCCACAAGAGTGTAAAACTAGGTGTGAAAAAATTCATGTTTTCATGTACCAGATTACCCCATGCCAGGCCATGAACATCTTATCCGAGATGTTACCCCTAGGTACATCTATGCTAGATCCACATCCACATGTAGTATCCAGACATGTATTTATTTCAAGGAAATTAGTCACTCTATTCTTTACCAAACATTCCAATTATTTTTCAAAATCATTGACTTATCCATATATTTATCTATTGAGATACCCCTATACATATCCTTAGAAATATTCCATGGGATCTCATTAATTTTTCATCATTATAGTTATCAATGGGAAAATAAAATTTTTCTCTGAAACCATCTATAAAAAACCAAAATTTAAACACATTAACATTAAATATTTTTTAGTAATACATAAAAGATTATAAAAATATACACCCAATGACTGTATTTTTCTAGTTCCTTTGTAAACATTGTAACATAAACATTGTTATAGGAAAAAGCAACAATATCTATCACTAGGTTATTCTTGTCTAGAACCCTTCCTAGACAAGTCAAACCTAATATATATCTTCATAATGTGGTAAAGGAAACATAAAATCGGTGAGCTCAAATGTTCAGTAAAGGAAAACAATGGATATATCTAAGCGTAATCATGAGAATAATGGTATGATAACATGATCATGAAAATGGAAGATTGGGCCTTACATATCAAAGATCGTATACATGAATCATTGCATAAATCTTGGTAGTTCATAATTCATGATTCATAAATAAATAATGAAAATAATCAGTCAAAGCATTATAATGTAATAAAACATGGAATTTTGGAAGATACATAATAATATATAATGATTCCGACCAAAGAGAGGGTAACGTCAGGATTTATTAAAAACAATTTATTAACAATATTACGTATCAAATAGTTCAAAAGTATTAAAATCCTGAACATATCACTAATAACCATTGTATAATAAACATCATGAATTTTATTGAGATGTTGGATATAATATTCCATCAAAGGAATCAAAAACTAAGAAACCTTGAAAAGCATTGTGATTTTTTCAATAAAATATTGTCACTTGGAAACATGGGATCATACTCTCTATTTAAGAAAAAAACTAAATTAATAATAGAATATAACTAAAATATTAATATTAATGATATATCATGTAAAAATAATTTATATACACCTCAAAACGAATTTGGGCGCATAATAAAACATGAATCTGAAAAAATGAAAATTAAGACAAAACTATTTTACCGATATGATAAATTTTGAAACATAAACCCCATAAACAAATTTAAGAGAATGGATATGTAAAAACCCATAAAATTAACTATAATAGTCATTTATTACATCCATGTTTAGTAAAAATAATACCCAAAAGTAATGTGTGGTGAATAAAATATCTATCTCAAAGAAATAAAAAAGCGAGAAGAAATCCCCTTACTTTGTGTCTTGACTACCATCGTACTAAAATTATCCTCTTGTTTAATAAATATAAATTTATAATAAATCTATCATTAAACCATTTTCTTTATTATAATAAAATATATAGAATTATTATGTCTTTATATTACCCTCTTGTTAACAATTCACTATTGAGGTATCACACCAAGTAATATCTGCTTCATTTTTCACATGTGTCTTAATTTGTTATATCTGTGGTATTTAAAATTATATTATGATATACATAATTTAAAGCATGATTTAAATATAAATTATATTTTTATTTTAATAATCCATTGAATATATATATATATGAAACAAAATACATTAAACATGGAGATGAGAAGTCGTACGCGTGTATGAGCGCTATTTTCATTTAATTTTCGTGTTGAAAGAAATAATGAAAAATACGCACACACAAAAAAAAATACACAGACACATATATATTTACATATATAATTGTTAAATTATATTTATTATATCATATATATCATATATATTAACAAAAATAATCCGTAAAACATTTCCTATAGTGTTTAAACGAATTACATCACTTTGAGGGGGCGATAGTCAACAATTCCCCAAACAAAATTATCATATTTACACAAAATGGAAATTAAAAAGGTATGATTTTTAAATGTAATAAATAAGTTTTAAAAATAATATATAGAATATAATTCATATATAATCATATTTTCCATCATAATGTCTAATGTGATAGGTGATAAAGTAAATATGAACAATCATTGTTAAATGAACCAGTAGTTTTTCGTACACATAAAAAATATGTTTATTACCCATTATATATAGGTTTGCATAATTTTCATTCTAAAACTTATAATAACAATATACTACTTTATTTAAAGTAATATTTTTTCAAAAATCATGTACTAAAGAGATCGTATGTGGAGGAGAAAGAATATAAAATAAAGGACCTTGAATGAAGAGGTTACCTCTTAATCTGGTTACTCCTTTTGGTTTGTGAAAAAAGGATTCCTTGGATTGAATTCATAGAAAAGGGAGGATTCAATAAAGAAGGTAGGTATGTTGGGAGACTATTTTGGTAGTAATTTTTTTTGATTTGATGTGTCAAGAGTGGTCTGAGAAAGGGGTTATATTCTTTCCTTTTTATAGTGAAATGGGAGTGGCACACTTGTAAATACACAAAGGTATTCAATAATTGGATGTATCAGGTACCTAATGTTCAATAAAATGATAAATATTGGATCAATTTTAATTTATAATCAATCAAAATCTAAAAAAACAAAAAACATGTTCATTTTAGGAATTTGGTTCCTTATCTTATATAATTCCCCAATTTTATTATTTTGGTTTTTTAAGCATATAGTTATCGAAGATAAGCATATAGTTATCAATAAATTGTTGAAAACTGATTAAGATAAAAATAAAAAATTTATTTTTAAAACAAAGTCTATACCCTAAAATAGGATATATTTTTAAAGATCTCATAGTTTTATAAATTTTAATGGTATGGAAAGTACCCTATTTTTTTGTTACATAATCATTTATACGAGGAACTTCCATTTGATAATATCCCAAAAAACAATAAAATTATAATAAATAGGGGTTATTCTCTAATTATTAGAATGGAAAGGATTTTTGACAACTATATAAGTCATTTTGATCCTTAAGATTGAGGATTAGTCCTTAATTAATATTAATCTTACCTTAACGGCTATGATTAATTTTTAACCCTTTCACTAAAAAAATTTGGTGAAATTTTATGATGATATTATATAAAAAAATATAATAAAAAATATAATAATTTATTTCAATTTTTTAAAAATTCAATCCATATTAGGGGGAAAAGTAAGGGTAACTCTAATCTCAGAGACATTGTGAGAAAGAAGGTTTTTAAGGTAAAGACATTCTAAAGCTCAATATGTTATTATATCTAATTTCAAAATAAAAGATCACTCCAAAGAAATAAATTATATAAATATATAAATAATTTAATGATTTTGACATTAAAAACAAATTTAAAATGATAATTAACAATTGTAATTATTTAAATAAAAAGAATTTCTATAGCTAAATTGTAGTAACATTTACTATTCAGCCAAAAAGGATGTTTCTTGGAAAAATATAAAAAATTCACCCTAATGTTATTTCAACATTATAAATTCAAAAATTATTTTAATTTTATTAAATTAAATTACTATTATATTCAAAAATTAATTTTACAATTTTTCACCAAATGACATAAAAATCAGTTTCTTTGAAAAACTATTATTATAAAACATGTAATGAATTAACCAAAAATTATATATTAATTTATAAAAATGTATTATTTATTTGAAACATAAATATATGAAAATTAGTTATTACTATTAATATTAAAATTTATAACATCTAGTTTATAATTATCACATTTAATTAAATTTAAAAATAAAATAATGATTGGTAGAAACTCGGTGCTATGTATATCACACAAGGTCGGAGTAGCATATACTGTAAGCCAAGATGTTTCCTTGTGAATAAAATATTTGACTTTGTGAAATAAAATTCATAAATGAAAAAAAAATTATCCAAAAAAATATCCATAAAATCTCAGGGTGTTACAAAAATTGTGAATATTTTATAGAATCATTCATATTGGTGGTTGCACCAACCCAAACAAGAATATGTTATACAAATGTATGATTAACACTATAGTGTTATGTAATATTAATATAAATTTTATAATAATAATAATTAATTTAATATAATATAATTATTGTGGATATCGATATTACTATGGAGTCGATATTATAATGTGATAACAAACCATTATAAAGAACTCGATACTTACAGTTATAAAATTTCACCATTTCAATATAATATACTTTTGAAATAATGTCTTAGGATTACTTATTAGGAATATATGTAATTAAAGTTAAAATAAAGAATTAGTAGAGGTTAAATATTTACTTGTAAAATAGATAACTGAAATAAAAAAATGGATTGAGAGGGGTAATAATGGGATTTTATAAGGGGGTTTTGAGCAGTATTTTTGAAAATATTAATTCATTAATGTATAATATTTCTATTTAAAATGGAAATTGTGTGAAAATTTTAAAATAGTGGATATGGGTAATTAATACACCTATTCATACATATTATAGATGTGTTTTCATAATATTTGAGGTCTTTTTCACTTAGTTTAACCCTTTTAAGTGTATTTCTTTTTACTCTAATAAGATTTGTTTTGCTTAGTAACAAATTTTCATCCATAAAATTGAAATTGTTCTTCAAAGATGACTAAAAATTTATTTTTTTTATTATTTTCATGATCATTTCAAGAAATAATATAGAAACATCACAATTATAAACCCCAAAATATCAAGCTCCATAAAAAATGGAAAAAATATTAAAATCAAGTTTGTTTTTATTAGAAGCATAATCCATAAATAATTCTGCTGAATATAATTTACCATTGTTCTTGAGTTCTCCTTCATCGAGTATTAATACCAATTATCCATATTTTCCCACATTTTAATGAACTCCTACAAATTTATCTTCCATTCCTAAAATCCTCTTATTAGAAAAATGCATTATTGTTAATTCAGTCCCATTCCTCCACATTTGTGTCCACCTAAATTAATCTCTCAGACATATATTCTAAAAACAATATAAGATCTCCAATCCAAAATCACCCTCCAAAATTTATTTACCTAAATGGTTGATAAGATACCAATATGTCCCCTTATGTAGAGACTCCCTTCCTTACTCTCTTTATTGGTTGACCATCCAATCAAAAGACACTTTGTATAAAACATCATCTTCTATAGTGTCTAGTTTTATCCTGTTAGGAACTTCCGTTACACCACTTCCATTATATAGTTCCATAAAAACTCCCCCATTAGGTTTTTTCTTATTAAATGTGAAGACATATTCCAACTCCGTGGTCTTCGACGTCGAGGAAGATATTGTATCCATGGGTTTGGGAAGGTAATAATACTCCTTCATTTCTATTGACTTCATCACCTTGACTAGAATGTAGCTCCCTGAGTCCCAAATTCCATTCCTCCCCTATTTCTCCTTGGTATATGAAGACATATACTAATTTATACTACTGCATTTTTTCTACATAAATCTCCTTAATAACCAAAACTTGATTCTGCATTAGTTGGTCATTTCCCTTCAATAAAGGCATCATTAGGATCACCTTGGTCCAGAACCAGCTCTTCAATTCACAGGCCTTCAAAAAGATCTCTCTTATTAGTGTTTGTCAATATCCTTCTAGGCCTGTACCCTTTTACCACTTTCATCCAACCATCAGTTCCTTGAATTTAGTTCTCAAACCCCTTACAACCCATTGAACCACCCTCAATTGATCCTTAACTCACCAATTCATGAATACTTCCACTAATAGACCACATGGACCCTGTATATGTGTGAGAACTAAAATTTATCAAGAAAAGATCTAGAGAAGCAATAGATGTTACCTCCTTGGTTTCCACTAATATTCAAGGATCTTTTCCAATTATCTTTATATCAATTAAATCAATCCTAAAATGGTTAAATATGAATGTGGCCTTCATATCATCATTCATTTTTCTTTGATCTTTTTTTGTAGAGTTGTCCAAAACTGATAAAAAACAATCGACCTATTCCACTATTGAGGTAGTTCCCTTTGCCTTGTTATTAAATTATTGATTCCATATATCAAGAATCGCTAAAGCCTATTTACATCCATGATGAGAAGTCAAAGGATGGTGACTTATAAGCTTAAAAGAAATACAATTATCTGAAAAATATTTGAACAAAATAGGTTTTTTTTAAAGGAAATGTGTCCCAACATCGATCTATATTCAATATAGTAGTAGTTTTTATACAATTAATTCACCACATATGAGGTGGGAAGTCATATGATATATTGATTTCATTCTACCATCCACCCAAAAAACTAGACAACCATGTTTTGAGGGAAAGAAATAATTTCGTTATTTTGAATGTGTAATAGAAGGTACTGAAAACATACCCCTTGTTTTGTTGAAGGGTCATCCTAATACCAATTTAAATCATATGAACATTGGAAATATAATAAATAACTCTCATTAAATTTTTGTAGAGAACTAGACCGTGCTCGAATTAGGTCCTCTAACTAATCAAACCAGACCATAAAATGAAACTAATCAAGAAGACACACAATTATGAATCCATCAAATACCCAAGAAAAAGAGATAAACCTATCAAAAGTTTAAATTCATGGTCATGGAGACCTAATTCTAACCACATGAGTTAGATCCAGAATGATCAAATCATCTGTAAACTCTAAAGGAGAAAGAGATATGTGAGGTGATCCATCGGAAATATCTAGAATCTTTGGGAAAATAGAGATTGAAGGAAAATATAGGATGCACATGATAAAAGATATAAGGTAAGAAAAGGTTGTAGATCCTCAAAGTTAGGCATAAGAAAATATCCTCTCCCTCTGATGATATAGGGAAGGGTCAACCAACATCACGGCTAGGGCAGCGCCAAAGAGGAACGGAGAGATGGGCCATGATCAGTTCCCAAAAATCTAACACATAGTAAATAAACTTTCTTAGTTATTTTTCATTGGATAATTAAATGTTTGGACACTGTTTATTATATTTTTATTTCTAAATATAGTAAATTTAACATTTCTGTGAAATATAAATAAATATATTATAAGACAATTTTTATTGAGAATTGATTTTGTAATTAATAAGTTCTATGAATATTTATTAATTTATATTATTAATTAAATAAGTGTAAATCTAATATTTTATACATTAAAACATTACATTAATTTCGTTCATTAAAATTGATAATTTTAATTTATTATGATAAAAACACACAAAACAATTAAAAATGATCTAAAAAATCACTTTTTATCATTACCTGATATTATTATTATTTCTTATAAATTTAATTTATTTTATTCAATATTCAAATATATGTATATATATCCAAATAGTAATATTTATTTATTTAATTACATTGAATTGGAGAAATTTATCATTTATATTAAAACGTGTATTATATAATAAAACAATTATTTTAAATAAATCAGGTTTTAATGTATAATAATAGTTAAATTATTTATTATTATAGTTTATTAATTATTTCAATGTTTTTATTAATTTATTTTAATATCCATTCCTTGAATTTAATCAATTCATTTTTCTTTAAATCATTTAAAAATTTAATTAATTTAACTAAATTCATATTTATAAAAAACTATTTATTTAAATTAAATTTTATTTTCACAAATGAATTAATACCCTTTATTTATATTGTATATTATTTACTATATTTCATGTAAGTTATTTATAAAAAAATTAATATATTTTACATCAAAAAAAGTAATATGTGATAACTATATAAAGATACTTCCCAACTAATAACATGTTTACATGTATTATATTCCATGGTTATACACCCCTTTATAATGTCTATATAATGGCTATATCACCTCCTTTAAAACCTATAAATACATTCTCTTATAACTACATAAATCACAATTCTCATTCCTTAAAATTTTATTTTTCATTTTTTATATTGTTTTTACATTTTATGTTTATTTTTCTCATTATAGGTTTAGTTCTACTAAAGAAGATTCTCAAGGGTTAATATGATCCATAGATTTCAGAGTTTTAAATTTATTATTATTTTATCTATAGTTTTCAATTTAAATTTATTCATCCTTAAGGGGATAAAGCATATACAAATGTAATACATTATTTCATGTAATTTTTTTATAATTACCCATTTTGAATGAATAATGTGTTGTTGTCTTGTTTCATAAATTATCTTAATTATTATATACTCAAAGATATTTCATCATAATGTATATACAAATATATTTAAGAATTATAAACATATATTTTATAAAAATAAAATATTTCATAAGACTCATGATGGTACACACCGTGTCCAAATGGAATAATCTTTCATGGTACATTATATCCTATTTCTTGAAAAATTGGGCTACTGATTAATCCCAGGAGAGGTTTGATAAAAATTTTCATTCTCACATATGAAAAATAATGTTTACATTTTTAAAATAATGGATAAAATAGTAATGAAACCACAAGTATCCTCATGTGATAAACATGTTGTGATTACAATAAATATTTTAATATAAATCCTCCATATGTGTTTTTTTAATCAGCATATAGATATCATTCAACACCCAATGTTTGGATGTCTATTAAAAAGTTCCATATTCATGATCTGAATTGGTTTCCCTGAGTAAAATAAAATCTTCTATCGAACTATAAAACTCAATGATATTACATTTTTAGTACTTCTCGAGCTTACCTATACATTAGATTTTTTCTTGTCAATACCCACTAAAAATTGAGACATTGAGGTTGACTATTTTTCTGATTTCTTCCCCATTACCTCTAGTGAATATACATTAATATATTTTGAAATAATTTTTTATTAAATGGATCTAGATATTAAATGAAATAAATATTGGTGATCACATACTCCCTTAGGGGTGTTTACACTATTTATCTATGTTGTTTCATTGGGTAATGAGGGAGAAGAATGTTCTAATTTGAACAATTTTTGTTCATTTAGAATTGATTTAGTTTCATTACATAATGGTTCCATTTCATTAGGCGATGTTATAATTCAAGAATAATCTACCTTCAATTTAGATTAATCATTGGGAATCACTACACAAAACCATATAATTGGTAGTAAATTTTTAGACCACTAATAAAATATGTTAATTTATTTCCAAATTTTTAGAATCTAATTTAAAAAATTTCACTATATAATTAAATTATTAGAGTACTTAAATAAAAACTCCACTAATTATTTTTTAAAATACTTTCCCATACATTTATCTTGAAATAAAAAATAAAAAATAGTCCCTCATTCCCTAGTTGACAATATGTTCTACCTGCATCACAGACCTAAAAACATTCATCATTCCAAATTCTAATGTCACCCTCTCCACTTTTTGGCCAAAACATATGTTTTCCTTATTATTTATTCCATTTCCACCCAATCACTACCTTGATTCATTGAACAATATAGATGTCTTCATTCATCATCTATTGAACACCTCACGTCCTCCACTCTGACATCACCAAACCTCGCACATCGATATTACAACATCATTGTCCTCCACTCTGATTCACATCCCCTTTTTTGTCAACATTGATCAAAACTCATTTCCAGGTGTTCAATATTTGACTCTAGAACTATATTGAGTTTCCTATCGATGGTTTAGTAATTAAATTATTATTTGTAGGATTATTATTTTAATTTTTGATAAAACTTATTGAAAATTGATTAAATAATTTAATATTTATGTTTATAAATTTGATAAAATAAGTAGTATACTTTTAATTTTAAAGGAAAAATATTTTAATTCTAGATGTTTTTAAAAAATAAAAGTTTCAATAGATTTTTGAAGTAATTTTAATTATCTTTTTTATAGTGTTAAAAATATAATTTATGAAGTGTTTTAATAATGGACTAAATCCAAATATTTTTTTTAATTATTAAAATAGTGTTAAAGTTGTTATATTGTGACATAATTTACTGTAAAATAATTATAACACTTATAAATTATGTTAATTGATTTATTATAAATGTTTTCAATATGTGAAATAACCTTTTAGGTAAATATATTAACTCTTATGATAGGAATATTGAAAAAATATAAGGTTCATGTTCTTTTCTTTATGAAACACTTCACTTTGGAAACATTTAGAACCGCTTTTTCATGTATTTTAGTGAAATTATCAATTTTCATTTACCATTTGGGAAAATTAATTTTTTTTATCTTTTTAACAAATACTCATTAAGAAGCTATTATTTAATAACTTTTTTATATTGGGAACTAAATGGAGTTTCCAACAACAAAATTAGAATCAACTAACATGGATGTGTAATGGGTTACATAACGGGTTAGTTTACATGATGAATATTTACTGTTAATTTTTATTTCAAAATAATTTTTCATTTTCAAATTATATTTTTAGTTGAAATCCCTACTATAAATTAAAATTAAAATTAAAATTTTAATTTACAATTTTAATATATTTATTTGAATTTAATTAAAAATAATGTTTTTATAGTTATAAATAATGTTTCCTTTCATTATTTTATGTTATATGACTAATTGTTTTATTTTAATTTGAAATAATGTGATTTAGTATGGTTAATTTTAGATTTTATTACATCAAAACACATATTAGGAGTTACAGGTTTAGAGATATTATTATATCTTTCGATTGAAAACTGATCATTAGAGGGAATAAAAAAATTAAAGGTATCAAATAGAAATTAAAATAATAGTTGATGTGAGACGTTTTATTTTATAATATTATATTTAAATGATTTTTCAATAATATATTTGGTGGATTAAGCATAGAGAATAAAATGCAATAAAATATTGAGCAATTGTGCCAACTATCAAAATGAATAATTTAATTCCATAATAACGGAAAATGAAATATATAACATTATTAATTATGATTTCATCATCGTAGGAAAACACCACAAAATAGAATAAGAAATTAGTTGATCCACATGTAATTGATTCAAGTATTGATGATGCTTTTAGAACTTCAAATCCACCTGATCAATATGGTAAAATATTAATGTATTCTTTTGGGTAAACTAATAAAATAGAAAACATAACTGATAACCAAATACTTTTCGTAATACATTATAGATGGAAATCAAAAATTATAAATCATGGGATCACTTTTACGAAGACACATGAATTTCTAAATGGGTTTATGTTATACTAGGGTGAATATTCTAATAGAAAATAGTAAAAATTACATTCTAATTCTAGTTGGAGGTAAAAAGTAGTGATTCTATTTCAGATTAATATGATACCTTGAAAAACATAAACCAAAACATTTATTGAATGATTTATGTTACTTTCCATTAAAAATTCTTTTAC
Source organism: Viscum album (assembly GCA_963277665.1). Lineage (NCBI taxonomy): Eukaryota > Viridiplantae > Streptophyta > Magnoliopsida > Santalales > Viscaceae > Viscum > Viscum album. Next base: position 31,597,890 of record OY728158.1, read on the forward strand.
AATGATTATTAATGTAATCTAAAACAACTAAACATATGAAGTAGAATACATTGGAAAATAAAAAATGAGTTCATACAACAACAAATATATATAGAATCATGCAGAAAGTACAATTAATTATTCTTATACTACTCTTATAAAACATGATATGTGATTTTTTTATTTTAAATTGAATTATTAAATCATTTTATTACGTTATGTATATATTATAGAATAATTTAAATTATTTTTATCCCTTATAATTTACCTCCATGTATTTGTATTAAAAAATATGATTCATCATGTGGATGATTATTTTCTGAAAAACAAATTCTAGATATAACACTGATTTCTTTCTTTATCCTCTTATCTCAGTATTCCCAGAGTTATTGAATAATGATGGATAAATTAATAATGCATCTACTAGGAAACTTTTCAAATTCCACATTTCCCTGATGTAAACCATCATTGAATTTCCTATATTATTAAAATTACTTGATTGGAAAACACACACTATTTTGGATTATATTATTTATAACATTAATGTTTAGCCTCAATAACATAATTATATTTAAAACATGATGCTTTATTTTTCAGCCCTGATTACATGGAAGATATCATTTTTTTAGATTCATAATTAAATATTTAATTGAAAAATATATTATATTTTTCAATAAATAATATTATCTGGATTACATATCCTTTCACAATTATCAAATTTCATTACAATGAATGAAAAATAATTTTACTCGAATAAAATTGGAAAATGTATTCAAACTTATCTCGATACATTTAGATGTCAAAAATTTAGGAAATTGATCATTTCAATTTATCTTTCAATTTAGGAATTTAATTTCATTACATTATAATATTGACATTATACACTACTTGAATAATTTGTGTGATAATTTTCATTATACAATTCTTATTGATCTTATAAAGTCATAGGATTGTGTAAATACTCAGAAAATCTTAAAAGCACTGAGAAACAAGAATGATATATAAAAAAGGATAATTAGATGTATCATATAATAAAGTATTCAATTAAAAATTAGAAAAAAAATTATTTTTAAGAGAAGTTTTGAAATTATCGAACGTTTTTTAAAGATATTTAGGTAACATTAATAGATTACTTGAATTTAATAATAAAAAATAAAATGAATTGAGAAGTCATGACTCATATATTTTCATGTAACTGTTGTTACCTTTTTAAATGTATAATTTATAACCAAGAAATAATAATATTTATAAATAAAATTTTGACACTATTAAAATAAATTTATGAGAATAACATAAGTTTAATTGAGAAACAAAAACATTAGTAAATTTTTTAAAAACGCTGTGTCAGTTTGAGGTGATATTTTCCACTTCATTTTTAGTGTGTTAATTCATTTAACTATTCATCTAGTCTAGGAAAATTATTTATCTAGTATTTTGTCCCATAGAGAGGAAATTGATTTTTATTTTCTTATCATTAGTTATTTATAACTATCCAATACAATGCATATGCTGTTCATTTATATATTTATAATATTTCATTAATATATAACATTGTTATTTAAAGTCATAAGTAACCAATAAAAATTAGTCATAATGTCATATTGTTGAATGATCCCTTATTGAAGAGTGATTATCCTCATTTTCAAGGTATTTAGATTCAAGATAGACAATATTCAATCAAGTTGGATGTGTTTATGATTATATAAATCATTCTATTCCCACAATATATCATCAATATTCCCAAATTTATGTTTATAAGTGAAATAAATTCCTCATTTATATTTTTAGTTAATATAAAAGAATGTTATTTAATAATAAATACCAATTTTTTGCATACATAAATTTAAACATTAAGGGAAAAATTGAATAACATATTATGTTTCAGACTAAAAAATAGGTAGTGAAAACACATGATGTTAAAAAATAAAATATTTATTAGTTTTAACCTCATGTATGTTTTCTATATAATAAATAGTTTCAGTATATTAGTAAGTACATAATATATTTAAAAATATTTGATATATATTTTTATAGGTAACCAGTGATGATAATTGTGACCAACTACCATAATATTGGAAGTCTTTCAATAAAATTCCATTAAATCATTCTATATGATTCAATTATTAACATATTAGTGGTTTCATGTTTTTTATTGTATATCCATATCATGGTTTAAAAAAAATAAAATGTAATAATAGTTTCATCTTAGGGTTATTAAGGAATGTCTGATGATATAATCAAGTTAAATTATCATGGAATTTTTTCATGTTTGTTATTAAAATGAAAGTGTGTTAATATTAGTAGGGTTATAAGGAATTAATCATTATAGTTTAATTCTATTAAAATTGAATATTCTATTTGATTCTTTTGGGGATGAAGAAAATCTTCCACATATTTTTTCAACCAAATAAAAAATGGTATATATGTATATTATATATTATATAAAGTATGGATTGTTGTTTTATACATGATATCATGAGTACACCTATAGATTAGTATTATTATTATTATACATAGGATAAAAAAGATAGTTATGGGTCCATATTAGTTATTTTCATGATACTTTTTATTGTAATGTTTCCCTTGAAGAGGTTTTGAGACATTAATTGATCTATAAAATAGGATAAATATACAAATTTATCAAAATAAAGAACACCTATAATAGAATACTTTTATTATACTTATTCAACACATTGTACTCTAAAATTAAATAATAGTCCAACTATCAATGTGATATAATGTACCCTAGTAGAATAGTATAAAAATTTCATCCTTGATATATTGGATACATTTAGTCACATACCATGTATACATTTTACTACTATTTTTTCTTATCTTATTTAACATTCATTCATAGTTATTCTAATAGTGGGGATATTGCGGCATTAGGATATTAGACCAAAACAGATTTATCATCAATAGGATACCTACGTGTCATAGTTATTCATAGGTATATAAAAATTAAATATTAATTCCTTAAATACATATAATATTTTTACTTTTATATTTTAAAGACATAAAAATAAAGAGAAAATAGTGAAAAAACATCACAACATAATTTTTTTTATATTTCATTTATTGAAAGATAGTTAACCCTTTTTTTATATTAAGAACCCATGAGGTCTATTTTAGGAATCAATGAACATATTCTATGATGGTTGGAATATCGAGAACCACCCCCCCCCTTGTAATTCTAAATTGAGGAATGTTCCATTTTATTAGAAAAATGATTTTTTTAATTTTCAGATGAAGGTAAAATCATAATTTTGTATTCATATATAATTAAAGTAAATAATATTAATTAGTATTTTATTATTATATTAAATTATATTTATCATATTTGAAGTTTATTTCCCATTTTGATGTGCTTGATGACATTTTATGCCTATGGAAGTTAAAAAATTATTCAACAAGTGGAATTAATTTAATTATAGATTATTTCTTTAGTTTTACGATCAAAAATTTTTATGTAATATACCTATGAGATAACCTTAATGGGAATTCCTTAGGGCCAGTTGTAACATCCCAACCTGGAAGCCACTAAACTAGTGCTCTAATATGGTTCACCACAGGGCCCTAAGCGCACCTCCCCATATGCCAGAGGCTGCTAACTAGTAGATAGGGTCTAGGGTGTGATAGTGGGGATACTATGACCTCATACCAAAGTATAAAAATATAAGAAATAACTATGTATAATACACATCAGAAAGTAAACATTTTGAGGAAGCAACAAACAACAGAAATAGAACAATTTGTAATTTTAAAAACATTGTTACAACATGAAAAACTTTGTAATAAAGTACAAAACTTTCAACCCAGTAGCCTGACCGTACATATACAAGTATAAAAGAAACTAAAAGTAAAAGTACAAGGCTTAAATACTAACTATTATACATCCCAGGTACCTAATCCCCAGACACTATTGAACTGCACCAGCCCGATCTGTAGAACCACTCGAGCATCTCTACTCAATCATGCAACACTGGGCTTTATCCCTATCCACCACACAACCCATGCTCTACAAGAAAAGCAGAAATAATGTTTACACATACACTAAGGTGAATGTTAATGGATGTGAAATAATATCAGTAGGAAAACCCAACAAGAAACCAATAACTATACTACTAAAAGTGTATACAACATCAACATGCTCAGCCTAGCTGGAACAAAACAAAAAGAAGTAAACCAAACGTGTAACCACAGTCAAACCCAAAGTCTATAATCCATGTCAACTAGGGAAGTTCCATCATGGAAGTCAATATCTATACAAATATACAAGTATAGTCCCATACCCATAATCATATATATAAATATGAATATTAAAGAGTATGTGAAAAAAAATAACAAGAAACCACAACATCAGTCAATCCTTGGGTCTGTAATCCCAATCAGTTGGACATCCTGTGAAAGGACATTGAGCTATACATCATGCCACTCATGTAATTTATCATTATGTTGATCTCTGGGTCTATAATCCCATTAAAATGCACCTGCTTAGGCCAACTCCAGAATAATATCTCTGAGAAAGCTACGTCACCACATGGGGATATTCGTCCTATACCTGGGTTCACCAATACTTGCCTCTAATCACAAACAAGGATTCTATATAATGATGATGAATCTTGTAAAAGGTCACTGGTTAGAAAACATGATTCATAATTCAATTAATCCATCTATGACTCAGAAAACCACTTCCATATGCATAACAAAACCATTCCCTCAAGTATATCAAAAACCGCTCACTAGCATATCACAATCTCTCCCTCAGGCATAACACAATATCAACCTAAGGAATATCATAAAAATGCTCGCAGGTAGATCATAACCTCACCCGTAAGAATATCATTCTTCCCATGATTCCATCCAAGGAATTCATACTATGGGAATCCAAGTATCACCCAATGTGTAAAAGTAATCATGTAAGACTCAACAGCTGGATACCAAGAAGCACCTATGGTTATCCCAAACAAACTCACAATATATATATATATAAATTAGGCTCAATATCCAAGTCCTAGGTAATACCTCTAGATACTAGTAAAATATATGAAATAACATTGCTCAGAAGACGGATCCTGGGATATCACATACATGCATCCCAAAAAATATAGAAATACGCCTCACATCAGGCTAAATAGCCACCAACTAGGAATAAAATCTAGTTAAAATTAGTGCATTAATAATAAACAAGTGAAACATAAGAAAGAGTGAGGGTGGCCAGAATTCCCAACCCAACACTACAACCACATCCCCATGGGATTGCAAGTTTTTCATCCGTTCTAGGTGACACCCAAACACCATATCTACCCAAACCTGACATAGAACTGAGGGTCGGTCAAACCACAAGTACCTGCTGTGTCCCTCAAGTAAAACACTTAGGAGGATTCTTACTCAGGATCTTCCTGGTAAACAAGAGCGAAGGCATCCAACATTTGATCCTTAGAATATTTTAAGGGAGGAATCTTACATGGGATCCTCACACGAAGAACAATAGAGGCATCAAATAAAAGGGATCCTCTCAAAGGATAATAAGAGAGAGATCCTATAAGGGACTCCCTATGTCAACACATAATAAAAGGCATCCATTAGGGGATACTTGGAAACATCAGGTCTCACATCCTGATAGGCCAAAAGGGCACATTTCATAATGGAAATTTCCTTAAAATCATAGGCCACGAGAGATTTCTCACAACTCATCTTAGATCAAAGGCCTCAACAAAGTTGGTATGTACACCCAATTTATCATATGAAAAGTATCACTCTCAAGTGAAAAATGAACTCAAAAATAGATTAATAACCACCTCATATACATATAAACCTCCAACACATCATTTATATAAAATATAAATGTGTAGAGAATTCCAATATTGCGATCTATAAAGAAAAACACTCATAATGGACTACTCAAATGCCAAACGCGGTCAATCAGGGAAATGTACTATTCAATGTAACGATCCCGAGTGGGGTACACACATGATTTTAGTTAACATAACCTGATAACAATTTATAAAATTACTTCTTCAAATCATGGTGAACACTCCACTGATGGAGGGTCAAACGGTCATCATACGTTGAAGATACATCCTATTCAATAATCGCTAAATAATAGTAATTAAAATATTATTATTATTTTTGGCTTTTATTACCACCAAGAATCATTCCCAACAAAATCATTTCTCCCACAGGACTCCAAAGTTCCTCTCTAAATCAAGGGTCATGTGCCCATAGACGACATGTGAAACAAATCCCTGGTTTACAAGTTATAGTGGTTTAATGAACTACTAGATGAAAAAAGACTTGAAGATGTACATGGGGTCATCCTATGTAGTATTACACATCATTTAAGTTACTATACACAACTTTTACTTTTCACAAAACATCCCCCCAATTGTGTTTTCACCCGGACACATGCCCATGTCCCACTACATGACATGTACTCCTTAAAAAGAACAATTTCATGTTCCTTTTTTCACATGGCCGGATACACGGCCAACCACTACACAGAGTGTAATTAGAGTACATGGAATATAATTATAAAAACTTCTTCTTTATAAAACAGTATGAACACATGGTGTGTTCCCATAGAACACACGCTGTGTAAACTGGGTTTCCCGGTAGGAAATCTCTCAAAACACTTAAAAACCGTGTTTTCACCCCGAAACAACAGATCTGGACTCAAGGTTCCACAAAAAATAAATATAAGGATTTGAAAACATAAAATAATATCTTTAAATGGAATATATGGAGAAAATTTAAATGTTCCCACATTCGGGTGGAAAACCACTAATGCTTTAGTTGATTTAACAGTCCACAGATGCCACATGTCGACTCTTTGTGTCGAGTGTTCTGAATCAGTACCACTCATGCATCCAATTTGTCTCCCTTTATCGATATCCATATCTCTCCAAAGGAAATGACAATGGAATAATCATAGGATATGTTTTTGAGGATGAGGAATAATGTATAGAAGGAAAATAAAATATGAAAAGAATGAAAAGAAAATGGGGCCTTGCCCAGCCCGAACATTCGACATGAGTTTATGCCTTTCCTAGGATAAAATCCACATTCCCGACTCAACATTGCAGATAGAATCTCAATCTGAGGCTCCTATTGAATTTTATCCCCAAATGAACCTATGTGGATAATTTAATATATAATTTAATAATATTAAATATTAAATATTTCTCCAAAATTCAAACATCTTAGATTTCCACCAAACATGTTTCATAGGGTGAACACCATATTCTGGGACAAACAGAGTGGTCAGAAAAAATTATCAGAGATCAACTGGTAAGGGAAAAGAACACTTTACCCCTCCAGAGAATCTAATAACAAAAATTCAAATTTTTGAACAAAACTGCAGTATAGAAAAACATGGGTTTCTACACCAGTGTAAGGCGTTTCTTTATCATTATCATTTAAACTAACCCCAGGTATATTATGTTATATTAGTGGATAAATATTACTATTCTGAAAATAATTTATGTTTTATTCTAACATAATTAATTAAGGGGTATTATATTTGAAATGTATTTTATTGAATGATGCATGTAATTGAAAACATTGTTAGGTCGAATAGTTACTCTTGGAAATAAGATGGTATTAAACCATTTAATTTATTAAAGTATATTATTATAATAATTTAAACTGTACAATTATTCTAAAAGTTATTTTTCAATTTTTTATATAGGATAAGGTGTTAGGTTATTTTGTTCAATTTATATAGGTTTGGTTTAATTTCCACAAAAAAAGGATTAATGTCAGGTGCATGTCCATACATGAAATATTAGGTTAAAAATATATAATTTCCACTTAATGTTACTAATTTAATAGATAATTTAATTTGGTTCAATTTTTATAAAAATGAAATTTAGTGTGGGATTCAAACCCTTCCAAGTAACTATCAGAATCATCTAATGATCTTATAGATCATGTTTTTTAGAATGTGAATTATGATCAAGTGATGGGTATTGGTTGTAGACAATTTCTTTAGTGGGTATTTTGAAGGCTATATCCATACTATTCATCAAAATTAGATTCTAGAGGGTTATATATATTTGTGTTTCTAAGGGATAAATGAAAATTTATAAGATGAAGAATATTTTTAAAGATCAACATCCAATTATTAAATCACAATATAATTGGTTCTCAAATTTGGATGTTTCATTGATAACTATGGTTTAAAGGATGATAGTTAGTTTTACAAAATAAATTGAGACATCTAAAGGGGATTTAGAACTAATAACTATCATAAATTCATTTTTAATTTTATAAATTTATTTATTTTATTTTATTTTGTATGGTATGATTATTCACCAAAGACATAAAAAAAATAATATAACTACTTTATAATACTTGTTACCTAAAATAAAAAATATCTTACTTTCCAATTTTAAATAAGTGTCATCTAACATAATATAAAGAGTTTTTATTTTTAAATAAATATTCCAAATAAAGCAATAAGAACATGATAAATTGGTCCATAAAGTTAGGATTATTTTTTCAGTGTATTTATTGATATGCATTTAAAATTTTATAATGATTCTTTATTGTTGAATTTTGGATATAATTTTTTTTGTTTATAGTGAAAACTTAAACAGTAAAATGGTTAATAAGTGAAATATTACTACTTGGTTTGAGAATTCTTTTGATTGGGAATTCTTGTTTTCCATTAGTATAATTTAAAAACATCACTATAAGAAGACAAAATTTTTATTTGACTAAAAAAACAATTATTAATTTTAAACCAATGAAAGATCATATTAATTCTTATTATTCTAAACTGTTAAATAAAAATTTATATGGAATTTAATTTTAGTATTGATTATATTTGTTAATATTAGAAACATATACATAAACCTTTGAATTTAACGGCATTTTATATGTATTTATTAGTCTATTACTAATGTATAATTAACTACATTAAATATTGTTACTTAATGACAGAAGTTGGAAAAGAGATGATGAACATTGTGATTTATCTTGGGTGAGGGAAGGTGGTGCATTTAGGTAGAGTGGTAGGGGATTGATATGTTGGTAGATATTTTTTCTAATGTTATATTATAGATATAATAAATGGAATAAATATTTTGTATTTTATTATAATGTATTTATTTTATATATAGTGGTTTATTTTACAATAAAATTTGAAAATAATTTATTTTTAATTTATATTTTCTATATTAATTCGGTATATATTATTTATATCGGTTTTTGTTTTCTGGAGTGTAATATGTTAGGGATTTGAAATGAATTTTCACCGTTATACCATTTTTAATGATGAGTTTACCCACAATTATTTAACTACTTATAGTTAAAACCACCACTAGATATATAAGAAAATGTTATTTATTAGCCATATTTTCCAGAACATTAGAAAATCACCACTAAATATGTCCTTTTTCCAAAAACATTAGTCTCACTTTTTAATCCACTTCCATATATATTCTAAATTTATATAATAAATTATCAATTTTTGGTGGTTTGTAAAATAACCACTATACCTGATCATCTAAATTTAATTTATTTTTTACAAAAAAATAAAAAACATCTTGAAATAACATAAACTAAAATTAAAATATGATAAATGTGTAACTAATCAGTGGCTGAAGAAAATAGATGTGAAACAATATTTTAGTTGTTTTAACCACTTCTACATTTTCATTATTGTTAGTCCATATTCATGAAATATCACTTCATAGTAATGTAGTTGATTTGTTTTCCAAGAATAAGTTGAATATTTAAAGACTCTCTTGACCTCTAACTTTTTTGTGAATACTTATAAAATACACTTTGTTCATTACCCAAGAAATAAACTAGACAGGTTGAAGATGCATGATGGTCTTAATTACTAATGGATAGTAATATTAGCATCATTTTTGTTGAAGTGGGTTATATAAGTTCATTATCAATGTAAACATGAAATATGAAAATATAACTAAGTAATTATAAAATAATATTTTGTATATCTATTTGCATTAAAATAACTTACTGTGCATAAGGATGAAGGGGCCTAATATGGATAGGGATGAAGGTACATGGACTTGTTCCATTAAAAACCCATATTTATGAGTTCAGTAGAATGGATTTCACTCTCTTACATTCTTATGACCATTTTTGTTTCTAGTTTTATCGAATCAGTACAAAAACATTTACATTAGACCCATGAATTATAAAGTGGAAACTCCCACTCGGATCACTAACATAATAGTACACATCCACCCACCTAGATACCCGGGTATCCCTTTAGTTCTCAATCAAGTTAAAAATATTATAATATTAACTTTTCACCTGAAAATTTCATTCCCAAATCATACACAAACAAACATCTTGTAACTATGATTAGCATTTCTTTCATGGATCAATAAACCAATTAAAATTTTCATAAAACAATTTCATGAAGTATAATAAGGCTTTTCACATAAAATCCATTTAAAAATGATCTTTTAACCCAAACACCAACATTACCATATCAAACCCAATTTGGCATCCCCAACACTATTTAATAAATAAATTTCAGGGATCATAAAATGGATAAAAATGATACTATAAGACGTACACATGAAAACCATTTTACTTGAAGAATTTCAAACGAACCTTTAAGAATTATTCAAAAAAATCATTTATCAAAAGAAACTATTATAATATTCATAATGAGGTGTATACACACCATTGGAAGAAATAGAAAATTTATATAAACCACTTAACAACTTAGGTTACACATTCAAACCCCATCCATTTCTATAAAGGTGGAAAACATGCCATTTACAAAGAACACTTTGAAAAACACCGTAAAAATGATACTCACTTCATTATAAACCCCAAAACTAGATTGGAACCTACTTGAGGAACCCAAAAACAATTATTCACATGCTTAAAATATTTTTTGTAATCCAAACCAATCATTTTATATCACTTTGAGCACACAAAAGCCTATCGATCACTTTACCTAAACGAGGCATTCAACTATTAAAAAACACTATTAAACACTAAAAATTTTATAAAACCAAATATTCATGCCAAAAAAATTAGTTAAATATCTCAAATAGGTTATATACATTATATGTGAGGTGTGAATAGAAATGGATCATTTAAACAAACACTTAGTGTTCACAGATTAACCAAAACAACACAATTTTTACAAAACAAGGCATAAACTACCTTTCTTGAACACTAAATTATTAAGCCAAAGGGTGAAAAACAATACATAGAAAACATATACGGTGAAAAAATTGATAAACAAATGAATCATTAATTATAAGAACAGTTATTGGGAGAACCTACCTTAAAACAAATGTGGAATGGAAATGCACACCCGATAACACCTTCCGAGGGTTTATAAGCCATAAACATATGAATAACATAAACAAACAAAAAAAACCCATAAAAATCATGGGATAACATAACACTAGTTAGTTCTTGACTAAGGGACATGATAGAGTCATGAACAACTGGAAGGAGTAGGAGTATGTAGGATAATGGAGAAGGAAACTCACCTTAATAACAAGAGAACTGTTCATATTCCCTTATATCCACACCCTAATAAGTGAGGGTTTGAATTGTAATTCAGTGGAGAGGATACTTATGTATGGATAAACCATGGAAATATTATTTGTTTGAAAAAGAGTAATATTTGAATGATCTATGAATGAAACAAATTAAATTTTTAAATAAGGATGATTTTAGAATCCTTGAGAAACTTCACCCAAATCCACGATGAAGTTGAAGTCTAAATAGGGTGAATGGTACATGGGGGGGTGAGACTTGTGTTTTTGGTCTTCAGTGAGTGTTGGAATGATATAAAAATATTAAAATATGAGTATGATATAAATGAAAACGTATTTTTTTTAAACAGGAAATGGGCTCACTGGATGGCACGATACCTAAATAAATAAACTTAATCCACCATGAATATGAATTTCAAAGGCTTCAAAATGGATATGTTTGTTTGAATAGGTCAGGGGTGGGAAATTTCATTATGTAATGGGTGAAACATATAAAAACAAAGGATTTATAAAAAAATTTGTTTTTAAAATTGGAAATGGGCCTCTTGATTAGGCCCAAATCTTGAAATAATCACCATTTTCTAAAAAAATCCACAAAAAAGATTTGGGGAACCCATGGTGAGATGATTAGACATATATGGAACTTCAAAAACACTACATTTATCTCACCTGAAACCCAATTAAAGGATTTTAATTTCCAACAAACTGAATCAAAACCAAGACATGAAAAATAGAGTGGCAATTATCCCCACCATTAAAGCGTTCCACCAATGGAAATACATATCACCTTCCAATTTTTTGATCTACACCTAAATATTTATCATCAACACAATACATAATCTTCATACAAGGAAAATTCACCAATTAAAATGGTACTAAATCATGTTTCTCAAAATTGATACAAAAACTCACAACCACTACCAAAGAATCAATATAAGGATCAGGCCACTCATCCACAAAAAATCAAATAATATATCATCGGGCCTTCTCCCAAAGATCCCACTGACCACCCTAAACAAAAGAACATCATGAAATCCAACTATTTCAATGGAGGTCAAAATAGACTCCCCACTATAAAATCCCATCCAAAAGTGACCAAAAAATTTTCCACATGATATAGAATTGGGATTCCCCCATAGAGGCCAACCAAAACTCCCTTGAAATAGCCCACGAACCTAGTCCAAGAAAACGAAAACTTGATCATTTAAACAAATCACACCTAAATGGAGGGGAAAAGAACATAGCAAAAACATCTCGCACAGACCAAAAACCACCACCACACTAGGAGGTGAGGGAAGGGACCAATGATTAGACTTCTAAAACTAATGTTGAAAACCACCCATCCACTCTACACATATGGATGGATAAAATCAAAACCTACACATGATTCACATAGTTGGTCAACACAAGAATGTTTACCGAAATATCACATTCAATATGGAATTACCATAGACACATAATGAGGGGTAATTCCATCATGCCCATTGCATCAAAAATAAATTCATAGTGATGATAAAACACAATAGAAATGCCAAAAACACTTTATCGCAATGTTGGAGGCACAAAATTAAATAGACTCCCTACACCACTAGGATTAATAACTACATGCCAACATCATATTGAGACATATTTCTGGATCTCTCATGGTCAAATCATCCACTACCTCTCTGTCAAAATTTAAGGATCACAAGACCACATGAAACTCACTAGGTCAAACAAAACACCTTTACCCAAATAATGATTTGAAATATGCATATCATCATTCTCTACCAATGTGAATGAGGAGTCGAATGAACAAGGAACATGGATAAGCCCATCAATATCACCAAGAACAACTACTAGAATCGAGAGATTCACCCTCACATGAAGGTGATTTAATCTGAGCCCAAAAAGGTCTCTATTCCAAATAATGGGCTAAAGAATCATTTAAATGGGTGGATTTACCCCTTAAAATGAATCATTAGGTAGATAAACTAGAAATATTTCCAACCGAGAGCTATCCATCGCCACATCATAATATCTATCACTTCTTTATAAACTCATTAAACATTATTCCATAACCAAGCCACCAAAAAAATCCCATCTCAAGACACAAAACGTTTGTTACATCCCGGTCAGAATGAATCATACCAAATAAATAACATTTCTAATACCTAGGAAAACCAGCAACATAACCTTCTATTTATATATAATGGAAATAATTTTTCATTTCAAAACAGTTTTTTAAAACAAACTAACTTATTGGATTTCTACATTCACCAATGGTGTTTCATCAATTCTCACTCACCTGCAAATTTCCATGCCATCCCAACCACCCAATACACATTCCATACCCTCCTTCCATCTAGATATCAATAACATCATTCATGTGATCACCCGTGATAACACAAAATGTAAAAAAACAATATTATTCCAAAAATCATTATCCTCCCGAATGCACACTGACCACCATGTCAAAAACCCTTTTCAGATTTCAAAAATTGAACCACTCCAAATCATGTACCATTTTTTAAAAAAAAATTTACCTCTTTTAATTTTTAACAACTTTGAAAACAACCAAACTACTCCAAATAACTGCTTCCCATTTTAAATTTTTTAGCAAGGTCTCTTTTCATAATCTGATGTCCCCAGAGACCAATACCCTTTCTGTGAAAACACAAACCACTCAAAACCAATTTCTAAAACAATTTTATTATATTCAAAAACCTTTAAACTGCCAAAACAAACCATTTAAAACAAGTTTTCAAAGTTACTTTAAAATGATCTATTTTTTCATTACATTTTATTTCAACCAACCACATGTTTTAATTAGGGAAAATCCAATCCGATTTAATCATTTTCACTTTATTCCCATGTTTTTTTTCACAAAACTGATATTCCAAAAACCATAATTATTTTAAATTTGAATTAAAAAATATCAAAAATTTTGATGTGAGGAATTTCTTAATAATTTTTAAATTTAAGAAAGGTCCAAGAGACCCACAAAATAGAACTAGTGTTGGTGTGTGACAAGACCATATGGTTATCAGCCAAATGTAAAATAGAACACAAACACAGATAGCCCTATCAAGACCATTCCCCTTCTCCACGTGGATTTCCAATCCCTATGAGATCATGGAAACTATTAGTCTAACTCCCAATGTCATATTCCCACACCAAACAATCAACAAAAACCATGGACACTAATAAAACTGGACTTCCCATGGAAACCTGAGGATCAGAACGAGAAAACATTCACAAAACTATTACCCCACATACCCCTCATGTCTAGAAAATCCTACTCTATCTACTAATAAATAGACAAAAATAACAAGGGAACTCTAAAGAGAAAGGCCTTCTAAGAGCCAACCTACTCTAATACCATTTTTAATGAACCATCCTGAGTCGAACCTAAACCGGTCAACCCGGCCATGCCACAACATGTCCCGATAGGAGTTCCTGATCCTCCTGGGATAGATACATGCACCGAGAACATAATTATATTGATAAGGTATTTATTTCTCCCACTTATAAATAATTAGAAACCAGTGGAAAGAAATGGATAGCCTAGAAATCTTTTATATAAAAGTTGAACTGAACATTATTTTCAAGTGTAAGTGAAAGTAGAACTGAACCAAAATACTCTACTGAAAAAACCTGACATACAGCTACCTCCATGTGACTTCTCTGGCCACTCTCCAATAAAATGATCACATGTCAAAAAATTCATTCGAACTCGATCTGAAATCTATAGAAGGCCTAAAAACAGAAGAAACATATATGCATGAGTATTAAAACTCAGTAGGTTAGCCTGACACTCATTCCCCAATGCACTACCAAAATTATGAAAGAAACATAAATTCCAACTTTGAAATATAATATACAAAAGTATGTTTTCATAACATCGTTCCATGTTATAAGCATTATAAACTAAAAAGGTTGCAACTTTTCATAACTAGGAAATGCTAGTATCCAATTTCAAAGAGATGAAACTAAAAAATAAAAAACGTTTTCAAGAGGGATACATTAAATAAGGTAATAATATAAATAAAACAAACACACTACTAAGATTATTAACCATAAACACCATATACTGATGGTGTGTAAAAAATATCCAATGAGAACAAGTCACAGGAACACCCCAAAGCACTAGTTCGTTTTGGGCCACAGTTACCTCGTATCTCAAAGTAAAAGTAACCATAAAATAAATATATGTTATCATGAAAAGGAAACTATTTGGTAACAAATACCCATAACCTATTGGTCCCAACATCATCATCATAGTTTAGTTAGTGTAGTGATCATAAAAAAAACTACATTAAATACGGACGAAACCACTCAGTATCACTAGATTTATAGTACATGTCAGCCCACCTAGATATATGGGTTTCCCTTTAGTTCTCAATTAAGGTACACATATTTTGAAATAAATGTTGAAAATCAAAATTTCACTCTCAAGTCATACACACAAAAACTTCCCGCAGTCATGAGACACATTTCTTTCACGAATCAATAAACCACTAAAAATTTTCATAAAAATATTTCAAGAAGCATAACAAGCGTTTTCACATAAAATCCATTCAAAAAATGCCCTTTATGGAAAAAAACCACCAATACCATATTAAAATAGATTTTGAATACCCAAAACCATTTTATAAATCAATTTCATGGACCATAAAATGGTTCCAAATGATATAACATGAAGTACACATGAAACCCATTTTTACAAGAAGAATGCCAAAAAGGCCTTTAAGAATTCATCACAAAGACAACATTTATTAAAAGATCCAATTAAACTATTCATAAATACATTTAAACACACATTTTATAGAAATATAAAAGTTACTTAAACCCCTCAAAAACAATGGTTACACATTCAAAACCCATCCATTTCAATAACGGTTCCAAACGGTCCATTTACCGAGAAAACCTACCAAGACACCCTAAATCTGATACTAACATCATTATAAAACCGAAAAATAGATTTCATCCCGTATAAGGAACCCCAAAAAAGTTGATTCACATTCTACAAATATTATTCATAATCCAAAACGATCAATTTATATCACCTTGAGTACAAAGAAGACAACCGAACACTTCCCCGAAAACAAGGCTTGTAATAATTAAAAAAACAATCACTATTCAACACTAAAAATGTTATAAAAACAAATAGTAATCACAAATATTTATTTAATTAAATATATATAAGGTTATAATAATTATATTTCTGTTGAAAAATCAAATAGATCATTTAAACAAACACATAGTGTGCACTTTAACCAAAACAACATTATTTTAACAAAAGAAGGCATAAACTACCCTTCTAGCACACAAAATAATTAAACCAAAGGATGAAAAAAATCCCTAAAATAAATATAAGGTTAATAAACAAATAAATAGATGAATATTGAATTATAAAGGCAGTGCATGAGAGAACCTACCTCAAAACCAATGTGAAATTGAAAGGAACACCCGATAACACCTTTGGAGGGATTATTAACCCTTATCCTATGAATTCTAGCCCCAACAAAGAAAAAACCCCCAAGAGATCATGGGATTACAAAACCCCAGTTTTTACGGATTAGTGGAGAACATATATCCATAAAATTGGAAGTATGGGGAGCAAGGAGGATAAATGAGAGGGAAAATCACATTGATAACTAGATGAATCTTTATCTAACCTTACATACAAACACAAAGAGGATAATTAATTCCTTGAAAAACATTTCAGAGGATCCTTAGTAATTTAATAAACAGGGAAAGAATATTTTGAGGAACTAGAGTTAAAAAATAAATGATTTATGAATGAAACAGATTACATTTTCAAATCAAAATGATTTGAGAAACCGTGGGGATGTTTTCCCTAATTACTGATGAATATGAGGTCCAAAGAGGTGAAATGGGACATGGGGGGTGCACCTAGGGTTTTTAGGCTCTAGATAGACTTTTAATGGCCAAAAAATATTAAAACGTCAATATGATATTAAATAAACAAAAATGGTTTTTAAAACTGGAAATGGGATCACATGTAAGACTAATACGTGAATAAATAACCCAGATCTACTATGATTAAGAATTAATAAGGGTTAAAAATGGATATGGTAATTTAATAGGTCATAGTAGGCTATGTGGGAAGTGGAATGGGTGAAAAACAGTTAAAAATAAAATGATTTGTAAAACAAACAAATATTGTTTTTAAAATAGGAAATGGGATCATGGTTTGGCCCAAATATTGATGTAACCTCCCTTTTGTCCAAAACCCCCCAATTATGCAATAGGACACCCATTGATGGATAATTAGAAATAGATTTCATTTAAAAACTCAAAATTCACCTCACCCAAAACCCAATAAAAGTGTCATTATTTCCAAAAAATAAAATCAAAACCAGGACAGAAAACATCAAGTGTAACGGGATAAAAAATGAATTAAAACAACAATTATTGTATATATAAGGAAATTTATGAATAATTTTCAAGAAAATTTATGTGAAAAAGAAGTATATTAAAAGTAAAATATTCAATAATTGATTTGATTGCAAATTTTATACTTTGAGTCTAACTGAGCTTGTATGTTATTTTACTCACATATTTTTAAATTATATTAATAATTAACTAATTTAAGAATCATTTTCATTTTTATTTCATTGTAATAATAATATTTATTTTATTTTATACTATATATTGTATAGTTACCAATATTTATTAAGTTCAATATATATTTTTTGAGGATGTTCTGTTCTTAATTCCAAAACAACTTCTGATGGGTGACCATTGTATAAAGGTTCATTATTCCATTAACTCTAAAATATAAATAATGAAATAATTCTAAATTTTATATTAAATAAAAATTTATCACCATATTTAAAATCTATAAAATAAAAATTAAATATGTCATATAAAAAATATGGAAGTCTGCATGTACACATGAGCTAAATTTTAATTCTTTTATAAAATATGTAAATGAAACTAATTAGAACAAATTTTACCATAAAAGAAACATAAATATGTTATAATTATAATATTAATTCACAAATTAAATACCTTTGACCTTCTATGTGAAGATGAAATGAAAAACTAAATTCATCGTTCTTGGAGGTGGTGGTCTGCAAGTACGGATGAGAATTTTTTTCCATTTTTTTTAAAATAGAATGGTAAGATGGATGATGTTATATTATATTTAAAACATTAAAATTATTTCCTAAATATTATATATATATATATTAAATCTATTATTATAACAATCCATGTTAGCTGGTGATCACAAAAAAACTTCTCACTGCATAGATTTGGTTGTCAACACAAATTCATGAGAGATGAATTAATAGACCATAGGAATGAAAAATATGTGAAATAGGGTCATAAAATAATCATAAACACATTAAATTATAGTGTCAATGCTTATTTTATTATATAATGTCTTTTATTAATGGTTTTAAGTGGATCGAATAAGAAGTTAACATGAATGCGCTCTGTTTCGAGTTACACCTCTTCTTTCAAAATCCAAATTTGACTTTTACATTAGTCCTTATAGGTTAGTATTTTAGAGATAATAGAACCTATAGGGCGTGGGAATGAGAGTTTAGAAGGTTTTTGGGATGTAATTTTCAAATATATATTGCTTAAATTATCTTAGAATTTGGGGAGAGGATGTTCCCTGTTATATGTCATAGGAGTGGAACTTTTGTATTTATTATATACATGTAAATTTTCTAAATGTAGTAATTATGGTAAGTTGGAAATAAAATAACTCAATAAATAATATAATGTGATAAGCGTAGAAATACACTAATCCAATAAGGTTTAAGATGATATTTTTTTAACATAATTTTTTTTAACACCAATTTTCAAATTTCACCCTTTATTATGGTGGTAGACATTTATTGTGGTTGTAATTCATTATGAAAAAAATGAAATTGGACTCATTGGTAAATTTAAACCCCTTTATTCCTAATAATAAATCAAATTTTTATGAGTTTTTTCAATATTTGTTTCTGAAATTATTATCATTATAATACTGTGAAAGGAAAAGAGAGAACAATATTTTTTAAAATATGTATTTTCAAGACAAAAATTATTTTATACAAAATAAAAGTAGAAATATAATTTATTTGAATCAAATTTTATTATTTTTTTAAAAGGTAAATTATCTTACTTTAAAACCAATCTAACATGAAATGGTACTTTTAAAATGATTGATAAAGAATCAATATTTTATAAATTTGGTATTTTTCACTATAGACCAAAAAATCATACTTTTTATATAAAACCAAAAAATAAAACTTAAGATAAATTAGATATGATTATATAAAAATTTAATTCCATTATAGAAAATTAAATTTGTAAAATTTAAAATAAATAATTTTAAATAAAACCATATAATATGTAGAAAATTATTATTTAGAAGAAATAAATTTATTTTTATAAATTCAAAAATATTATAAATATTTTGAAATGAATGTGGATCTGTAAAATATAGTCATGAATATTAATAGGTATAATAAAACTTTGGTTTCCGGGTGTATAATTTCTCACAATGTTAATATCTATATACCAATGGAAGTGATGATTCATGATGTTTTTTTAGATCCATTAAATGGCATTGGACCTCAAGCTTGATAAAGCGTCCAACTATATAATTTGAGTGATATGATTCCATGATAAAATTAAATGATAGTGGTATTTTTCTTACGTAAGATCCTTGGAGGTAAATTTTTAATGTATCAGCCTTAAATGTGAAAATGGTTATGTTAATATTTAAGGAAACTAATGGAAGGTGTTGGAGAATTATGTAACAATTTATAAATAATGATGGGTTATGTTTTGAGTTATTTAGTAAAGGGTAAAGTTTCTTTATATAATCCTAGAGTTATTAAAAAGGAATTCATTAATTTTTTTGTTATTATTGAAAAATGGTAATGTTTGACACTGTAAGTTTAATTATAAAATATTGTTATTGATTATAAGACACTGATGTTGGATGTAAATATTTATTGAAAGAATTTTTAACTTAGATAAGTACTTTTATTTTGACTATAATGATTCGCCATAACCCCTTTTTGATGAGTGAAAGTTATTGACTATGAGTATAATCCATCTTCTATGTGTAAAACTTCTGTATAAGGCTTCATGATATAGAGAATTTGATATGATTATAGTTAGGAATACAAAATGAAAATAATGGATCCAAAAAATATTTTGACCAGATAGTACAAACACATGAGCCCATGAATATGTAGATTTAAACATTGTTTAATGTAATGAATTTTTAAGAGGATTTTGGAGAATAGATTTCTCAATTCATATGGTGAATCGAAAGGATTATTTGTTCATGAATTCAAATCAGATCCCAGGGAAGATTAAACATACATCAAAATTTTAAATAGTTTCATAATATAAATATAATCTAGTTTTCTGAAATATATCTATGTATAAATATGTATTTTGAGAATGAAAAAACATGAGAGATTATAAAAGATTCTGAAATCTTGTGAAAATTATAATATCCTTTTTTGAGACTGATACTTCCTTTATCGAGAAGATATAGAGTAAGATTTAATCTAGGAGTCCCTTAGGAGATTAACTAATATATTTAAGGTAGAAGAAAAAAATTTATATCATACTAGTTCATGATAGATATTTGAGACAGATATATATATTTAGGGAAACTTCTGGTGATCTTGAAGTAGTACATGAGAAAGACTGACCATACAGTCTCATTGGATAAGATAACTATAAATAAGAAAGGATAATTTATATAAATGGATAAATAAATAATTTCATAGAAAAATTTGTCGGAATGTATAACTAACATATTGAGTAGGGTATTTGGAGGGTATAACTGACTGAAGTAGAAGAAGTAGTGTCTCGGGTGGAGAACTAGACACAACATTAGTGTTGACTTCTGGGGGTATTAATTGTTTCTTCCAATGATAAGTGATCTATGGGTATAAATAATCATTCCCACTTTTACACAGAATACCACTATAATTTATTATAAGCTAATAGTTTATTATACTTATTTGGGGTATAAACAATATGAAAATGAGTAATCCTTTCATATAAACCTCGTAAATATCGATTGATACAATGTCTTTTTATATTAATTTACATGAATTTGTGTCCATAAGAAATAATTTAGTGGATTTATAATTTAAAGAGGTTCACGGGGATAGGTGAAAATAGTATAAGTGAAAAAAATAAAAGATATTTTTGATTTACTACCTTCACCTTTTAGTGATACAATGGATATAGGGGTAAAACTTTGTACCAGAGCGTAATTTATTTATAAAGATCCAAATTAATACGTAATTTATTTTTATATATTTTAAGAAGTAATTATTTAGAGAAGTGTTTTATAAACCTTTGATGGATAAAGAAGAAGTTAATCCAAAGGAAAAATAACAAGAGATTTATTCTTAGACTCAAAAATATTGTTTTAAAAGAATTACAAGGAAGGCGAGGAATAATATAATAGTAAAGTGATTGAAATGACAAACTTAAGTTAATCATTATGATACATGTAACTATAATTATATTTAATATGACTCTTCTAATGATGAATTGTCAATGTGTAATGATGTTGGTCATAATTATGAAATAAAAAATCATCTGATGAATGTTCTCAAAAATGTAATGATACAAATTTTTATTACAATCAAGGGACAAAAGGATGATGAAAAATAATTGGAATAAGAGAATAATTTAATGTAATATGAAATTTATAAAAATTTGGGATAATTTTCACCCACACAAATATACTAATAATAAAGGACTAAATGGTAACAATTATCACTAAAACGTGTGTTGAAGCTATTGAAGACCTGTAGTGATCATTTTGTGAGAAATAATTCGTCAATAATATAATTAGTGATTTTTTACAGTGATTTTAAATGTTTCCTCAAGTCTCCAATTGTTTCAAAAATATCCAACAATATATTAGGGAAAATAGAATGAAATAACATAGTAAATATTTTATAGAAGTAAACAAAATTCATGATAATAATGGTTATTATATGATATATAATTTGAAATATTGGTTTATTTAATTAGATATTGAGAATAACATTATCACCACAAAGTATCCAAATATAAAAATCAACCCAAATAATCTATAGGTATCAAAATATAAAACATCTCCATCTTTTAAGAAATAGAATGCTAGTGAAAAAGTTTCTGAAAGGATTTTTGCTACTAAATTGTAACCAAATAGTTTCCAAAAAATACATATATCATTAAAATATGAATTAAAATAAAAAAAAATACATTATTTAATCCAATAATAATGAAATTTTATTTTGTACTTTTCATGTCCACTTGTATGTATATATTAAAATTTAGATTCTTGGAAAGTATGAAAGTTAAAAAGTACTAAAAGACCAACCATATCATTAAGGGTGGGGGTGGTAAAATGTTGAAGAACGATTCCCTATATAGTATCCAATATCATGAAGGATATAATAAAAAATAAAAAGGTAAAATACCTATGAAATATGGATATATTACAATGTAAAAGTAGTGAAAGATATTCAGAGGTTAATGTTGGTCTTGTTGTAATATCTAACACAAGGCACATAATGTTGGAATAGAATTTAAATTGTTGAAAATCATGGAAATACACTGTAAAGTGGAATAAAAGAAAATAATTAGAGAAAAAATTATATGAAAATTGATATGAAAGAAGGAAATATGTTAAAATTTGTAAACATAATGAATGAAGGTCAATTATCTGAATGGTGTGTTCAATCTATAAATGTGCCCAACATAATAATGAGAGTTAACCTAAATAGTGGGATATATATATTGATATATTTAAATTAGATAAAAAAATCATATGTTTATATGACTACAGTAGAAAAGTAGGTTTTGAAAAAAAGGAATCATTTTGATTCGAAGTATGGAATAGCCATACTTGATAACAAACACTCAACACGAAAGCTGCCTTTTGGTAACTAAGAGATCCCTCATTATTATCTCTTTCTATTCTATATCTCTGATACCTTTTAAATAATTTATTTTTAAGTTTAATTATATAAAAATAGTATATAAAGGAAGTTTGTACTCTTGGTTTTTTAACTGCAATGAATTAGAAGAGTTATTTCATGCCTTTAAGTGGAGAACAATTTGGAGATGAAGCTACTATGTTTATAAAAGATGTGTAAATAGAGAGTATGAGGTATGATAATCACACATACAAAAAAGTGTTACAATTTTATTAAATGAACTTGTTTTGGGGTTTTTGTTATTAATGTAATATATAATGGGGGCGTTGTATTATTTACATTTAGAATTTTTATTCTGTTATTTATGTTTGTGTATGCTATAATTCCTTTCGTGATAAATCTATTATGGGTGGACCCTAAAATAGTATTTTGATCAAGGTTTAACACATATTATTTTTTATGTACAACATTTAAAAAATTAGTTTAATACCACTTGTTGTCCATGAAATGTATGATCATGTATACTTAGACTGTACTATCTAAAGAAATTTTGAAGGAAAAATATGTGATTTCATTCTTCCCCCATAACTAGATCACCTTTATTTTTTTATAAGATAAGATGTTTTCTCAATGAGTTGAGAAGAACCCAATTGAAAAATTATATTTTATTTTCAATAATTAGTGAAATTAATAAGCACACATATTGAAATTTGAAAATTAATATCGATATTGAAAACAATTACAATGGTGGGGATTATTTAACCCAATAGGATTTTGGTTCCACATGTTGTAAATAGGCCAATATAATTATTATGAGGGAACTGATGAATATATAAGGTTTATTGTAGATCCATAAGTTATCATTCGATGAGAAACATGATACAGAATCAAATCCTCTTAAATTATTGACCTTTTACCATGAATTAATAGAAAAATATTATTTGAACTACTGCTTAAAGGCCTTGTCTATAATACATCAACATAGTGTCCTAAAATGTAAATATTTACATAATGTTCTTCATGGAAACTAAAATAAATTGTTTTTGAATTATGAATCATTATCTATGTAATTTTTAATGATGTTTTTATTTGTTTAATAAGGGTTTTAATTTCTTTGGATAATCCCATAATTATTTTGAATAAAGTCTGATATTTTGAGCTAAGACCTATAAATAGTAAAGAGCTTCAACCAAAGATTTATCATAATAGTTTTTTATTGAGAATTTGAATATGAAGATGTACATAAATATTTTTAATAAGACTTTGTTATTGAGAGTAATAATTTTATATTGAATATAAATAATCATTGTAAAAATTTATTACAGAGTGAAACTATTTTAGCTTGAGTATAAGAAAATGGAAAGAATAAATATTATTTTTTATACTTTAGGAAAAATAAAATTAGATATGTATATATAAATTATGAAGAACATAGATAAGTTTTCCACCAATAAAAAGGTATTTCCACATGGTTGAGACACTTGTGTCCATGCATGTGGATAGTTTGAAGGAGTTTAATGTAGTGGATCTTTTTGGTATATTTCAAATTTTGAAATACGTGAATCTTATGGAGATTCCAAATAATATTTGACTAGAAATTAAAATGTGATCTCAATGAAGATCACACCTATAAGAAAAGATCATTGAGTTTCAAAAAATAAATTTATACAAATTTTGAGAAATAATTTAGTGTATAAATATGGATGGTTGGAAATAAGAAACATGAGTGTCTTAAGAATATTTTGATATCATTCCCAAATTACAAAATCACTTTCTTAGAATGATACATATATTATCACTGAGAGAATAAGTGGTATAGAGTCTAGGAGTCCCTAAAGAAGATAACCATAATTATTTTATTTATATGATGAAATTAAATATTACAATTGATCTGAAAGAAGTTTTTATATTAGTAGATATGAATAATAAAGAAAATGAAAATCATGATGGTGTATATGAGAAATCAGGATCCAACTGTATTGTTCAAAAAGATCAATATGAATAAGAAATGTGAATTTATAGAAAAAATATTAAAAAAGAAGATGATAATATTATTATTGGGATGTATTTCTAGTTATGAATGATGTTATTTTGGGTAACAACTAACCAACAATTTAGATTGATGGACATCATGGATAACCAGAAACAGCTGGAGGATCTAATACTTAGGGGGTATAATAAGTTTTTTCCAGAGATATGTGATTGGGGGTATAACTAGTAACACTCTTGTGGATTTATGAGACCATATTATTTGATTACATGGTTATATTATAGAATCTATCTTGGGGGAGGGGGTTATGAAGAACTTGATAAAGAGTATTCCCATTATCCAAAGCATTTTAGGACTCTGCGTTTCTCTAAATTATTTTCCTACTTCAAATAAAGTTTAGTCTATGATAAATAATTGAGAGTATCATGAACATTATTAGTCTCAATTGGGTTGGTTAATAATGTAATAAACCATAAAGGAAAATAGATCAATGATTCAACCTCACCCCTCTCAATGACTTAACAGATATAAGACTAACAAGAATACATAAAATTAATTTATTACTAACATTACCTTGGTTTCCACGTTATTAATCCCCTAATTAAATTTTCCCTTCAATATTTCATTAATATATTAAATATTTTGGGATATTTTCCCCCCATATAATTTTCCAGGTTCCCACGTTGCTTCTTTAATCAGGTGGTTATTCGAAAAAAATAACTTGGTGCATTAAATTATTATGTTACACCTACTCTATGTGATCTATAATATATGCTATATTATCCTCATATGAATGATTATATTTCAACTAAAATAATTTCTAGATAAAATCATAAAATCAAAAAGGTACGTATTTTAAAAAAAATACATGAAATACATCACGCACCGGAGATAATCTTAGTGTTAAGGATACTCAGTAAGAAACATATCCCACTTTCTCCGGAATTTAACCTGTTACTAAAAACTATGGGCTTAACATTCATTTATTACATAAACATATATAACATTTCCATGTTTTATATTTTAAGAGAAACAATATATTCTACCTAAAATTAAAAGTATTTCATTTGGTTATCTACGTAAATCATATTCTGATTCTGACCTAACCTCAGGTTATGCCTAATCATCAACACCGTCTCAAGAATTTCTTCCACCAGTTATATTAACAAAAAATTCTTCTCACTCAATTATTCCCCAAATGCTACAGATCAACAACACATTAAATATAATTCCTCAATAGGATCCATCTATATACAATAATAAAAAATTTATTATAAGAAAAAACACCTTTTGAATTATGTTAATACCAACATCCCAAATAGTCTAATGAGAAATATAGGTGAATATATTAATAATTATAAATCATTCTCTCTAAAAATCATTATACGGTGTCTAAAAGATATACTAAATCATAATTTAGTACCCATTGAAATTTAATTTCCTTTCCAAAACTTATATTTAAATATAGGATCATAAAAAGATATAATAATGATATGGAGTCCATGTAATATGACTATACCTTTGAGATAAAATATTGAAACATGATCCAGATACATATTATCTCAATTATGAAAATAATTCGTAGATTTGTTAAATATGTTAGCATTAAACTAAACCACATTATTACCTTGAGATTTCTTTGGTAATTCTAATATGAGGTCCATGGATATATTTTTTTATTTCTCTATATACACTAGAAAAGATTAAATAATAACCTTTTATAGTTTTCATTCATCTTGGATAATTTGACAAGTCAAAACATTCATCATAAAATAGGAAAAAACATTCTCTATTTAATACCACTAATAATATTATTTAGGATCACTTTATATATCTTTTCTTCATAGATTTCACAGTACGTTAATATTGGTTAGCTTAAACCAACAAATCATTTTCATTAAGGGATCACATGGAATAGTTTATCTCTTTACAAATATTATATCACCTTCTTTGTCAATGTTATATCAAGGAACATACCCTTATTAATAAACTATATCTTTCATTAAAATCATGATATTCCTTTTAATAATTCTATTTTATATTCAAATAATATTTCTACACTCACACCCCAAACAAAAAGTTATAGAGTTCACGCTATCAAAATTTCATGGAAAAAAATTATTAACTAATCATCTAATTCGAAATATTCCAAATATAGCATAAATAATTATGTATTATCTTTATGACTCGATGGATAGACTACATTAGATTCTATTATTGGGTGATTTTTAATTGTGTAATCATAATGTTTTACCATATATAAATATCTATATTTCCTTGAATACAATTGTTTTTTATTTAATATGTACTTTAAACCATTATGGTCAGTATTTATTTCACATTTTATATAACATCCCATTTAATTAATAAACCAAAATTAATAATTTATTACATAAAGTCACACATGATACAATCCAATAACATTTAATAACCTGGTATCTTTTAGTAATTATATATATAACATAATTAAATAAAACAGGGAAACAACTACATTATTTAAAATGACTTAACATTAGCTTACAATTCAATATCTCTTCTAAAACTATAAAAGATTACCAAGGTATGTACAAAATAATTGGATGAGCTATAGACCCCAATAGAGTAATAATCAAAGAAAACAATTATTAAAGTAATAAATCTTAGTCAAGTGGCATAACAGGGTGACATAAAAGGGTTAAAAATAATAACCTTGAACATCGAAGCATGATATAGATGACACCATCAATGAAACATAAGAATATTAAAACAACTGAAAACATTACATCATATGTATAATTAAAGGATAAACATAGGGGCATAATAACATAGTTTTCCTAGGATAACCTCAAATTCCATATTCATGGTATCTCATGAGGTCAAACATCACCAAATGCGTTAGACGTCTATAAAATTCTAGGCCCACCCATAACATTCATACTATGTTCATGCATTTTTGGGCTACATATATCAAAAAACCTAATGATGTAATTTATCAATTTTAAAAACCATGATTAATTTTTTTGGATATATACATGGAATTCCCCAATTAAATATAGATAAGTATATCAAGGTGGACACCCTTTAGTGGAAATAGATATGGGTATTCCCCACACAAATGTTTGGTTTAGAAAATATAAAAATAATTTTGGAAACATAATGGGTGCACATAAGGATTCATATGAGAATTTAATGATATTGAAATCGGGTCTGTAATTAAATATAAATGATAAGAATAGTAAAATAGATGTGTAAAAACATATTACAACAAGAACAATTGGAAACCAAAATACATAACTCAAAGAAAGTTCATGAATAAATAAGAAGATGAGAGACTCCATTAGCTTCACAGGGTGATACTAAAATTTTGGGAAAAGATCATAAGAGCTTCATAACACCTTGAGAGGTAATTATAGAGTATTATATAGATGAACATCAGGATAAATGAGTTTTGAGTGAGGATGAGTGAGAGGTTTGATGAGTATTTATCTGAAAAGAGGGATGAATTCCTTATTACTTTTTAAACATAGGTTTTGGACTCAATATTATAAAATAATAAAAACCATAGACAATTCCATTGTTTTTCCCATAGTTTCTCTCCATTAGGAGTGTTTTCCAATATTTTAATATATAATAACCAAACATATTCAAATATTATATATAGTGATGTGAAATTCAGTCATGTTCATAAAGAATTGATTTGAAAAACATATATTATAAAATAGGTTTTGAATGATACATTAAAGGATTAAAAAATTAATTAAATAAAACCCTTAAAGATTGTTTTCTGGAGAAACCTATATTTTTTTATTATAATATTTCTAGAATTTATTATAATAATTTTCAGATATTATTATATTATAATTTATATTGTATTTAATTTTTTCCTAAATTTTTTTCTTTCTAGAGTTATTATAAAAAATAATTATTGGATAATTAGTCATGATAATTTCTAAAATAAAATTTATTTATCAAAATAATTTCTTAAATATAAAAAATTTTACTTTTAGATATAAATCCT
Source organism: Viscum album (assembly GCA_963277665.1). NCBI lineage: Eukaryota > Viridiplantae > Streptophyta > Magnoliopsida > Santalales > Viscaceae > Viscum > Viscum album. The sequence continues at coordinate 31,627,278 of OY728158.1, forward strand.
TCTTTAATGAATATAATTATTGTTTTTAAGATTCAATAAACTTTCAAACCCTTACAAAAATTACATTGGACATAATTAAATTACATTATCATTTATATTTAAATAAAAATTATTTAATAGTAATTATTTATTAATATAAATTTTATCTCAGAAAATCTTGAAATTATATATATATTGTCTCAATTTTGAGTTCATATTTTTAGAAAAATACAATGTTAATCTTTTACTGTAAAAAATATAATGTTTTCTAAATGCATTATATAATCATTTATTAAGTAATAATAAAATGGTATAATTATAATCACTATTTTATTATAAATAAAACTACTAAAATTTATATTACATGGTTTTATATATATAAAAACTTGTTACAATGGTTTTCCCACCCCCCAAGGGTACGATGTGTGATAGTGGTGCTTTCATAGTGTTGTTCTAGAAACATTATTTGTGTAGTGGTCTTGATAATCATAAAATTATCCAATAAATGGTTTCTCTAAAGATTCATTTGTTTTATTTTGTCTTCTTCATGGACAAGGATAAATATATGTGATTCCATGTAACAGCCCAAGATTTTATAAAAAAATATTCTTTTTAATTTTATTAAAGTCTTGTGTTGTACGCTACACCAAAAGGAGCTTGCACAACACGCATCCTTGACTTGCCTTGCATTACACGCAATCTCGACCTTCCTCAATAGCGTGTGTAATACGCAATACCGAGTTTCACTAAACAACGATATGCTATTAAAATATTATTAAAACTAGCCATTATGAATAGTAATAACCACTTTTTAAAAACTCTGTAAATCTTATTATTCAAAATGAACTTCATTTTTGGATTCGGAGTATCGAATTTAGCCTAAGGTGAAATTTTGGTACATTTCGGATAACTTTCATATTCTGATGAATAGTGAAAATTACTAAAAAACAACTTTTTTAATCGAAATAATTAATAGTGATAAATTATTAATTGGAGTAGTTTTAAAGTATATTTAGAATATATTTTTACAATTTAATACAATGTTGGTCATTGGTTGTAATTTCACATTTAAACCAGACATAATCAAGTGTCAATCTTTTGATAGATATTGTTTCTTAAAAACACGCTATTTGTTTTAACAGCGGGATTTAATTATAAAATTAATTAATGAAACTTTTGTGTTATGAATTTGGTAAAATAGACTTCATTTTTGAATTCGGAATATGAAATATAGCTTAGGATGAAATTTTGGCATTGTTCTGAAAAACATCAATTTTTGATGAATAGTGAAACTACTAAGTGGTAGGTTAAAAACTGAATTTTGCATAAAACATAATTTTACCGCTTCTGTGAATGGAATTTCGAAAATCCGAGAGACATGGTTAATATCAAGGACTAAAATGTGGTTCAATGAGATGAAAATAATTTTTTGGTGAATAGTAACTTTTTACTTTTTTTACCGCGGTTAATAGTAAATAGGGTAACTAAGGGTAAATATGATATCAATATTACCCTAACACATGTCCTAATTCTATTGGAAAAGTTTAATTCGACCAAAAACAATCTTAGGAATAAAATATGACCATTTAGGCCCACTTGGATTAGATTAGGACATTTATTATTAATTTATTTAAAGAAGGTTTAAAATAGTTAAAATCAAAGATTAATAAGTAAATCATTTATAATATGGGGTTATAAATAAGATAAATTCGATTGTAAATATTCATTAGAAAGCTAAAAAGATTTTCTACATGATGGTAGTTTATTTGTAATTTTTAGACATCAAATAATTTAATTTATTTATGACACAAAAATGATGCAGTAAGTAATCTTATTAATGAAATATTGACATAATTGATAATATAAATACCACAATAAAGTAATTTAATACTTTTTATGAATTACACTAATTTTCTAGGTTACTATGATATATTAATGTTGATTTAATCAACTTGGTTCGAACATATAATTCTTTTATTACTTTCACAAAAATCATATATCAAATAGTGTCAAAATTGACACAAAATAGTTTTTAAATCAAATATTATATTATTAATTGTTATTTTATTCATAAAAATCTAAGGTTCGGCCAAATGACATAGATAAGGATATATTTATTAATAATATACAATTTGGGGTTCTTTTGTCATGTTATAGTAAGTGTATTAACCATATAGTGAAAGAAAACAAAAAGACACGGTAAAAGTTAAATTATTTAACTTAGATTTAAATCTAATTGATAAGGTTAAAGTAATACCCTAAAGTTGTCTAAATCTTATTGGTTGATAGGATTTCGACCCATCCCCACTTTAGCTTCGAAATAAGACCCTTTGGAACCATTATAAACCGATTTTGACTTTAATATAAAATAATATTTTGAGATATTCCTAAGGTGCCCCTCTCCTCCCTTATAAAAGGACACCTCCTCCCCCTCCTCCTCACACCAATTTGAGCTCTCAATCTCGGCCAACCCCTGCCAAAATCTCTTCTCCACTTCCCTAGAAACATCCTAGAGGTTCTGGTCTTCCTCAAAGACCAATTTTAGTTCCCTAAGAGGAGGTCTCAAAGAGGCACTTCAAAGAAGAGATAATTACCGTTACCAATTCTTTCATCTTTATTTCTTCTTCCACTTCTTCTTCTTAGGTTGTTTCATTATGAAGTAATAACATCAGTATCACTCATATACTGATATGTTATTATAAGTATGAAACAACCCTATTTCACCATTTATCCATCCTACGGAAAAAGAAATCACCGCGCGTGCGTACGTACGGAATACCGTCTCCACGTCGTGGTGTAATCTATTTTCCACCACCACCTTACATGGATGGGTATAATGGTGTAAAGAATAACTATACAAAGTTATTACAACATCATATTGATTCTGATATATTGTATAATCCACTCCAATTCAATTCAATATTTATAGAAATGATATCATCGCTCGTGCGTACGTACGGAATACCGTCTCCACGACGCGATGAGATTCATTCTCCATGTTAACCATTTAAGAATGATTATAATGTATATATAAGAAATAATAATGAAATATATGACATTATAAAGCTACTGGATTTATGTATATATATATACATATGTATGTCATCTACTTACTTCCATTTCAAGACAATAAGGAAAGGAAAACAGCGTTCATGCGTATGTACGGACTACCGTCTCCATGAACGGTGTTTTTCATTTTATTTATCTACCTATTATATATATATATACTGAATATATATGATATATAAATCATATTTTATATTCTGGAAGTGAGTAAATCATGATATAAGTAATAATGATGTCAAGAAAAACAAGTCAAAACACCTACGATAAATGAAACGATTTTACCCAAAACGCTTCTTTAACAAGGAATTTACAAAAGAACGGGTAATATAATGTCATAAGTGAACCATATATGATATCATAACAATGAATATGATTATGTAATAAGTCAATGACATTATTTAAATCATTATACAGGAGGTTCGGACACATACAAAGCAAATCGGACCTAAGGTAAGGGAAATATCACAATCTCATTTTTATCCGAGATTGTTTATTCGTAAGTATTTACTGGGGTGTATTTTATCATCCACATCCATGTTTTATCAATATGTAATATTATTTCCATCCACCTAAAATTTTTTAAATCCATTTTTACCCTTCGGTGAGTTTTTAGTAATACGTATGAAAGGAATCTTTTGTCGTTTTTCGTACGAGGTACTTTTTGACTTTTCCGACAAAAGTACGAAGAATGTTTTTTTTAAATTATACGGCACGAACGGATTTCTACTGTTTTATAAAGCCTTATTTTCATGAAGCATCCTCTAAAATATTTCATGACTATTTTCAATAAAATCTCTTTCTTTTAAAATTGCATGATGTTTTGTGAAAAGAAATTGATTTTGAAGAAGAAAGGATATTTTCCTCAAGAATTCAATTCAAGTGTTTTATCAAAATTATTTTCCATATAAGATAATAAAGAGTTCTGTTTCTATCCATATTTTTACATTGATTTGACTATGTTGTGATGGAATTATGTTTATGAATTCCTTTATCTTATATGAATTGATTTATGATGTCATGATGTTTCAAGAATCCCATTTTTGTTACATGTGTTATGCGATGATGTATGTTTTATGATTATGTGGCACACATAAGAAAGGATTCATTATAAGATGGGTGGGACCTATATCTCCCTCCAATGCATTGGGTAAAGATTTTATATCTCATGAGATAGACATGGCTGGAATGGTAGGTTATACCGGTTCAGTGAAACAGGACTGAAACGAGGGTTACTCGATTCAGAAAGGGACTTTGTCCACTAAGATAGTCTTGGAAATGAGTCTTGACTAACAAGAAATGATTCTCTATGATTATGTGTGAATGCCACAAAGTTTCATGTTTTAAGTTATGATTATTGTGATTAAATTTCACTGCCATGATTTATCCCATGTTATGAAATTATGCTCTCTTTTGCAGGTTAAGATTTCCAAAATGTTATGTTCTTTTGAATATGATGTGATTGATATTTCTGTTGTTTACCCTAACTGAGCATTTGAGCTCACCCTTTTATGTTTTCTTTTCCCCAGGATATAAAGAAAGGTTTTAGGTAAAAAAAAGGAAGATCTTTATGGGAGATGTTGAAGATCTTTCACCAGGATTAGAAGATTACGTTCCGAGTTTCCAAAGACACTAAACTATTACGATCCTTGTGTGTGTGTTTTTGTTATGTACTAAGTATTCCGCAAATGTAATGTAATGTCCATGTACGTCAAGATACGGGTCTCTACAGTTGGTATCAGAGGAAAGGTTTAGTCAACCTTTGGAAACTAGGATGCGAAAACGTTAGTGAGATCCCTAGAGATATTCTAAGGTATGTCTAGGGATGTCCCTAAGGTTAAGTATACGTATATGTTATAGTACTAGAACTACGCTAACGATCATAGAATTAAACCTAAGATGTTAGATATTGAAGGTACTCCCCCTTTATTATGTTGTTTTCCCTGGCATGATTTTTGCCTCTCACACTATTTTTTTTTGGGTTTTAAAAAATGGCTGGAAACAAGATGATTCACGATAATGGAGGATATGATGGACAATGGAATGATATTATTCAAAATGAAATGGGATTTGGAAGTCTAAACATCATTATTATGTCGAATCATCAATCTCATAATATGATCAATAAAGTAAAATTTGGTAAGTTTCCTGACTCGGCTAATAAGAGAAAGATGGAGTTTCATGATGATCATAGAGGAAAGAAAGTTCAATTTCCCCTATGTAAATCATGTGGGAAGAGGCATCAAGGAGAATGTTTCAAAGGAACTGGAAGATGCTTTCAGTGTGGAAAAGAAGGACACAAAGAAAGTAAATGAAAAGGAAAAGGTTCATTTAACAACATGGATGAGGATAATGGTATTGCTACGACATCAACAATGGTTAAATGTTTTAAATGTGGAATGTGCGGGCATTATGCAAACCAATGCCCTAAGGGAAAGTCTCATGAAGATAATCAGTATGGTCGTATGGGAAGTATTTATGTGGATGATGATGAAGAGACTATAAATGATATGTGAGATGAAAGAATTGTTGAAGCTCGGTCAATGGTTTAAGAATGTAGTGGAATGATTACATGTTTATCATGTGTAATGTTGTATAAGTAATCGCATGGTACTATGGAATAAAGAGACATGTAAGGATTGTTACACTGTTGTCTGATTAATGTTACCAGTATCCATGAAAGGTTATTCAGATATTTTTGGAATGTAGATGATATGCGCATAATGAAGGGATAAGGAAAAAATTAAATGTTTGATAGTATTCATGAGCTCATGATTGATATAAGGACTAACTGATATCATGGTTTGAGTATATAGAATTTTGAGGATTTTGGTATGTGGAAAGTGTTAACTTTAAACTGCATTCATGTTTTCACTAAGGTATTCAAGAGAATACATGATTAAGGACTTTGAATGTTTGGAATGTGACCAACAAAACATATCTTATGATATATGGGGTTTGACGATGGTGTTAAATCTTTGGTAATCGTTTTCACTATGTTATGAGAGTGGACTGCAGTATTATGGATAAGCCTAAAGATTGGAATGGAATATGTTGGACATAAGTTAGTATTGTTTAAGGATAGAATTTTTCTTGATATTATTGATGGGATGTTATAGTAATATAGTTTTAGAAAAAGGACAACCTGCAGGACGGGCGACAGCCCATCGCGTCGGACAAGGATGTGGGAATCAAACCCAAAACCGAAGTGTGACTGGCCTTTATCTCCTACCACTGGCCTACAGGAAGTCCCTGTTTAGTAGAAACTAGTTTTATTATATTAAGCAGTTTGATATATGAAGTATAAGTCCATTTTAGGAACTATATATGATTAATCTCACTATAGATCGACTTATGTATATAATTTTTGCTAACCTTTTGTTTGAGACAGATGGAATGACCCGTCATTCTATCACATGATCTGCTAACACTTCACGAATAACAAATTCAACTTCATTTATTTAAGAGATGAAGTGGAAATTGTTCAAGGCACGAACAACAGTGAGATTATACCAAAATAAAGTAAGTATTTATTCTAATTCAAATTTTCAACTTTAGGGAAATGATCTTGAAAACCAAAAATGTTGTCCTAGTGATCTTATACCTGATGAATCAGATGGTACCTTATATCATCACAAATCTATGGATTTGTGATTACTGGCTTTTCCATAGCCATGTTCTCTACCACTCTCCATCAGAACATGATGGTTAGATTTCTCTTCCATATCCATATTTTCACCTATGTGGAAACCCAATGATTAGTTTGTTTGGGTAACCATTACGTTTCATACTTTTGTTTTTAAAGATTGGTTTTGATATTCCTTTTTACGATGTGGGTTTCTATTAAAGAAACTTTCAAATAGTAAACCATTTATAACCCCGACGAATTTCGAGGGCGAAATTCATTTTAAGGGGGGTAGAATGTAACAGCCCAAGATTTTATAAAAAAATATTCTTTTTAATTTTATTAAAGTCTTGTGTTGTACGCTACACCAAAAGGAGCTTGCACAACACGCATCCTTGACTTGCCTTGCATTACACGTAATCACGACCTTCCTCGATAGCGTGTGTAATACGCAATACCGAGTTTCACTAAACAACGATATGCTATTAAAATATTATTAAAACTAGCCATTATGAATAGTAATAACCACTTTTTAAAAACTCTGTAAATCTTATTATTCAAAATGAACTTCATTTTTGGATTCGGAGTATCGAATTTAGCCTAAGGTGAAATTTTGGTACATTTCGGATAACTTTCATATTCTGATGAATAGTGAAAATTACTAAAAAACAACTTTTTTAATCGAAATAATTAATAGTGATAAATTATTAATTGGAGTAGTTTTAAAGTATATTTAGAATATATTTTTACAATTTAATACAATGTTGGTCATTGGTTGTAATTTCACATTTAAACCAGACATAATCAAGTGTCAATCTTTTGATAGATATTGTTTCTTAAAAACACGCTATTTGTTTTAACAGCGGGATTTAATTATAAAATTAATTAATGCAACTTTTGTGTTATGAATTCGGAATATGAAATATAGCTTAGGATGAAATTTTGGCATTGTTCTGAAAAACATCAATTTTTGATGAATAGTGAAACTACTAAGTGGTAGGTTAAAAACTGAATTTTGCATAAAACTTAATTTTACCGCTTCTGTGAATGGAATTTCGAAAATCCGAGAGACACGGTTAATATCAAGGACTAAAATGTGGTTCAATGAGATGAAAATAATTTTTTGGTGAATAGTAACTTTTTACTTTTTTTACCGCGGTTAATAGTAAATAGGGTAACTAAGGGTAAATATGATATCAATATTACCCTAACAAATGTCCTAATTCTATTGGACAAGTTTAATTCGACCAAAAACAATCTTAGGAATAAAATATGACCATTTAGGCCCACTTGGATTAGATTAGGACATTTATTAATAATTTATTTAAAGAAGGTTTAAAATAGTTAAAATCAAAGTTTAATAAGTAAATCATTTATAATATGGGGTTATACATAATATAAATTCGATTGTAAATATTCATTAGAAATCTAAAAAGATTTCCTACATGATGTTATTTTATTTGTAATTTTTAGACATCAAATAATTTAATTTATTTATGACACAAAAATGATGCAGTAAGTAATCTTATTAATGAAATATTGACATAATTGATAATATAAATACCAAAATAAATGTAATTTAAGACTTTTTATGAATTCCACTAATTTTCTAGGTTACTATGATATATTAATGTTGATTTAATCAACTTGGTTTGAACATATAATTCTTTTATGACTTTCACAAAAATCATATATCAAATAGTGTCAAAATTGACACAAAATAGTTTTTAAATCAAATATTATATTATTAATTGTTATGTTATTCCTAAAAATCTAAGGTTCGGCCAAATGACTTAGATAAGGATATATTTATTAATAATATACAATTTGGGGTTCTTTTGTCATGTTATAGTAAGTGTATTAACCATATAGTGAAAGAAAACAAAAAGACACGGTAAAAGTTAAATTATTTAACTTAGATTTAAATCTAATTCATAAGGTTAAAGTAATACCCTAAACTGGTATAAATCTTATTGGTTGATAGGATTTCGACCCATCCCCACTTTAGCTTCGAAATAAGACCCTTTGGAACCATTATAAACCGATTTTGAATTTAATATAAAATAATATTTTGAGATATTCCTAAGGTGCCCCTCTCCTCCCTTATAAAAGGACACCTCCTCCCCCTCCTCCTCACACCAATTTGAGCTCTCAAGCTCGGCCAACCCCTGCCAAAATCTCTTCTCCACTTCCCTAGAAACATCCTAGAGGTTCTGGTCTTCCTCAAAGACCAATTTTAGTGCCCTAAGAGGAGGTCTCAAAGAGGCACTTTAAAGAAGAGGTAATTACCGTTACCAATTCTTTCATCTTTATTTCTTCTTCCACTTCTTCTTCTTAGGTTGTTTCATTATGAAGTAATAACATCAGTATCACTCATATACTGATATGTTATTATAAGTATGAAACAAGCCTATTTCACCATCTATCCATCCTACGGAAAAAGAAATCACTGCGCGTGCGTACGTACGGAATACCGTCTCCACGCCGTGGTGTAATCTATTTTCCACCACCACCTTACATGGATGGGTATAATGGTGTAAATAATAACTATACAAAGTTATTACAACATCATATTGATTCTGATATATTGTATAATCCACTCCAATTCAATTCAATATTTATAGAAATGATATCATCGCTCGTGCGTACGTACGGAATACCGTCTCCACGACGCGATGAGATTCATTCTCCATGTTAACCATTTAAGAATGATTATAATGTATATATAAGAAATAATAATGAAATATATGACATTATAAACCTACTGGATTTATGTATATATATATACATATGTATGTCATCTACTTACTTCCATTTCAAGACAATAAGGAAAGGAAAACAGTGTTCATGCGTACGTACGGACTACCGTCTCCACGAACGTTGTTTTTCATTTTATTTATCTACCTATTATATATATATATACTGAATATATATGATATATAAATCATATTTTATATTTTAGAAGTGAGTAAATCATGATATAAGTAATAATGATGTCAATAAAAACAAGTCAAAACACCTACGATAAATGAAACGATTTTACCCAAAACGCTTCTTTAACAAGGAATTTACAAAAGAACGGGTAATATAATGTCATAAGTGAACCATATATGATATCATAACAATGAATATGATTCTGTAATAAGTCAATGACATTATTTAAATCATTATACAGGAGGTTCGGACACATACGAAGCAAATCGGACCTAAGGTAAGGGAAATATCACAATCTCATTTTTATCCGAGATTGTTTATTCGTAAGTATTTACTGGGGTGTATTTTATCATCCACATCCATGTTTTATCAATATGTAATATTATTTCCATCCACCTAAAATTGTTTAAATCCATTTTTACCCTTCGGTGAGTTTTTAGTAATACGTATGAAAGGAATCTTTTGTCGTTTTTCGTACGAGGTACTTTTTGACTTTTCCGACAAAAGTACGAAGAATGTTTTTTTTAACTTATACGGCACAAACGGATTTCTACTGTTTTATAAAGCCTTATTTTCATGAAGCTTCCTCTAAAATATTTCATGACTATTTTCAATAAAATCTCTTTCTTTTAAAATTGCATGATGTTTTGTGAAAAGAAATTGATTTTGAAGAAGAAAGGATATTTTCCTCAAGAATTCAATTCAAGTGTTTTATCAAAATTATTTTCCATCTAAGATAATAAAGAGTTCTGTTTCTATCCATATTTTTACATTGATTTGACTATGTTGTGATGGAATTATGTTTATGAATTCCTTTATCTTATATGAATTTATTTATGATGTCATGATGTTTCAAGAATCCCATTTTTGTTACATGTGTTATGCGATGATGTATGTTTTATTATTATGTGGCACACATAAGAAAGGATTCATTATAAGATGGGTGGGACCTATATCTCCCTCCAATGCATTGGGTAAAGATTTTATATGTCATGAGATAGACATGGCTGGAATGGTAGGTTATACCGGTTCAGTGAAACAGGACTGAAACGAGGGTTACTCGATTCAGAAAGGGACATTGTCCACTAAGATAGTCTTGGCAATGAGTCTTGACTAACAAGAAATGATTCTCTATGATTATGTGTGAATGCCACAAAGTTTCATGTTTTATGTTATGATTATTGTGATTAAATTTCACTGCCATGATTTATCCCATGTTATGAAATTATGCTCTCTTTTGCAGGTTAAGATTTCCAAAATGTTATGTTCTTTTGAATATGATGTGATTGATATTTCTGTTGTTTACCCTTACTGAGCATTTGAGCTCACCCTTTTATGTTTTCTTTTCCCCAGGATATAAAGAAAGGTTTTAGGTAAAAAAAAAGGAAGATCTTTATGAGGGATGTTGAAGATCTTTCACCAGGATTAGAAGATTACGTTCCGAGTTTCCAAAGACACTAAACTATTACGATCCTTGTGTGTGTTTTTTTGTTATGTACTAAGTATTCCGCAAAAGTAATGTAATGTCCATGTACGTCAAGATACGGGTCTCTACATTCCATATCCTTTAGAAGGACTGAAAATTTGGATTCATAGGGTATAGTCCTACTAGTTAGGGTCATCAATTTTTCTATCTACATCAATTATAGTTAGTCAAAAACCTTATTATATAAAAATTTTAATAGTAACTATATAATGTATATTTGATCAATATTTATGTTCATAATGGTATTTTAAATTAGATAGATGGTAATTTATAAATGGACCAATATAATCAAATTAGTTTATATGTTTTCTATTAATATATTTTCTAATAAGGCATTTATCCATTCAAAAATTGAATTTCATTAATAAAATTTAATGTTGTTAAATTATTCCCCCATCAAAAATTTCACCCTTGAAATTTCATTTTATACACTAAAATAAATTAGGGTACATCATTTACACAACCCGTTCTAGTTCCCATGTTTCTATCATAGACCTATAGACTCATCATAATAATTCGACAATGTGAGTGGTCTTATTTTATATAAAAATTTCGCTATGATATATGATTTTCACTAGTTGTTCCTCAAATGAATGCTCATTCTCTCTAGGTACCACTTCTCAATTCAATACACGTTAAGGTTTTGGTTTGTACTTTATTAATAGGACTACAAAGAACACATCATATACATTTGTTAGGTTATGTAAGAGTCTTAATAAATATCCTATAGGTTCGCTGTGATCAAGGATATCAATGGGTAAAATATATCAAGGGATAAGACTTAACTTATTCACATAACTCATGAATTTATTCAATTGTGATATATCAATGAAGATATTATCTCTAACCTCAAACTCACGGTCTCATTGATTATTATTTTTATAGAATTTCATTTGAATTTTTAATGATTTAATTTGATGTTTAATGATTTTAGACTTTCTTTTTGTCTCTTTTATATGATTGGGTCCCATAGTCTTTCACTCTCTAACTTCATCCAAACATGTCAGCTTCTGAAACCCCTTCCCATATAGTGCCCCGTAACATGAATATTGAATACTTGAATTGAAACTATTTTAATTCTAGAGATATACTATCGGGTTGTGTTAGTCCCAAAATCCTTCAAAATTCATCGAACATGATCTCATCATATCCTGTAGTGTATGAAGTGTTCTCTTAGAATGACAATCAATTTATGGGTGATGAGAACTTTTGAAACATATTATATATCCAATACTTATGAAGGCTTCTCCCGAACCTAGAGTTAAACCTAAAATCTTTAATAAATAGAGTGGTGATTGGTACTCCAATATATCTTATCACGACACTACATATATCTTTGTGTGTTTTTTCAAGAGATAAATATCCCTTGATTTTAGTGAAATAGACTAAATTTTTAAGGGGATCTACTTCGACCAAGATGGAAGTATTTCCCTTAGATTTCCTTTGGAGTCTAATGAAGAAATCTATGGTTTCCCATTTCATTAATATTTTGGGAAATTGTTTCATCAAAACATAAACAACTATCATTCAGTATTTCCTTATTATCATACCACTGATCAATATAGAAATTGTGTTATCTCTCTTCATATTAACTTACTATAACTTTTTATTAAAATATTTATATATATATTAGTTATTACTCAATGAATTTAGGTGGACACGTTTTTCATACTATACAAATTTTCCCTCTTCAAATATGGGTTTTTATGGGTCATATATCAAATTTCTAAACCATACAAACTTATATGTAGAAGATTTGACCTCTAGAATATTCACTACTTATCTCTATATATCCTCCACATCTTTTTACGACTCCTTGACCCTCTCAATATTGGATGTTTGAGGTTTTATTTTTGAATTATAGGATGAATATATATTTATTATTCCCATCCCTACCCTTTGTATGACTAAGAAAATTGGATCCATTTCAATCCTCCTCATGCATAGGGTTGTAGGATCCATTATACATAGAGAATCATCCACTTTGTTCATCATCCTATGATTTTAATAGATTGAAAAATAATAATCTTTGATAATATCTAACCACCTTCATCAATGTATAAAAATATCGTTTTTTGAATATATAGAAGTGTATTTTAGTATACATATATACATAACACTTTTCCCAGTACCGAGAATTCTAAAAAATATTTAATGTGAATATCACTGCATACAATGACTGATCAAGAATCGAGTAGTTATACTCATGGATATTTAATTGGTTAGAGGTATAGGCTATCAAATTTTAATATTTCATGAGTGAACATCCAAAATCCATTTTCAATACATAAAATAATATTACAAATAATTCACTAATAATGGTAAATGTGAGAATGGTTGTAGTGATTAGCCTCTTATTTATCTGTTTAATAATCCCAGTGCATTTATTTGTCCAGAAAAACATCACATAATTTTAATTGGAATTGTTTAATGGAATTGAAAATACTGACATATTTTAAAATTGTAATGACATTTCCCATATTGTTACTAGATACTATAGATTCTCTTCAAAGATGTTGGTCTAGTCCACCATTTAACTGCCTTTTTTCAATGGATTTCAAGATATCGCTTTACTTGTGATAACACTCCCTGAAAATGTTACTTTCTCCATCTAAAAATGACATTTACTATACTTTCTATATGAAATTTCCTTTTTTGGGATCCAGTACATTTTTCAAAGGTTCCTCATGATCCCCATTATTTTCTAGTAGATAATAATATCATTAAAAAATACTACAAACAAAATTATAGGCAATCTCTAAAGAATATATACAATTAATCCATGAAGAAAGATTGAGAATTAGTGATTCACTGTGGAATGAAATGATCTCTTAGTGACCATACCATGTTTAAAAATAAATCTTATGGATATCCTTGTTCTTCACCATTAATTTATAATGTTCAGATCGAATATACACCTTAGAGTATTAATGGGTTACACATATTTAATCAAGGAAAGTCATCAATCCATGGTAGATGATACTTGTTATCTATTATGATTTTAATGATCTTATAATAATCAATGTAGAGGAACATGAACTAATACTTATTCTTGATACAGAGGACTGACACACCACATTGTGAATAACATGGGCATATAAAATTTTAATCTGGATTCTCCTATAGTTTCCTACTTAACAATTCCTGTTCATTAGTGGAAATTCTATATAGATTCTTGGATATTCCAAAAATTATGGCTAAACGATCAATTAAGAAATCAACCACATCACTTAAAGGAAGAGCATTAAATTATTCAAGAAACATAAAATCATATTCCCTTAAAATGATCATTTCATCAAGGATTATATTTTACTTACTCACAAGAATTTTATCTAGATACACATTCTTATAGGGAAATAATATCAACTCATGATAATACGATACCAAAAGAGATTCATCCTTTTCTTATAACATGTATAGAAATAAAGGGAGATTCATGATATGGAATGTAATTCTCTTTTCCGATAAATTTTTATTTTCTCTATATAAGGAAAACCAATCCATACCAAAAATATTATAAAATTTTACTATTGGGAGTATCAAAGGGTTAACAAGAAAAATACTCCCACAAATATTGAATGGGAAGAATTTATATACTAAGTATGAAAAAATTTCACATTTTCAATTTTTATAGATAAGTCAACTTCCATGATTTATGTTGGTTTTTAAATTGTTCTACTAAACATGAGTGGTATGAAAAAACACATAGAATGTCACGACCCCCTCCCCACAATGTGTACCCCTCCTGGGTTGGAAATTTGAAAAGAGAGATAATGGCCCCTGAGTCCCGCCTCCAGTAGGTCCTGGGATGGCGACATGCACCGAGGGAATAATAAACACACAAATGGGAGGCATTACCCTCTAAGAGAACACTTGTGGAAGAGAGAGATAAGATAGACACCAAAGAACTCCAACTCAGAACTGAAATATAAAATAAACCCAAATGCACATATTTAATTCCATGAAAAAGTACTACAATTGAAAGGGAAAAATTAAAGTACCCAAAAGATAGTAAAAACTGTGGCAACCAGAAGCCCGAACATCTCCTGCATCCACAGGCTAGTAGAAACCAGATTGGTCTCCCACCCGCTTTAGGTGACTTGAGAAACATTTTGTATATACATAGGGTGAGTATAATAGTATAATCACTAGGATCCTCCCCGAAGCTTCCGATGAAAAAGTAAATAAAGCTTGCGAAAGCACAGTGAACAATTAGGGAAACTAACACATCACCTAAACATGTATACTAAGTTCCCAACCTCACTATCACTACTCTCACCAAGTAACGCATACAAGAAAATAGCATATATTAAAGAATATCAAGGGTACCTCGCTACTAATTCCCCATTGGGTTTCCACTTTTCCCCAACGTCACATGTCCTTAGAATCTCTCTCCAAAAAGTCTTGCCCGCAGACATCTAGGCGAAGCACCACAATCTTCACCTCGTGCACCAAAAAGGCTTGCCTGTAGACACCTAGGCGAAGCACCACACCATCCTCACAACCAAAAGTAGCCAGGTAGTTTCTAGGAGCCACCACATCTCACATAACGTGTATCATATTTCGGGTATTATACCTCAAGCCATTACAGTCCATACACCGAGAAAGGATCTTCAAGCCATCATATCCTATACAGATTACACCTATAGTAGTCCATATAATACTCTATCCAGAATATATATGTGTGAATAACTAGAATCCATTAGATCCCTCTACACACATATGTTGGGAAAACTAAACATTGGGACCAACGACACAAGAATCTCCCAAGAGAAGAGAGCGGGCCCAAAGGGGGTAGTCAGCCACTCATCCTCCCACCAGAATATTGGGGAAAACAACCCCCCCCCCCAAGGCTCAAAATCCCTGGGGTGTCAGTTTCCCTTACTGACAGGGTGGAGTAGCATATAGAAACACAAAAAGTACAGAATATATTATATCTCATAACCACACTTTGGGCATTACCTAATCTTAGTCACAACTATAGATAACGTCTCTAAGACTTCAGGATGCTACTTCTAATACTAGGTATCTTATAAGAATAAAACCATTTAAAGAGCATTATTAGATTACTACATTCCCTTTTTATCAATTCTACTATACGTTAATTAATTCTCTAAACATTAATTAACCATGTACAAATCCACAATAAATTTCATTAGTATCACACCCAAAGTCAATTGTCCCTTCAAAAGACTACAATCTCATTATTATTTTCCGGAAAATCCATCCCCATGGTTTAACACCATTTATTCAATTATTCATTATAGAAACACTTTCCCATATTCCCAGGCATTATTGAAAAGTATTCTATGAAACTAACACAAGGCGCTCAACACAGTGAGTAGATGTACTACCCTTCGAGTCTTTGCTGCATATAGAAAGATCATAGACCCATCCTCCCGGGAGAAGCTAAACACGGAAAGCACATGGAATACCCCGTGCATCTTCACCTCTTTCAGAAGAAGGGTAAGCAAGACCAACTACCTTGAGCAGTGGGGAAAAGTAAAGTAGACAATCAACCAAAAGAAACAACAATCATCCAACAATCACATCCATCCTATTCCATCATCCCTGGTGTCATCCCCAACACCCACTTGCATAAACCGATGCATCTCACCACTCTAGGCATCATTTTCTGCCACAACCAAAAGGCCTATATTCCCCCACATATCACAACATCCATCCAGGATCACATCACAGAACAAGAAGCAGGAAATCAAACATCACATCCATTGGGATCTTGGGACTTTAATAGTCAAAAGGGTAACTCAGAACCCTTCAAGTAATTATAAAACAACCAAATAATTAAACCATCTTGAATTTTCATATTTATAATTTGTTGGTTCTAAAATCGGGAACCTAACCAGTAAGATATCACAAATGATTATAGATCCTTACTATGAAAATTTGATTAACATAAAATTACAACAAGAACAAGATTTTTTCACATGCCTCTTTATCTTTATCCAAAAAAAATATCAATTAGTCTCAGTTTATGTTATTTACAAATTTCCTTCAAGGACAACAGATAATCAAAGAATTCATAGATATCAAACCATCTAGAAAACAAGAGGCAATAACATACGACCGATAAAATTTCTTTATCTGGTTCAAAGTATTTATTATGTCAATTCCATTTTCATCCATTGGGATTAAACATGCTAACAATACAGTTGCACATAAAAGAAGGAGAAGCAACAAATCCCCTACCTCAAAGGTTTTTGATGAAAACCACAACGGTCGAAGAACGCTCAGGAAACCCATGTCTATTCTCCAAACCCCTCCTTAGATCTCTCCTCCTAGCAAGATCAAGACCAAATCTCATCATATTTGACATCCACACACTTAGATCTACCCATAATAGGTGTATATATAAGAAACCAAGAGAAGAGGAGGAGTAGATCTATGTAGATCTAAGAAACCAAACAAGATCGATCACATACCTCAAGAAACCAGCTTTGATTCGCCCAGATGAGACTTCGGATCGCCTGTAAAATGCTTGGGAGAGATTCTCCTACCTTCGGGGAAGGGTAATCCGGAGTTATGGCCGCTTAGGGGCTTTAACGAACCGTTTTGAGGCAAAATGAGTTAGATCCACAATTTTAGGATCTAATTTAAGTGCCCGAATGGTTTTCTCGCACAGTTAGACAAAACGTGTGCTAACCGTGTGGTCCCTACTACCTTGTTAACCACTCCTCGCACGGTTAGACCACACAGTTAGACAAACTGTGTGCTAACCATGTGTTATCCACTTCCTCCAACACCAACCTTGCACTGTATGGCCGCACGGTTTAGACAAACAGTGTGCCTCCCGTGCAAAATCTATAACCCTTTAGTTTCCCTTAAAAGTCCACCGAAATGCAACCCAAGTCACCCTAACCACCCAGAACACCTCTAACACCGAATTTTAACAATGTAATTGACTAGAGAGGTCCATGCCATTACATCAGATACCTCTCAAAACATTCTTGTCCTCGAGAATCCAAAATCCACCTAAAGTAAAAATGAAAAGGGTCTAAACAACCACCCATCGAGATACTTCTCAAAAGAGAGCAAGCCAGAAAAGAAACAAAGGAAGCCATCTCATAAACATGAAATTTTTCATAAGCACCTCAGCTACAACGATACATGAAAAGAGTTAAACATCAAACAACTCTGGGTATTGAAGACGTATCAGTGACTCTCAACCCCAGGTACTCTCCTCCAAGCCACCGTGTCACCACCAGACACAATCTAAAGGAATATAATGCATATGCAACACCTTCTCCTTGCGGTCTTGGATCTCCACAGGTCACTCCTCAAAGGTTGCATTATCATCAACATCGATCTCTTCCAAATAGATGATGTGAGAGTCGTCATGAAGATAACGACAGAGCTGTGACACATGGAAAACATCATGTATCCGACTTATCTGAGGGGGAAGTGCTTCTTGATATTCCACAGCTCCAACATGAGATAACACCTCGAAAGGCCCAATGAACTAGGGATAAATCTTACTTCCATGACCAAACCTCCACTGCCCATGACGGGGAGTCACCTTCAAAAACACATTATCCCCAACATTAAACTCTAAGGGTCTCCTTCTTTGATCGGAATTTTATTTCTGATGATCTTGTGTTGTCTTCACCCCATCATGAATTACCTGAACCACCTTTGTTTTATTCTACACTAGTTCCAGTTTGAGAATTCCTGACTCTCCGACCCCAGTCCAGCACCACGGAGAACGGAAAGGCCGGACATACAAGGCTTCAAACAACGCTATAACGATGGTGGAGGGAAAACTATTATTGTAAGAGAACCGCACAAAGGTTAATTGCCTCATACATGAACCTCCAAAGTCAAGAACACAAGAGCCTAACATGTCTTCAAGAGTCCTGATGGTTCGCTCTGTCTGACCATCTGTTTGAGGATGAAAAGTAGTGATAAGACATAGTTGAGAACCGAAAGCACGTTGGAGACCGCTCCACACCCTGGTGGTAAAATGAGGATCTCGATCATAAATGATCATCCTAGGGACTCCATGGAGTCTCACCACCTCCTTTAGATACTCCCTCGACAAAACTTCCACTGAGCTCGACTCATTGATCACTATGAAGTGGGCCGATTTTTTTAAATGATCCACTACCACCAAAATAACATCATGTCCTCCCGGAGCTTGAGGGAAACCTGTAACAAAGTCCATTGAGATGTCCTCCCCCTTCCACTAAGGAATCTCTAATGGATGAATAAGACCACCTGGAACACGGTGTTAGGCATTCACCTTCTGGAAGATTAAACATCGAGACACAAACTCCGCAACCGCATGCTTCAGCCCAAGCCACCAAAACAGACTCCCCAAGGATTGATACATCTTTGACACGCCAGGATGTACAAATAAAGGTGAACTATGGAAATATCTGAGTAATTTATTGCGCATTATCAAAAGAACAAAAATCCTTCCATGATACAACACTCAGTGTTGTTCATCTTCAGTCAAACCATCAGGGGCCTCACCACAACCTACTCGGTCTCTCCAGACATCCACCTCTAGATCCCCCAACTGGGACTCTTCTACGTTTTGCATCAGGGATGACTAAACCGTCATCTGAAAAAGATAGCCTCTACCCCCATCTTCTCCCATATCAAGATGTAATGCTGAATGTTCTTTCATTACTCTCCAAGAATAACCAGATTCACTCCCAGCATCACTTCGTGACTTTCGGCTCAGCGCATCAGCTACAACAATCCCTTTTCCAGGTGTAAACAATATTTCGAATTCGTATTCCTATAAGAACTCCATTAACCAATGCTATCATAAGTTCATGTCATGCTGGGAGAAAACGTACCTCAAACTCTTATGATCAGTGAAGACCATAAAGAGCTCACCAATGAGTTAATGTCTCCAAAACATCAGAGAAAACACCACGACTGCAAAGTCAAGATCAGGTGTGGAATAGTTTTGTTCATTGGGGCGTAACTTTCGAGACCCATAAGAAACAACTGACCTCTGCTGCATGAGCACATAGCATAACCCAAGATGTGAAGCATCGCAGAAAACATCAAACTGAACTCCCCCACCTGTAAGATAAATAACTGGATCACTTACTAACTTCTCTTGTAGACATTAAAAAGGTGTCTAAAACTGATTAGTCTATATGAGTGCTTGATCTTTCTTGGTCAAAGTTGTTAGAGGAGTTGCTACTCGTGAGAAATTGGCTACGAACCTCCTCTAGTATCCTACGAGACCTAGGAAACATTGCTCCTCTGAAACTGTCTTGGGGGCATCCCAAGACACAACTACCTCTATCTTTGATGGATCCACAGAAACACCATATTGGGACACAACATTCCCCAAGAAATGGACTTCTCGTGTCCAAAACTCACACTTCGACAACTTCCCAAACAGATGATGACAACGAAGAACTCCCAAAATGGCTTGTAGATGTTGTGCATGCTCCTCTTCATATTTGGAGTACACAAGGATGTCGTCGATGAAAACTACCAAGAACTTGTACAGGAACTCACGAAACACAACATTCATCAATCCCATGAACACAAATGGAGAATCCATCACACCAAACAACATTACAACAAACTCATAATGCCCATGAAGACAATAGAAAGCAGTCTTCTGAATATCCTCATCCTTCACACACATTTGATAATATCCTGACCACAAGTTGATCTTTTAGAACCAACTTGAACCCTTTAGTTGATCGAATAATTCATCAATCTACTGAGGAGGATAGAGATTCTTTATTGTCACTTTGTTCAAGTGACGATAAACGACACACAACTGCAAAATGCTGTCAGACTTCTTCACGAACAAAACTGGTGCACCCCACGGTGACACAATTGGCTGAATAAAACCGCACTGTAATAGGTCATCATGCTGTATACGTAGCTCTTGCAACTCATAATGGGCCATCCTATATGGATACATAGAAATAGGATACCCTTATGGTTGTAGCTCGATCCCAAACTCGATCTCTCATAGAGGGGGTAATGCTAAAACCTCTTATGGAAAGACATCAGGGTACTCCTCTACGACCCTAGGAAACACCAACTTCTGAATCTCTGAAGAACATAGAATCATCTCACCTATTATGGATGATAAGGATAGAACATGCATGTGACCTATCCAAGGATCTCGCTCACCAAAAAACACCACTGGCTCTCCATACATACCAAATAAAATGACCATATTCATGAAGCAATCCATGATATCCTGCACCTAATTCAACCAATCCATGCCAAGGATGACATCATATGGTTGTATTCATAAACATAGGAAATCTCCCCAAGAGCGATATTGCCCTAACACAAGCTCATAGTCCCTACATACTTCAAACAAGTCAGCTCGACCTCCAACTGGCGTAGTCAATGCCAAGGGCACTGGAAGCCTCTCTACCTGATGTCCCAAAGCAAGTACAAGGGTAGGTTATATGAAGGATTGTGTTTCTCCTGAATCAAACAAGGAATACACCAAGGTATAAAACAAGCAATGGGTACCTTGAACGAAATCTGGCTCGTCTGGTGATGGCAACACTAGGGCATGAAGCTGACCACGACCTCCTCCACGGCCTCTTTGACCCTAATGACGACCACTACCACGGTTGTGATATGCTCTCTAAGGATGGGGAGTGTCATGGGATTGTCCTCTACCTTCCCCATCAACCCTCTGCTGATCTAAAGCCGGTGCAGCTGGATTCTACTACCTCAGATGGAACTGCCTCAATGGAGGAACTTGGAGTGTAGTGCCCGGTGCACAATGACCACTCTGAAAGGTCGGGCACTATGGCTACAGATGGCCACAATCAAACCAAGAAAAACAAGTGCCTGATCCCTTGGCATAGGCCTGAGATTTTCTGCCTCGGGAGAAACTAGATGTGATGGGTTGGGACCTCTACCCTCCACAGAACCTCAAGATATGTATTCAGCATAAATGGGGTGACATGGCGCTGGATATCTAGATGCAAAGACTCTTCAAAATGCCTCTCCCTAGCCTCCTCATTTTGTAATAGGTCTGAAGCATATCATAAATGGTTCCTAAAATGGATTCTAAACTCTCGAACAGTGGAGCTTCCCTGTCAAAGGTTAAGAATCTCCTGGCGATTGGACGCCTTCACAGTCGAAGAAAGAAACGTGACTATAAACCTATCTCGGAACTCCTCCCATGAGATCGATGTCTCCTCACGATCCTTGAGGAAAAAGAACCACCAATACCTCACTGCTCCACATAGCATCGTCACAACTAAGGACACCCAGTGCTCTTTACGAGCACGGATCGAATAGAAGCCTATCTCGCCCTCCTTCAACCAGTCTTCTGTGACTGCATCTAAAACAGAGTCATCATACTTCTGTAGACTCTGGCACTGAAACACTCAAAGTGTCTTCCTCCATGTGTCATCATCGTCAACCTCTACCCTACGGTGATCTGCTGGAACAACCTTCTGGACATTTTCTATGCAAACCTGATGAGGACGTCGACCTGGTGCCATACCGGTAAAATGAAAAAATGTTAGAGCTCCTAAACCAAGAATATGGATGACTCAACATTAATTAATTAATTTTTTTCTTTTATTCATTATAGGTTAACCTATCCCAAGGACTACCCATTAAAACATTGGAACAAAGAAGAATAACGCATTATCCGTTCCTAGGTCTCTACCCAGCAACCTGTATCACCTTGTTTAGTAGCCATTGTAAACTGAAAGGTCCTTACATCAGATCATAGGAGGCCCTAAATGCCTATGTCTCAGCCAGTCTCTAGTGTTTACTCACTTTCTAAACATGAATGACAACTTTTCCCTACCAACCCATGCAAACTCACCTATGCCTAACTCCAAACTCCATCCTATCACTCAACAAGACCTCTCACACAACTCTGTCACGACCCCCTCCCCACAAAGTGTACCCCTCTTGGGTTGGCAATGTGAAAAGGGAGATAATGACCCCCCGAGTCCCTCCTCTAGTAGGCCCTGGGTTGGCAACTAGAACCGAGGGTATAATAAACACACAAATGGGAGGTATTACCCTCTAAGAGAACACATACAGAAGAGAGAGATAAGATAGACACCAACCAACTCCAAATCAGAACTGAAATATAAAAGAATCCCAAATGCACATATGTAATTCCAGAACAATGTACAACAACTGAAAAGGGAAAAAACTGCAAGTACCCAAAAGAAAGTAAAAAACTGCAGCAACCACAAGCCCGAACAGCTCCTACAACCACAAGCTAGTAGAAAACAGCTTGACCTCCAACCAGATCCAAGTGACCTAATAAAAGTTTGTATATACATAGGGTGATTATAACTGTATACTCAGTTGGATCCTCCCTGAAGCCTCTCTTGAAAAATTAAAGAAATCATGCTAAAGCATAGTGAACAACAAGTGAAACTAACTCATCACCTAAACTGTTATACTATGTTCCCAACCTCACCATGGCTACTCTCACCAAGTGACGCATAAAAGAATATAGTATATTGTAAATAATATCAAGGGTACCCCTCTACTACTTCTCCAATGGTTTTCCGCATTTCCCCAACGTCGCACGTCCTAAGCATCTCTCTCTAAAAAGGCATTGTTGCAGACACTTGGGTGAAGCACCACAATCTGCACCTCATGAACCATAAATAATTTCCCGTAGACACCTGGGTGGAGCACCACACTATCCTCAAAACCAAAATTAACTAGGTAGTTTTGGGGAGCCACCATAGCTCGCATAATATGTATCAAACATCGGGTATTATACCTCAATCCATTACAGCCCATACACCGAGTAAGGATCCTCAAGCCATCACAACCTTTACACATTACACCTATAGTAGTCCATAGGATACTATATCCAGAATATATGTGTGTGAATAACCAAATCCATTACAAGTCTCTACACATATATGGGGAAAACTAACCATTGTGCCTAACGTCACACGTATCTACCAAGAGAAGTGAGTGGGGCCAAAGGGGGTAGTCAACCATTCATCCTCCCACCAGAATTTTGGGGAAAACACCCCCAGGGCTCAGAATCCCCGAGGTGTTAGTTACCCTTTATCAAAGGGTGGAGTAGCATATAGGAACACAAAAAGTACAGAATATATTATATCTCATAACCACACTATGGGCATTACCTAGTCTTAGACACAACTGCAGCAAACGTCTCTCTGTCTTCGGGCTGCTACTTCTAAGACTAGGGATCATATAAGCATACAACCATTTAAAGAGCTTTATTAGATTAATTGATTATGTTTTTATCAATTCCACTATACGTTAATTAATTCTTTAAAAATTAATTAAAAATGAACAAATCCACATTAAATTTCATTAGCATCACGCCCAAAGTTAATTATTCCTTCAAAATATTACAACCTCATCATTTTGTTCCAGCAACTCCATCCCCATGGTTTAACACCATTTATTCAATTATTCATTATATAAACATTTTCCCAAAATCCCAAGCATTATAAAAAAGCATTCTATGTTACTAACACAAGGGGATCAACACTGTGAGTAGATATACAACCTGTCAAGTATTTTCCGCCTATATCAAGAGCATAGACCCATCCTCACTGGAGAAGCTAAACACGGAAAACATGTGGCATACCCAACGCTTCTTCACCTCTTTTGGAAGAAGGGTAACAAGACCAGCTGCCTTGAGCAGTGGGGAAAAGTAAAGCAGACAGTCAACCAAAAGAAACAGCAAGCATCCAACAATCACATCCATCCCATTCCATCATCCATGGTTTCCTCCCCGACACCCACATGCATAAACTGATGCATCTCGCCACTCTAGGCATTATCCACTGCCACAACCATAAGCCCTATATCCCCTACATATCACAACAACCATCCAGGATCACATCCCATCACAAGAAGCAGAAAAGAAAACATCGAATCAGTTGGGCTCTTGGCCCTTTAACAATCAAGATGGTAACTCAGAACCCATCAAGGAATTATCAAACAATAAAATCTTTAAACCATATTTAATTTGAATATTTATAATCCGTTGGTTCCAAAATCGGTAACCGAACCAGTAATCTATCAAAAATGATTATACATGATTACTATGCCAATTTGATTAACATAAAATTACTACAATAATTAGATTCATTCAAATGCCTCTTTATCTTTATCCAAACAATTATCAATTAGTCTCGGTTTACATTCTTCACCAATTTCCATCAAGGAGAAAAACTAATAAAAGCATGCATTGATATCAAACCATCTAGCAAAATAAGTGGCAATAACATACGATCGATACAATTTCTTTATCTGGTTCAAAGTATTTATAATGTCAATTCCATTGTCATCCAGCATGATTTAACATGCTAATAATATAGTTTCACATAAAATAAAGAGAGGCTATGAATCCCCTACCTCAATGGTTTTTGAAGAAAACCACAACGGTCGATGAACACTCAAGAAAACCGGGTCAATTCTCTAAACCTCGCCTTAGATATCTCCTCCTAGAAAGATTAAGACCAAATCTCATCAAATTTGACATCCACACACATAGATCTACCCATAACGGGCATATATCTAATAATCTGAGATAATAGGAGGAGTAGATATCAGTATATCTAAGAAACCAAAAATGAACAATCACATACCTCAAGAAACCGGCTTCGATTCTCCAAGAGAAGCCTTCAGATCACCTCCAAAATGCTTAAGAGAGATTCTCCTTCCTTCGGGGAAGGGTAATCCCGAGTTATGGC
This sequence comes from Viscum album, assembly GCA_963277665.1. NCBI lineage: Eukaryota > Viridiplantae > Streptophyta > Magnoliopsida > Santalales > Viscaceae > Viscum > Viscum album. Next base: position 31,653,061 of record OY728158.1, read on the forward strand.
CGATTAGGGGCTTAAACAAACCATTTAGAGGCAAAACGAGTTAGATCCCCAATTTTAGGATCTAATTTAAGTGCCTGTATGGTTTTCTCGCATGGTTACACAAATCGTGCACTAACCGTGCAGTCACTATTTCCTTGTCAACCACTCCTTGCATGGTTAGTCCGCATGGTTAGACAAAACGTGTGCTAATCGTGTGTTATCCACTGCCTCCAACACCAACTTCACACGATTTGGCCGCACATTTTAGACAAATTGTGTGCCTCCCGTGTGAAATCTATAACCCTTTAGTTTCCCTTAAAAGTCCACCAAAATGCTCCCCAAGTCACCCTAACCTCCCAGAACACCTTTAACACCGCATTTTCACAAAGTAATGGACTGGAGAGGTCCGGGAAATTACATATAACCATTATAAAATAATATATTTTCCATTATAGAATGAATAACTTGAATAATTTTTACCATGTAGTTTTTAAGATACACCTCATTAGGTTTGACAGAATAATCCTACCCATTGTCTTTAAGCATTGGAGGTTGTTGTCCTTTTTTATCAGAAACAACCCCTGGATAATAGAGTTTGTTGGTATATTTTCATTATTAATTATAGATTAAATATTTTATTGATGAATGATGGTTTACCGGATAATTATTTTCTTCATCATGTTGTTGGGTTTCTCTCATAAACATTGGCTAGCTAGGTTCCCTTCTTTCCCAAAATAAAATCATTTACTTTTCCACGTAATTATTTTGAGATGATTCTTCCTTTAATTTTAATGAGTGGGATATTGGAAATTCATTCCATATTTATATGTTTTTCAATTCCCTTCTAGAATTGAAATAAAATACCTTCTTACTATATATTGACCCAAGATATTCACATTCCTCCCTTTCTAATTTAATGTAACATAAAACAACTTCCTCAATGTTTTTATGCTTATAATCACAAATTTTCTTCATATATTATTCTTCATCTAAATAAAGAAGCATTCAACATTACCAATTGGGCCATTGATAATGTTATAGGTTTATTACAAATGTATTGTGATGTTTTACTCATATTCCATAATGGATTCATCATAATTTTTATTTTGTACAAGTAAACCCCTCTCTATTTTGATTTAGAGAGTGTTAGGAAAATATTTTTTGTACAATATTTTAATTATTCTTTCCACTCTGTCACTTCAAAATCATATATAGGATTTTTATTTCTTATCAACATCCAAAAATTTTCATATTATTCACATATATGATCAAAATATAGAAAGACTATACTTTTCTCAGAGAATTGATGTATAAAGAAGATCTTTCCAATGGATTTTATCTAATGTTTCATGATTAAGTGATCAAAATATCCAATTAATGATGGTGGTATTTTTTCTTAAATGTATCAATTAAGACATGATATTTCTTAGGGGGTTTATTTTTTCCCAAGATTAATCCCTCTATTCATAACATGAGTTTAATGAGTATGAACTTTTATGATGTTCTGGATTCCTTCTCCCATTTTTTCCATCTCATTTTTACATTTTACATCCCATTGGTTATTGACGTGGTTCTTCCTATTTCCAACCATTGAATAAAATAAAGGAAAAATTAGGCATGAGAATTAATAAAATATTATAAAAAAGAAATGGAAATTATAAACATTTAATGTATTAGCCATAAATTATATATATTCCTTAACATATGAATTTATATCACTCTATTTATGTTATACATGGTCTATTTCCGAACATAAAATTTAATGGGTATTTTTGTTCTATTCATCATAGTTTACATAGCGCTTTTTGATTTAACAAATCATATCCCATGAGAGAATAAAATATGGTTTGTATAAAGGCCAATTTCTGGGAACCATTTTTGACAGATTCCATTCTGAATGCACCCTTTTTGGGGTTGTTATCCCTTGGTACAACTATTCTAGAGCCACATCCAGTTGTATTATTCCGATGGGTATTTTTTTTCTAGAAAACCACTTGATCTATACCATACTATAATTTAAATCTATTTTGAATTTTCCAACTTATCCATAAGGATTTATTAAATGTTTTATAATCATAATCCCTAAAAATAAAAAGACTTTCCCATGAAACCAAATATAACAATTATTATCATTAATACACCATAATTCATCATTTATTACATAAAGACACACATAATACAATACCAAAATATCAAAAGGCCTTGTATCTTTTGATAATTAGATACATGACATGATAACTTGAAATAGAAATACAATAAAATTACTTAAAACTGGATAACATATTTTTGAAATTATATCACTCTTCTGAAACTGCATGAAATGACCTATTGATGTAAATAAGAAATGGGTGACCTATAAATCCCAGTAATGGATTAATAAATGAATAATATGTTAAAGGAAACACATGTTATTATTTAGAAATACCAAGGTTACAAAAAAGAGGGGATAATCAAGAATATGTCCATCAGACAATGACATAGATTCTAATATCAAGGAAACATTAGAATGTATCAAAAATATTAAACTTGATATCATAAGAACAAATTATGGCTCACAACTACAAATTCATAAAAACATGTGTCCAGAAAAACCTACCATGAACCATGCATGGAATCTCATAAGAAAAAACATTACCCAATTCATTAAAGGGCTATATAATTCTAAGCTCACCTTTCACGTTCATATCATTTACCTAACATTTTATTCCAGAAAGATCATACAGCATAAGTATGTATGTAATAACTTTTAATCCCATGATTAAAGAGTTTGGATTACATACCTGGAATGTAACAACCTAAGATTTTATAAAAAAATATTCTTTTTAATTTTATTAAAGTCTTGTGTTGTATGCTACACCAAAAGGAGCTTGCACAACACGCATCCTTGACTTGCCTTTCATTACACGCAATCACGACCTTTCTCGATAGCGTGTGTAATACGCAATACCGAGTTTCACTAAACAATGATATGCTATTAAAATATTATTAAAACTAGCCGTTATGAATAGTAATAACCACTTTTTAAAACTCTGTAAATCTTATTTTTCAAAATGAACTTCATTTTTGGATTCGGAGTATCGAATTTAGCCTAAGGTGAAATTTTGGTACTTTTCGGATAACTTTCATATTCTGATGAATAGTGAAAATTACTAAATTATAATTAAAAACAACTTTTTTAATCGAAATAATTAATAGTGATAAATTATTAATTTGAGTGGTTTTAAAGTATATTTAGAATATATTTTTACAATTTAATACAATGTTGGTCATTGGATGTAATTTCACATTTAAACCAGACACAATCAAGTGTCAATCTTTTGATAGATATTGTTTCTTAAAAACACGCTATTTGTTTTAACAGTGGGATTTAATTATAAAATTAATTAATGCAAATTCTATGATATGAATTTGGTAAAATAGACTTCATTTTTGAATTCGGAATATGAAATATAGCTTAGGATGAAATTTTGGCATTGTTCTGAAAAACATCAATTTTTTATGAATAGTGAAACTACTAAGTGGTAGTTAAAAAAATTAATTTCTTCATAAATCTTAATTTTACCGCTTCTGTGAATGGAATTACAAAAATCCGAGAGACACGGTTGATGTCAGTAAGTAAAATGTGGTTCAATGAGATGAAAATAATTTTTGGTGAATAGTAACTTTTTACTTTTTTTTACCACGGTTAATAGTAAATAGGGTAACTAAGGGTAAATATGATAATACTATTACCCTAACACATGTCCTAATTCTATTGGATAAGTGTAATTCGACCAAAAACAACCTTATGAATATAATATGACCATTTAGGTCCACTTGGATTAGATTATGACATTTAATATTATATTATTTAATGAATAGTTAAAATAGTTAAAATCAAAGTTTAATAACTAAAACATTTTTAATATGGGGTTATACATAAGATATATTCGACTATAAATATTCATTAGAAAGCTAAAAAGATTTCCTACATAAGGATATTTTATTTATAATTTTTAGACTTTAAAAAATTTAATTTATTTATGACACAACGATGATGCAGTAATTACCCTTTTAAGGAAATATTAACATAATTGATGTTATAAATGCTCAAATGAATGTAATTTGAGACTTTTTATGACATAAACTAATTTTATAGGTTACTATGATATATTAGTGTTGATTTAAACAACTTGGTTCGATCATATAATTCTGTTATGACTTTCACAAAAATCATGTATCAAATAGTGTCAAAATTGACACAAAATAGTTTTTAAATCAAATATTATATTATTAATTGTTATTTTATTCTTAAAAATATAAGGTTCGGCCAAATGACTTATATAAGGATATATTTATTAATAATATACAATTTGGGGTTCGTTTGGCATGTTATAGAAAGTGTATTAACCATATAGTGAAAGAAAACAAAAAGACACGATAAAAGTTAAATTATTTAACTTAGAGTTAAATCTAATTGATAAGGTTAAAATAATAACCTAAACTTGTCTAAATCCTATTGGTTGATAGGATTTAGACCCATACCCACCTTATATTTGAAATAAAACCCTTTGGAGCCATTATAAACCGATTTTGACTTTAATATAAAATAATATTTTGAGATATTCCTAAGGTGCCCCTCTCCTCCCTTATAAAAGGACACCTCCTCCCCCTCCTCCTCACACCAATTTGAGCACTCAATCTCGGCCAACCCCTGCCAAAATCTCTTCTCCACTTCCCTAGAAACATCGTAGAGGTTCTGGTCTTCCTCAAAGACCAATTTTAGTGCCCTAAGAGGAGGTCTCAAAGAGGCGCTTCAAAGAAGAGGTAATTACCGTTACCAATTCTTTCATCTTTATTTCTTCTTCCACTTCTTCTTCTTAGGTTGTTTCATTATGAAGTAATAACATCAGTATCACTCATATACCGATATGTTATTATAAGTATGAAACAACCCTATTTCACCATCTATCCATCCTACGGAAAAAGAAATCACTGCGCGTGCGTACGTACGGAATACCATCTCCACGCCGTGGTGTAATCTATTTTCCACCACCACCTTACATGGATGAGTATAATGGTGTAAAGAATAACTATACATAGTTATTACAACATCATATTGATTCTGATATATTGAATAATCCACTCCGATTCAATTAAATATTTATGAAAATGATATCATCGCTCGTGCGTACGTACGGACTACCGTCTCCACGACGCGATGAGATTCATTCTCCATGTTAACCATTTAAGAATGATTATAAAGTATATATAAGAAATAATAATGAAATATATGACATTATAAAGCTACTGGATTATGTATATATATATATATGTATGTCATCTACTTACTTCCATTTCAAGACAATAAGGAATGGAAAACAGCGTTCATGCGTACGTACGGACTACCGTCTCCATGAACGGTGTTTTTCATTTTATTTATCTATATATTATATATATATATATATACTGAATATATATGATATATAAATCAAATTTTATATTCTGGAAGTAAGTAAATCATGATATAAGTAATAATAATGTCAAGAACAACAAGTCAAAACACCTACGATAAATGAAACGATTTTACCCAAAACGCTTCTTTAACATTGAATTTACAAAAGAACGGGTAATATAATGTCATAAGTAAACCATATATGATATCATAACAATGAATGTGATTCTATAATAAGTCAATGACATTATTTAAATCATTATACAGGAGGTTCGGACACATACAAAGCAAATCGGACCTAAGGTAAGGGAAATATCACAATCTCATTTTTATCCGAGATTGTTTATTCGTAAGTATTTACCGGGGTGTATTTTATCATCCACATCCATGTTTCATCAATATGTAATATTATTTCCATCCACCTACAATTGTTTAAATCCATTTTTACCCTTCGGTGAGTTTTTAGTAAAGGATATGAAAGGAATCTTTTGTCGCATTTTCGTACGAGGTGATTTTTTGACTTTTCCGACAAAAGTACGAAGAATGTTTTTTTTAACGTATACGGCATGAATGGATTTTTAAAACATTATTTCCAAGAATCTTACTTTACAAGTTTTCATGTTTATTTTTAATCAAATTCTTTTAGTTTAAAGTTTTATGACATGTTAAGAAAGGAAAGATGTTTTTAAAGAAGAAAGGATATTTTCCTCAAGAATTCATTTCAAGTGTTTTTTTTAAAAACTATTTTTCCATCTAAGATGACGTTATTTGATATGTATGTTTCAAGTAAAATGTCTCTATGATTTAAATGGTTTCAGTTTTCTTATGATGAAATGATATCAATTGTTTATGGATTATGATGGCATGATGTTTAAGAATCCCATTTTATTACATGGGTTATGAAATGATGTATGATTTATGATTTTGTGGCACACATAAGAATGGTATCATTATGAGATGGGTGGGACCTATATCTCCCTCCAATGCATTGGGTAATGATTTTATATCTCATGAGATAGACATGGCTGGAATGGTAGGTTATACCGGTTCAGTGAAATAGGACTGAAACGAGGGTTACTCGATTCAGAAAGGGACTTTGTCCACTAAGATAGTCTTGGCAATGAGTCTTGACTAACAAGAAATGATTCTCTATGATTATGTGTGAATTCCAAAAAGTTTCATGTTTTATGTTATGATTATTGTGACTACATTTCACTGCCATGATTTACCCCATGTTATGAAATTATGATCTCTTTTGCAGGTTAAGATTTCCAAAAGTTATGTGCTTATGTATATGATGTGATTGATATTTCTTTTGTTTACCCTTAGTGAGCATTTGAGCTCACCCTTTTATGTTTTCTTTTCCCCAGGATATAAAGAAAGGTTTTAGGTATAAAAAAAAGAAGATCTTTGTGGGAGATGTTGAAGATCTTTCACCACGATTAGAAGATTATATTCCGAGTTTCCAAAGACACTAAACTATTACGGTCCTTGTGTGTGTGTTTTTGTTATGTACTAAGTATTCCGCAAATGTAATGTAATGTCCATGTACGTCAAGATACGGGTCTCTACAGTTGGTATCAGAGGAAAGGTTTAGTAAACCATTGGAAACTAGGATGCGAAAACGTTAGTGAGATCCCTAGAGATATTTCTAAGGTATGTCTAGGGATGTCTCTAAGGTTAAGTATACGTATAGGTTATAGTCCTAGAATTGTGCTAATGATCTTCGAATTTAACCTAAGATGTTAGATATTGAGGGTACTACCCCTTTATTATGTTGTTTTCCCTAGCATGATTTTTGCCTCTCATACTATTTTTTTGGGGTTTTAGACGATGGCTGGAACCCGAAGGAACCGTGTTAATGCGGAATGTGATGGGAAATGCAATGATTGTCCCCCTGAGCAACCAAACGATATGGGATCCGGAATGCAAAATCTTGTAGCCATGCTCACACAACTTTCTCAAGCTATGAATCATGCAGGACTTCCAAATGAGAAAAGGAAGGAGCAACATTCTGTTGAATCCTTCATGAGGCAGCATCCACCTTCTTTCAGTGGGTCTACTGATCCATTAGTTGCTGAACAATGGATTAGTACTACTGAAAAGATATTTTCAGTTCTTCAATGTTCTAAACACGATAAAGTCATCCTAGCAGTGTATCGTTTGGAAGGAGATGTTGGTCAATGGTGGAATCTTATTAAGAATACGAGGCAAAGGGATGAAATTGAGTCTATGGAATGGGACGAGTTCAAGAACTTATTTTTCAATAAGTACTTCCCTCGTATTCTCCGAAAAAAGATGGAGAAAGAGTTTCTTGAACTGAAGAAAAGGGATGATGAATCTGTTGGTACCTATGAAGCAAATTTTAAAAGACTTGCAAGGTACGCTTCTGGTATTATCATCCAACCTGAAAGTAAAGTTGATCGATTTTCAGTGGCTTAAAACCAAGTCTTCGAAGGGAATTAGCTATAAGAGACTTCATTAGCTATGAAGAAATTGTGCGTTGTGCTATCAAGGTAGAAATGGAAGTTGGTGTTACATATCCATCTCATGGGTTTGACAAGAAACGAAAGATGGTGTTCAAGGAGAAAACTCAGAATAATGGTGAAAAGAAGATGAATGTTTCCTTATGCACAATGTGTGGAAAGAAGCATGGTGGAGATTGTCTTAAAGGGACTAGAAAATGTTTTAAGTGTGGAAAAGAAGGTCATCGAGCAGCTGAGTGTCGAAGTAATGGAAAATGGGATTCTAATGAAGTGAATAAAGCAAACACTGCAGAGAACGTACAACCAACACTTCAATGCTTCAAGTGCAAGGAAATGGGGCATTATGCTAATAAATGCCCTAATCCAAGGGTTAGTGATGATCGACATGAGCAACCACTTAAGGCAAACGAAAAAGGGAAGTCACATGCGATCACTATTGGCAATGTTGAATATGACAACGATGTGGTGGAATGATTAAGTGTTTATGTAATGGGATTCCAAAATAATGTTGTATCTTGGAATATTTGAATATTTATGTATTGGTCTAATGTGGTATTCAAAGTGATTGAGATATTATGCGCATAATGAAGGGAAAACGAGAAAATGAAATGTTTAACAGTATTCATGAGCTCATGATTGATATAAGGACTAAGTTTGAGTATATAGAATTTTGAGGATTTTGGTATGTGAAAAGTGTTAACTTTTAACTGCATTCATGTTTTCACTAAGGTATTCAAGAGAATACACGATTAAGGACTTTGAATGTTTGGAATGTGACCAACAAAACATATCTTATGATATATGGGGATCGATGATGGTGTTAAATCTCTGGTAATCATTTTCACTATATTATGAGAGTCGACTGCAGTATTATGGATAAGCCTAAAAGATTGGAATGGATTATGTTGGACATAAGTTAGTATTGTTTGTTTTTTTCGATATTATTGATAAGATGTTATATAGTTTTGGAAAAAGGACAAACTGCAGGACGGGCGACATCCCATCGCTTCGGACAAGGCTGTGGGAATCGAACCCACAACCGAAGTGCGACTGGCCTTTATCGCCTACCACTGGCCTACAGGAAGTCCCTGTTTAGTAGAAACTAGTTTTATTATATTAAGCAGTATGCTATATGAAGTATAAGTCCATTTTAGGAACCATATATGATTAATCTCACTATAGATCGACTTATGCATATAATTTTTGCTAACCTTTTGTTTGAGACAGATGGAATGACCCGTCATTCTATCACATGATCTGCTAACACTTCATGAATAACAAATTCAACTTCATTTATTTAAGAGATGAAGTGGAAATTGTTCAAGGCATGAACAACAGTGAGATTGTACCAAAATAAAGTAAGTATTTATTCTAATTCAAATTTTCAACTTTAGGGAAATGATCTTGAAAACCAAAAATGTTGTTCTAGTGATCTTATACCTGATGAATCAGATGGTACCTTATATCATCACAAATCTATGGATTTGTGATTACTGGCTTTTCCATAGCCATGTTCTCTACCACTCTCCAACAGCACATGATGGTTAGATTTCTCTTCCATATCCATATTTTCACCTATGTGGAAACCCAATGATTAGTTTATTTGGGTAACCGTTAAGTTTCATACTTTTGTTTTTAAAGATTGGTTTTGATATTCCTTTTTACGATGTGGGTTTCTATTAAATAAACTTTCGAATAGTAAACCATTTATAACCCCGACGAATTTCGAGGGCGAAATTCATTTTAAGGGGGGTAGAATGTAACAGCCCAAGATTTTATAAAAAAATATTCTTTTTAATTTTATTAAAGTCTTGTGTTGTACGCTACACCAAAAGGAGCTTGCACAACACGCATCCTTGACTTGCCTTGCATTACACGCAATCACGACCTTCCTCGATAGCGTGTGTAATACGCAATACCGAGTTTCACTAAACAACGATATGCTATTAAAATATTATTAAAACTAGCCGTTATGAATAGTAATAACCACTTTTTAAAACTTTGTAAATCTTATTTTTCAAAATGAACTTCATTTTTGGATTCGGAGTATCGAATTTAGCCTAAGGTGAAATTTTGGTACTTTTCGGATAACTTTCATATTCTGATGAATAGTGAAAATTACTAAATTATAATTAAAAACAACTTTTTTAATCGAAATAATTAATAGTGATAAATTATTAATTTGAGTGGTTTTAAAGTATATTTAGAATATATTTTTACAATTTAATACAATGTTGGTCATTGGATGTAATTTCACATTTAAACCAGACATAATCAAGTGTCAATCTTTTGATAGATATTGTTTCTTAAAAACACGCTATTTGTTTTACCAGCGGGATTTAATTATAAAATTAATTAATGCAAATTCTATGATATGAATTTGGTAAAATAGACTTCATTTTTGAATTCTGAATATGAAATATAGCTTAGGATGAAATTTTGGCATTGTTCTGAAAAACATCAATTTTTGATGAATAGTGAAACTACTAAGTGGTAGTTAAAAAAATTAATTTCTTCATAAATCTTAATTTTACCGCTTCTGTGAATGGAATTTCAAAAATCCGAGAGACACGGTTGATGTCAGTAAGTAAAATGTGGTTCAATGAGATGAAAATAATTTTTGGTGAATAGTAACTTTTTACTTTTTTTTACCACGGTTAATAGTAAATAGGGTAACTAAGGGTAAATATGATATTACTATTACCCTAACACATGTCCTAATTCTATTGGATAAGTGTAATTCGACCAAAAACAACCTTATGAATATAATATGACCATTTAGGTCCACTTGGATTAGATTATGACATTTAATATTATATTATTTAATGAATAGTTAAAATAGTTAAAATCAAAGTTTAATAACTAAAACATTTTTAATATGGGGTTATACATAAGATAAATTCGACTATAAATATTCATTAGAAATCTAAAAAGATTTCCTACATAATGATATTTTATTTATAATTTTTAGACTTTAAATAAATTAATTTATTTATGACACAACGATGATGCAGTAATTACCCTTTTAAGGAAATATTAACATAATTGATGTTATAAATGCTCAAATGAATGTAATTTGAGACTTTTTATGACTTAAACTAATTTTCTAGGTTACTATGATATATTAGTGTTGATTTAATAAACTTGGTTCGAACATATAATTCTGTTATGAATTTCACAAAAACCATGTATCAAATAGTGTCAAAATTGACACAAAATAGTTTTTAAATCAAATATTATATTATTAATTGTTATTTTATTCATAAAAATCTAAGGTTCGGCCAAATGAATTAGATAAGGATATATTTATTAATAATATACAATTTGGGGTTCGTTTGGCATGTTATAGTAAGTGTATTAACCATATAGTGAAAGAAAACAAAAAGACACGGTAAAAGTTAAATTATTTAACTTAGAGTTAAATCTAATTGATAATGTTAAAATAATAACCTAAACTTGTCTAAATCCTATTGGTTGATAGTATTTCGACCCATACCCACCTTATCTTCGAAATAAGACCCTTTGGAGCCATTATAAACCGATTTTGACTTTAATATAAAATAATATTTTGAGATATTCCTAAGGTGCCCCTCTCCCCCCTTATAAAAGGACACCTCCTCCCCCTCCTCCTCACACCAATTTGAGCACTCAAGCTCGGCCAAACCCTGCCAAAATCACTTCTCCACTTCCCTAGAAACATCCTAGAGGTTCTGGTATTCCTCAAAGACCAATTTTAGTGCCCTAATAGGAGGTCTCAAAGAGGCGCTTCAAAGAAGAGGTAATTACCGTTACCAATTCTTTCATCTTTATTTCTTCTTCCACTTCTTCTTATTAGGTTGTTTCATTATGAAGTAATAACATCAGTATCACTCATATACTGATATGTTATTATAAGTATGAAACAACCCTATTTCACCATCTATCCATCCTACGGAAAAAGAAATCACTGCGCGTGCGTACGTACGGAATACCGTCTCCACGCCGTGGTGTAATCTATTTTCCACCACCAAATTACATGGATGGGTATAATGGTGTAATGAATAACTATACATAGTTATTAAAACATCTTATTAATTCTGATATATTGTATAATCCACTCCGATTCAATTCAATATTTATGAAAATGATATCATCGCTCGTGCGTACGTACGGACTACCGTCTCCACGAAGCGATGAGATTCATTCTCCATGTTAACCATTTAAGAATGATTATAAAGTATATATAAGAAATAATAATGAAATATATGACATTATAAAGCTACTTGATTATGTATATATATATATATGTATGTCATCTACTTACTTCCATTTCAAGACAATAAGGAATGGTAAACAGTGTTCATGCGTACGTACGGACTACCGTCTCCATGAACGGTGTTTTTCATTTTATTTATCTATCTATTATATATATATATATACTGAATATATATGATATATAAATCAAATTTTATATTCTGGAAGTAAGTAAATCATGATATAAGTAATAATAATGTCAAGAACAACAAGTCAAAACACCTAAGATAAATGAAACGATTTTACCCAAAACGCTTCTTTAACATGGAATTTACAAAAGAACGGGTAATATAATGTCATAAGTGAACCATATATGATATCATAACAATGAATATGATTATATAATAAGTCAATGACATTATTTAAATCATTATACAGGAGGTTCAGACACATACGAAGCAAATCGGACCTAAGGTAAGGGAAATATCACAATCTCATTTTTATCCGAGATTGTTTATTCGTAAGTATTTACTGGGGTGTATTTTATCATCCACATCCATGTTTCATCAATATGTAATATTATTTCCATCCACCTACAATTTTTTAAATCCATTTTTACCCTTCGGTGAGTTTTTAGTAAAGGATATGAAAGGAATCTTTTGTCGCTTTTTCGTACGAGGTGATTTTTTGACTTTTCCGACAAAAGTACGAAGAATGTTTTTTTTAACGTATACGTCATGAATGGATTTTTAAAACATTATTTCCAAGAATCTTACTTTACAAGTTTTCAAGTTTATTTTTAATCAACTTCTTTTAGTTTAAAGTTTTATGACATGTTAAGAAAGGAAAGATGTTTTTAAAGAAGAAAGGATATTTTCCTCAAGAATTCATTTCAAGTGTTTTTTTTAAAAACTATTTTTCCATCTAAGATGACGTTATTTGATATGTATGTTTCAAGTAAAATGTCTCTATGATTTAAATGGTTTCAGTTTTCTTATGATGAAATGATATCAATTGTTTATGGATTATGATGGCATGATGTTTAAGAATCCGATTTTATTACATGGGTTATGAAATGATGTATGATTTATGATTTTGTGGCACACATAAGAATGGTATCATTATGAGATGGGTGGGACCTATATCTCCCTCCAATGCATTGGGTAATGATTTTACATCTCATGAGATAGACATGGCTGGAATGGTAGGTTATACCGGTTCAGTGAAATAGGACTGAAACGAGGGTTACTCGATTCAGGAAGGGACTTTGTCCACTAAGATAGTCTTGGCAATGAGTCTTGACTAACAAGAAATGATTCTCTATGATTATGTGTGAATGCCAAAAAGTTTCATGTTTTATGTTATGATTATTGTGACTACATTTCACTGCCATGATTTACCCCATGTTATGAAATTATGATCTCTTTTGCAGGTTAAGATTTCCAAAAGTTATGTGCTTATGTATATGATGTGATTGATATTTCTTTTGTTTACCCTTACTGAGCATTTGAGCTCACCCTTTTATGTTTTCTTTTACCCAGGATATAAAGAAAGGTTTTAGGTATAAAAAAAAGAAGATCTTTATGGGAGATGTTGAAGATATTTCACCATGATTAGAAGATTATATTCCGAGTTTCCAAAGACACCAAACTATTACGGTCCTTGTGTGTGTGTTTTTGTTATGTACTAAGTATTCCGAAAATGTAATGTAATGTCCATGTACGTCAAGATACGGGTCTCTACATGGAAGTACTAAAACAATTATTTAGAGGTTCATCTACGTAAAATCTCTATAGGGGAAATGGGTATGGGTATCCTCCAGACAAATGCTTGGCATGGAAAGTCACGGGATAATTTCTATATCATATCTAGGGTATAGGAGGATACTTGGAATAATTTCATGATATTGAAGTGTGGTATATCCACAATATTATATCATAATTATAGTAATAGGAATGTGTAAAAATATATTCCAACATGAAAATTGTAATTAAAAATTCATAACTCTAAAAATTTTCTTGTACAAAGATGATAATAATTGAATCCCTTATATTGAGAGGGAGATTCTAAAATCATAAAATGGTTTTATTATTATCTTTGGAACACCATGGGATGGATTTATTGTTGAAGGGGGGTTAATTTATGCCCAATTTGATTATAGTGAACATACGTGAGCAATTGAGTGGGTATTAAAATAAAATTTATTTAAAAAATTATGTTAATTATCAAAAGGGTTTCTTCATTATGAATATATATTTTTCAAAACAATATTTAATAATATCAAGAATATATATTATATCTAACATGTTATGTATTTATTTACTAAATAATAATATAATAGAAAAATATTATCACTATTTCATTAGAAAATAAAATATAAAGATTCGCATTATTTGGGTCTATACACCTAACCCCTTAATACACCATCACACACCCAAAGGGTAGTGCTTGTGATGGTGGTGAATTATTAGGGTGGTTTTAGAAACAATGTTTTGGAAATAATCTTAATAATCTTGGTCTTCTCCTATAAAAGGATTCATTCAAGAATAATTTTTTAATTTCATCTTTTGTTTGGTCAAGGTAAAATCCCAATGATGTAATCTCCCTTGGAAGTAAGATAAATGAGCATAATTGGTTATGATCCTATTATTCAACACCATTACTTATTCCATCAATGTGAATTAGAATTTATCATGACAATTATTGAATAATAATCATAATTTTTACTGTACTATAGATATATTTTCAATATTTAAGATACATAACTGATCTTTATATCTAAAAATATATATTTTATAATTAGACTAAAATAAACAAATTTGTTAATTTTCTTGTCTAATTATACAACTTTACGAATCATTAATTCATTAAAAAAAGGTATTTTATTTATAAAATCTCATTTCATTACATTTTATCTAATAATAATGAAATTAATGTTTTTTAAACACTAATTCACTCTCAAGATCCTTCGTAAGGTAACTCTACTCATATAATTTCGATTTATATGTTGATTATACACTTACCCAACCATATTACATCAATAAACCAAAGTTTTATTTCAAATAAGTATATTCATTATTAAAAAAATATTTATTTATGGTTTGTAGGGCTTACACTAGGGCATTAACCAATAATATTTTTAATTCCAGGAAATTATCGTCAAACAGCTTTGTTTAGATAAAGATAACTTTATTTCTTGTTAAATTAGTTTGTGGGAAGGATAAATGAAAAAAATTTATATTGATTTTTATAGTAACCCATTAATATAAGAAATCATCAATTCTTTGTAACATTTTTATCTCTTTAACACTCATTGAACACATTACTTTTAGTAGGACAAACAGTTATACTGTGTTTACAAAACGTATTCTAATGAACTGAAATATAATATATAAAAATCCTCTAATGATAATTTTTTTATAAATAATATTTACTTTTAATTCATATAAAGCGATCCTTATATGATTCTCATATTTATCATATATTTCATAACATACAAAAATTTCATCAATGGGATCCATATAAAAATTAAAAATACACATTGAAAACACTATTCATAAGATCTATAAATGTAGAAAATGAATTCATCAACCCAAAATTCATAACCAAAAACTTGTGATGGCTTTAACTAGTAAAAAAGTATCACCCTTGGAATGTCTTACTCCTCCACATTAATCTATTTCCTCCTAAACCAAATATTATTCTGAACAATTACTAAGCCTTCAATAGTTAATGAAACAAGTCACTGATATAAGGCAACAAATGCTTATTCTTAAATTTTATTTCTAATTATTATAATAAAAGATAATTATCATGGAACCATCCTTCCTTTGAAAAAACAAAATAGTATAACCCTGGTGACGTGATAGGATTATTGAAACAACAATCAAGAAAAAACTTTAACTACTTTTTCAATTTCAAAAACTCATAATGAGACATTTGATATGGGTGTTTTTATTTTTTTACCATATAGAACTTTGTAAATAGTGATTTCAACCACCTAGATAGAAATGAAGCCTTGAAAATAAACATGTAACACATTTATATAATCCCATATTACTAGTATAGAACTAATATGTAATAATTACATTCATTCAAAATATAAACAATATAACTCTCACTGTAGTATTTAATGAATTTATTAACACCATGATAGTTTATCATAGGTATATTCTTTTTCATTTATATAATATCAAACTCACTATAATAATTTTAAATAAATTCATTATCTCTATAATATATCTTAGCAGGAATAACTGAAAGGAAATCCATACCAATAATAAAATCAAAACTAAAATATGGGAAATTAAAAAATCATTTCATTAAAAACCATTCCACAGATATTTATAGGAATATTCCTATAATTATTTGTGGCTTTTAAACATCCACTATAAGTGTTTAGAAAAACTTTTTCCCCAAATTTTCAGGTGATATTTTTATTTTCTTGAAAATTTCTATAAAATAAAAGAATGTGTATACCCTAAATCAGACACTATATTGGAATAAGATGAGTAACAAAGTAGTGTATATTTCAAAAATTTATTCAATATTCCTTTATTTCTCAAGGTCGGTATGAAATACATTTTCATTCCCTTATATAAAATGATGTTATGATTTTTATACTTCAAGTTTATCTTTAGACACACATCTACATCAAGTCCCATCATATTATAATTACAAAACCTTATTTCATGTTTTTAATTATTGGTATGATGACTCCCATTAAAGTTTCCCATTTAGTCACAATTTTTGTCCCAAATTTCTAAACGAAAAATGATTCCCTGATTTCGAATGCCTGTAAATTGTATTCTTCTTATTACTCTTATGGTAATAATGGAAATTAGTCCTCATGCCTTTATGTTTCTTCAATGGATAATTACCTACTATATTCCACATTGATAACTTCTAATACTTATTGTTTTAAAAGTCAAAAACACTCTCTCAAACTTCCAATCACACCACACATCATTATTATGGATATTAAATTCTTGAGAGGACAAATATCTTCAGAAACATGGTTTAAATCCTATGTAAAACCTATGAATTTTATTATAATGCTACAAAATTAATTTTTTTGAATATCAAAAAATTATAAAAAAACTAATATTACTACATATAAAAAGTTTCCCCCTCCTTATTATACAATTCCAAAAATTATATTTCTATGTTAACTAAAGAAACATTATAAAAATTATTCTCAAGTAATAGGTCCTTAAATTTGGTCTACTATATGTAATCAATATATATATATTTTTCATTGTTATTATAAACCAACTTCCACCACTGATTGGATTCACTATAAAATCAATAATTGGGAATTTTTTTTATTTTTAAAACAGCCAAATAATTGAATACATTTTAAAGAGAATTTATTCATCATTTTTATACTAATGTGTCAAAGGTTCTACCAAATAAAAAAGGGTGTTATCTCATGAAATTATCCACTATAGTCATCCTCCCCTATGGAGAGTTCTGTCACCATATATCATGGGTACCAAAATTAACATCCTACATTAAATGTATTAACATAAGTAGAAACTTCTATACTCTAATTACAACTATTATGGGGTGATAATTCGATAAGATATTGTAATACTGGTGCATTTATACTTAATTAACCATGTTTTCTCAATGTAAAACCATTTTGAAAAATTATAGATTATATTACTTAATATGGAAACCCTAAAAGTTTTCTTATGATAATATAACACAAAGATTAACATCCATTAAATGTATTTTATTAATTTAATCTTAAATATTATATGTATCTAATCATTTATTTGATACCAACTATAATGACCTATGCCTTTAACAACCCATAATTATTATTTTATTAGAAAATTATTTTAATTTATTAAGTTTCCAATATATTATAGGTTTATTGTTTTATAGAATTAGTAAAAAATATTATATATGAATCCCATACATATAAATGTGCATTTTTACACTTAATTTCCATTTTTATAAAAACATATTCATACCATTAATCTTTTGATTCATTATAGTCACTTTTTATTTGTCTAAAAATAAACCACTATTAGTGAATTATTCGATTTGATATAATTCTAACACATCCCAAGGCCCCGTGAAAGAACATTTTATAAATTAGGATGCATAAAAAAATCCAAATTAAGGTACATAAAAAATGAAAGTAACCTATTAATATATTTGATAAATAGTGGAATTCATAAAAACAGTTTTCCCTTTTATGTAATAAAAATTGAGCCCAAATATTTATTTACTTACTTATTAAATTAGATTTTTTCCAAAATTATTTCACAAAACATTTTATAAAGAATAGTAAACAATAAATCATGATATATTCTTTACAAGATAGCATGATAACCCTTGATAAAACATTACATTAATAATATAATCGAAATCTATACAAGTTTCGTAATCGTTCTTAAAAAATAAGTTGTTTTGGTTGGAGTTTAAAATTAAAATATTTCTATAAAAATGGTTTTATATGAATAGAAAAGTCATATAGGATTATTGGGACATGAAATTTATAGGAACCATTATAATATAACATTAAAGAACCTTTACAAATAGAATAACCTACCCAATTAATTTCAATATAATTCTCTTGATAACAAAATCATTACCTAATGCCTTGGAGTCCTATCTGAGGATAAACACTCAGCATAACCTATATTTGTCTCACCCATCACCCTAAAGAAGTACATAAAAAATAATTCTTTTTAAATAACATATAACAATACATTATTTCATCATAAAACTCTTTAAATATTATTTTAAACCCATATGTAAATGAATTTTTCTATATAACGTATAAATAATAAGAAATATTTATTTTCCATTAAAACACTGACAAACAAAAAATGAAAAAAGTATTAGAATATGAACTCTTTTAAAAAAGATAGAAAATTATAGAATAATATTGATATCGGACATGGTCTGTGATAGTGAGAAAAGGTGTTCATGTGGTAAATTAATAAATTTTTTCCCACTTTGGTAAAAAGAGACAAAAGGTAGTAGTATAGAATATGTAAAAAAGATTACTTTTTAAAACCATTGTAAAAAAATAAAGGATTGTTGAAAATGATTATATGAAATAATTTTAAATATAAAATATTGTTATTGAATCATTTTTATGAATTTGAATATGTAAGAGAAAATCATTGATCAGGAAACATTATATAAAGTATTTAATGAACAATCACTTACCTTAAGTCTGAATCACCATGTAAATTATGTTACTCCATTATAGAAAAATAATATTAATTATTTAAAAATTTAATAACTTTTTTATGTTTTATTATTTTACCCTAACCAATTTTATTTCATTCATTACCATGTATTATATAGTTACTAAATCAATTAAGTTCATCTTGGTGGTTTTGAGGACATTTATTTCGTAACCACAAAATAACTTTGGTAGGTTTACCATGGTCAATGGAGTCAATGTCATATAATCCAAAAAATATTAAGAATGTTATATTTATAATTTTGATATATTAAATACAATTATATAACTATATATAAAAGGAATACATTAAAACATTATATCATGTATGTGATAGTCGTCACATACACACGATTGAAGTTTCAATTTTTTTTAAATATGTGAAGGAAATAAAATAGTTAAATGATTAACATTAAAGAACATATATATTCTATATGTATCATATTAATTTATTAATTTTAACTATATGACAAGTCACTTTTCGGTTTTAATGAAAAATAAAATGTTTTGTTCATTGAGATGGTATTATGCACGTACCCATGCACAACATTTTTAATATTTAAATGGATGGGTATGTAAGAACATATATATATTAGTATCATTAAATAACCACAATAATATCCCCAATATAATATATACTTATTAAATAAAAAAATTATAATCATCTATGTCAGGTAGTGATGAATAATGGACGATATCTCTTAATGGATTTGGTAGTACAAACGTACGCAAGAGTTGTGTTTTCATTTCACAAAGGGTGGAAAATGAAATGAAAAGGGTTTAACCAAAAAAATAATTAAATTTTAGTATATTTAATGAACTTACATTTTAATATCTTCATTTTTATGATAGGTTTAAAAAAATAAGAATAAAAAAATATGAAACATCACAAAAAAGATATATATACCATAATTTGTATAAACTCAATTTCCTTACATATGAAGAAATTATGGTCAGTTTTTTGGATAGACCACAACATCCATGATTTTAGAGGATAGTTTTAAAGGAATATTTTTGGAATTTTTTTAGAATTAGTTCAATTTTTTTGAATTAGTGAAGATTGGATGTTCCCTCTTTAAGTGAGGGGATGAACACTTTTGTAATTATTCATATCTTTTATGTATTATAAATTTATTTCCCATGCTCAAGTGGCACAAAAAAACCAATTTCTATTAAAATGTGATAAAGTTCCAAATCCAATTATCTAATAATATTTAAGATAGGATTTTTTTGATTGTATCACAATGTTTTTACCTAAATTAACTCGTTTTACCCATTTACTATGGTGGTAACAATTTACTATAGGTACGATTCATTCTGACCAAAAGTGAAATTTCTCACATCATTAATTATTAAATATTAATTATAAATATAAAATAGTTTTTTTCAATATTCATTCATTATATGTGGAATTAATTTTATTTTCATACTGAAAAATACAAAAAATAAAAGTTTATTTTAAAAATCATTTTATGTCAAAATATGAAATAATTCTAAAATAAAGTATTATAATGATTTATATAAAATTAATTTTTTTATTTTTTGTTTAAGAAGAAATATTTTATGTTAAAACCAATCCATAAATATAATTTACATTTAAAATACATTGAAATTAATTTCTATAATTATAAAAATCAATATTTTATCATTATTCACCCAAAAATCGTTTTTCCATAAAAATACCAATAACTTAACCCAATGATAAATTTTATATGATTATATATAAATGTAAATCCATGATTCCAAATTAAATTTATAAAAATATAAATTTTACTTTTTAATAAAATGATATCACTCAAAGAAAAATTAAGTTATAAGAGAATTAGTTTTTTCGATTGGAAACATCGTATAATATTTTTTAATGAATGAGAATACATAAAATAAAATCCTAAATATTAATAAAACATGAAATTGAGTTATTATAAAAATGTCATTGTTTATTATAGTCGGGATATCAATTTTCATTTTTGAGATAATATCTTCTTGTGTGAGTGCTGATTCAAAAGGACTTCTGACACTGGTTATAAATGAGAAATGATAAACATTATCATTAATCATATAGATTATAATTTGAAACATAAAAAGTAAATATTATTCTTGGTTAATATGGGAATTTACTTAAATACCATGTGATATTCTCTTTATTGACAAGTGTTTCTCTATATAAACATTATGAATGTCTCCCCTTTCACAGGGAGAATTTATAGTCACCCTAGATGATTCTACTTTAATTATAAATAATTCTTTTAAAAATCACCAGAATTAAACAATTGATATCAAAGAATAATCTCTAGCTACTTAAGGTTCCATTTATAGTTTCGAAACTTATTTTCTATTATTAAGGTCACTATAGTGGCACTTGAGATGGTCAAATCATGTATCTCCTCCTCTTCATCCATATAGATATGTTTCTATGGTGAATTAATTTAATTGTGGTATTATATAATTATAATGGTTCATCATGTCAAAATATGAACAATAATTTAATTATTTATTTCTATTTTCAACACCTTTCACCTATTTAAATGTACACACATAGTAATTTCTTAATTTGTAGGGAATATAAATGTTTGGATGGTTTTCAAACTCTATCTCGGAAAAATATTATCATGTCACTTAGAATGAAAATAATTGATTCCTCCCCTATATATAGATCATCATTCTACAACCCAAAAATAGATATTCTTATATAAGTCTTAAAAATCTATTTCAATTTCATACAGGGTTCTGGTCAGAGTGAACTAGGGACAATTCAGTTCTATCTTTACCACCTATATCTACTACATAAGAATAAAGCTATAAATAATTATTTTAAATCAAGATAATTAATGAAAACATACTAAATAATTAATATACATATTTATTATTGAAAATTTTTTCTTGTTCCTCATTGAGTGGTTCATTGGTTGTCCCTTAATTTTTATATGATCCATCATCTCATAAGGAAATATTATAATGGGGAAAATAAAATTAGTAACATGAAGTATCATCTCTAATGACCTAAGGTACATTCCAAAATCAGTTGGGTTGTTTTCATAGTAGATGTTAGTAGGTTAGTAAAATCACTGATAAATGGGATTGACACACCACATGGTTGGATAACCCAGAGATTTTTCATATTTTAAAATATTGGATAATTTATATAAATGTTATGGGCCTAAATGTAAACAAAATTTTAATGAGTACCAACATGTCCCCTATCAAGCATTAAATATTCTAATAGAACCATAATCTTTAGCAAAATTTATAGGATTTAATTCTCTATGGGAGTGTCACCTGAATTTCTAAAATTATATTTCCTTAACCTGGCCTTATTATGTATGGGATCATCAGTTTGATTTATTAAGAAGTAAGGGAGCCATGATTTTTTGAATATTCATTTAATTCACTTATGATTAACTTCTTATATGAATTTGGAGTTCCCCATTTTCCCATATCAATAGCTAAATACCCACTAACCATGGAAACCTTATGTGAATATATATCATTAAGATATAATAAAAAGAAGAATAAAAATACTCCAGAGCCAAAAAAAAGGTAAAATATATGGTGATTAAACTGATCATAGCATTAGTATTATATTAAATCATAATAAAACCTAACTATAGGGCTTGCATATGATGATGCTCTATTCTTGAATTAATGAATGGTTTCAGTTATCATTTGTGTATGCACCAACATCGGCATATTAATTTAAATATAATCCAATATTTAGTGATTATATCATAGTATACACATACTAAAATAATAAAATCTATTTTCACCAATATTTATGATCTTCTATCATACCGAACTCGTTCTTCATATATGATAACCTTATTAAAAACCATCAAATGGAGAAATAAATTATAAATTGGGTATATTTTATGATAATTTATGTTTTTTATATCCTTCATTGAAAATGGTCAAATGTTAAAGAAAAAATGGATAAATGTTTAGAATTTAAATCATCATAATTTTATTTTATTTTGTATCATATAAATTTTAAACTAAATTATTACCCACTAATACATAATTTAAAATAGTCCTAAGATATGGAATGTGATTTACTATTATATATATACGATAAAAATTTCCAAACATTTGCACTTCCAAGCTCACAATATTTCCTTTATTCAACCTTATAACCATTATAATGATTTTTAGGTTAATTACCATTTATAAACCACCAATAAAAATTATATATTTATGCGGAACTGAATAAATAAAAATATTTGATGTGAATCATGGGTGGTGTGTGTTATGGTCGACTTAAATAATTTACTTTTTATACTAGAACCACTCATATTTAATTCAATAAGTGATTTCTGTTCCTCTCTTTAGAGTGGTGGGATATGTCATTATACAAGGTCAGGTTATCCCATAAAAATGATTTCCTTGAAATCTCTACATGAATATTTTCAATCCAATATTAGAATGAGGATGATGGCCCTTCCATGTATAACTCCTTGAATATATTCGAAATATATAACCTTGAATAAGAATCCATTTATTTTTTTTATCAAACTAGAATTGGGAGTATCCAATTTATTTTACATCACCTTCAGGATTCATTCCAAATAGTATTCATTCAGATATCATAAGTTGATACCAACTTTTACTTGTGAACAATGGAATTTGTTAGTCTAAGTTCTCTAAAGGAATTGAATCTGGGATATTATTTCATATTTCATGAATTCAAATGTTTTTTACCTTGTGATGAATCATTATATTTTCACCATTTTGAGCTAGTCTTCAAACCATGAACATATATATCATACCCAATATGCCCAGATATGTTTATGATAATATCCAGCACCTTGGTGAAAATACCAACTAATGTTCTTATATTAATCTTGGATTGTGACTGCTTGGATGTAAATGAAATTATAGGATCTATATTTGCGTTTGAACACATATATTTAGTTATCTAGACTATATTTCAAGTTCTAAGTAATATATTATAGGATTTAAAGGTATTCCTTGATCATTGAGTCTTTTAATGTTATGTTCAACAATAAGAATCTTCTCTAATTATTAGAAAAAGAATACAACAGATTTTAATTCAATTATGGTCAGTCAATGATAATAAAGATTCCATCGGGGTACATATGAATGAATTTTGATACTATGTATCTATAATGATGAATTGGTGGAATTTATTCTAAATATGATATATGTGGTATTTCCTTCCAAACCTTACCTACGTAAAAAATCAATAATTATTAATTCAGTCCAAATATATGATACTTTATCAAGAATATTATTCAATGGACTAGATATAATCAATAAAAAATTGAATAAAGTTTCTATAAAATTAGCATGGAATATAATAAAATTAAAAGGTATTTGGATATTATTTCACAAAGAATAGAAATACACTTATTTTGAAAATGTTTCATGATGTAAAACATTTTTTCTTATCCATATCCATACAAGGAACTTCTTTTAATCTATATATTTCCTAAACAAACATGTGATAGTATAGGTACTGAACATAATTCACCTATGTAGCATTTCCCAGTATGGATCCCATCATTGTGTTTTGATCCCTTTGGTGTGTCAATGACACACAAACTAACCAAGAACAATGCACTAGTTGAGATCACTAAGGAAAAAAGAAATAAATAGTAAATTAAATTCGTTCCCCCATGAAGAATTCCACATTTACTATGGTGGAGTAATTTTACTTATCAATGAAGAAAACACCACTCAATGACCCAAAATAACATGGGAATATATATTAGTGTGAATTAAATTCACTAATACCACCATCATAGGGCATGCCCAAGTTCTTAACCATCAGATTCTCTGCACCTCACTTTTGAGTCAACAAGATCCTTTAAATGATTTTAGATCAAGATATCATATTAGTCATAATTTAATCCACTAAAATCTTATTGAAGCCTTGTTTGGGAGGAGGGGGTTATTTTAAAATATAGTCAATAATAATGGTCAAGTAAAAATTTAGAAATTTTAGCAGGAGGTACCATTTTTTTATTAACAAACTCATTAAATCTTATATGTATCATGCACAATGTTCATTCCTAATTGATCCCGAATATGTACAACATACATCACACATCCCATGCTTCCCATGCACTTTCAACCCCCAAATCATTATTACATACATTCCTTACGTGAAAATTATATGGAACATTTGTTCCCAATATTCCCCAAGAATTCCAATTAAACATCTATATAATACACACCAACTATATAGGGTAGGAACGCTAGGGCATCCAGGTGATTATAATAGGTTAATACACATTCACATGTTACCAACCAAGATTTTTCAATAATAAAGGGTCCCCAAAATCTTATTTATATAGTATAATGACAAAATTGACATATTTTTTGGACTATCCTCCCATGAAATCACATGATAGTCTAGAGTTCATAACTATAAAATGTTGTACCACCCAGATTAGCACAACCGCATTTAGGGGGAATGGGGATGAATTAGTACAATTGATTATATTTGGATTAAAATATTTTCCACATCATTAAATCTATTCCTATTTTCTAAATGGATATATCATACTTTAAAGAAATTCTTTTTTTTGCAAGTGATATAAGTGTGAAAGAAATGATTGGAAAATTTCTATTTTAATGAGGTTCACAACAAGATAGATGAATACATTGCCAGTGTATTGTGGTTATTATCCTACATTCACACAACTAAACTTTTACTATCAAGATGCATCTATGGGAATGTAATATACTTATACTTTTATAATCACATGAAACAACCAGAATTCTATTCATGCATTGACTTGGTGTCTTTCAGATTTGGAACTATCCATGAATCCCTCTCTAAATAAATATATTTTCATTCACATCTTAAAAAATGATCAGTATAAAAAAGACACTTATAGACGAAATAAGATCTTATATTCATCAACATTATTAATAAATCATAAATAAACATATCAATTCTTGAGAACATACTATATAAATACACAAGCGGTTGATATTCTCACTACTATTTAATGGACATGTTGTATAGGAGTTGAATCATCAATCTCTATTTTCTTCTTCTTGTCATTTGTATTTAACACACAATATCTTATTATCATGAAAAATTGGTTTTTATTGTTTTATCTTCAATGATAATGATTTTTAGGATTATTTTTATTCGATATCTAACATTATTTTTGAAGATAGTGAATATATAAATTTAGTCCAATGTCAATGACTCTCTCTCAATCAATAACATCTTCTTAACCTTAATCTATTCTTATATACTCAGAATCAATCCTATATATTTATTTCATACATCCAACATGAAGAGCCTTCAATTACAGTCTCATGGTATCCTTCAATTATCCTTTAAATGATTTAGACTTCCAACGTTTTATTAAAAATCATAAGAGTAGTAACATTCCTTAATCATTCACCTCATTCCATTATTAGGATTAACTATAATGTTGTAGAACCATAGAGTGGTTCTCTCCTACAACACCCTCTTCATTATGTGTTGAGTCAGGAACTTATCTGTATGTTTCAAGTACATCTATGCATTAATAATTACTATTATGGGGGTTTTCATCCATATACTACTTTGTGAAGTGATATTAATCTATGTAGAACATAGCCAACTAATATTCAACATTATTCATCACTAAAAACAATTACACAAATCGTAATTATATCTATATTCATGATATTAAAATCAGAAATGAATGTATCAATAATATTATGAATTATTTAATCTTATAATCCTCTTTTTTTTTGAAATTAAACATCTAAAACTCATCATTAACTACTGAAAAAACACATAAATAACTTCTAGAAAATCTTAACATATGGACTGTAGAAATATTTCCAAATCATCGTATAGTTTATTCTATTAAAAATTTTCATTAATGGATAAAATCGTACATATAACCCAAAATCATTCTTATTCCTTGAAGAATATTATCTATCATAGTGTTGAATTTTTCTTTTTTAGTTTTTAAATAAATTTTAAAATTGATTTTTTGAATTCCATGTGGATATGATATATCAGCATAATATATTACATATTTAATTACTATTCATTAATATTTTGGATGATATTATATATCAATGGGAAAATTTTATAATAGTTTTCCTCTTATTTAAAATTAATTCCACATATTCTATTAATATAATATGTATTCTTTAAAAACATTACCTATCATCATAATATAGTTTTTAATTTAAATATTTTTTTAAATATATAACATCTTTAATTTATCCACATTTATCACAACTAATTTTTCAGTAATCTAGGATACATCAATTCTTAAAAAAAACAGATCAAATGTACATAGAAATTTACAAACCTTCAAAAATATTTTTGATCAATTTTCAAGGAATTTGATACTCAATAGAATATTAAAAATTATCTAAATAATCAAAATTTATGCTTTTACCAATTTCTATTTTATGCAACAAATGTTTTAATTTTAACTATATTTATTCATAATGACATCATTGAAGAGATATATCTATTCAAAAATTATCCTAAGTGATTAATATCCAAGGGATATATCTTCATTAAAATACATTCTATCTTACATTCCTTTCTAAGCTCATTCATATTCATTTATTATGATCATCTATATATTAAATTATATATTAATTTATGATACTATTTATAAAAAATTAATATACAGAATATCATTATACTCAAAGTAATATAATATATTTCAACACCAACCTACTTTCCCAATAATTAATATCCACTATTAATAGTAACCCAGTAAATCATATTTTCCAATTGAATGGATATCGCAACATATATCGAATGGAATAATATCACTTTCATCATACACTTTATTAAAAAATTTCTTTTGAAAAGTAAATATTTGGGGAAAATCAATCTTCAATATTGTGGATATTTTACAATCCTATTTTACTCAAAAAAAATCTTTGGAACAACAACCAATCTCTATATATATCATTTTTTAATGTTTTAATGAAATTATTACTTTTTCTAGGATTCCCTTATCAACACAAGTTGGCATTATTTTCATTAACTTCACGTTTATTAACAACAAAAAACTCAACACCATGTGGGTTTAATAATATTACTATTTGTATTTATTTTTAGTATATATATATATATATATATAATTCAATCAATATGTTTTTCATTTTGAAATAATAAGAAATAGAAATAAAAATGAGAGAGGGTGGTATAAATAAATTTAAATCCATTATCCAATGATAATTAAACTCTAATTTTTCTTGATTAATACATGGGGTAGAAAACAAGAAGTCCTAGTTGAATTATATTGGAATTCATAACAAAACTAAAATTTGATCGTACATCAAAATCCTTTTCAAAAATACATTCAAACATTTCCATGATAAAAAAATATTTAATATACATTCATGATATTTTCAACATTGATTTATATATTTATATCCAAATCACAAGAAAACATTTAGAATATCTATCATGTTTAACATCTATAATCATCCCTTGAATTTTTCATATTATCTTAATTTTTATTTCATTGATATATCTAACATAACCCCTTAATAATACAATTTATTCTTTGACCATAAAGATAATAGAAAAAAAATACATTTTTAAATAAATTTTTTAATATTTAAATATTTTAATCTAATAATATATTTTGGATTCTTTATTAAAATATATGCCCAAAGGGTCACATTCTGAATTAAATTCATCGAGGATAATATTTTAATAGAGTATGATACAAGACATAAAATGTCAATACCAATCCAATATGGTGACTTCCATGATTTATATAATATTTATTCTAGATTTCTTAATTTATCCAATTCACCATTTTAATTAAACAACACCATCAATTACTTACATAAATATCAAAAAATTATATATGAAAATATTGTCGAGAATCTATATTCCTTAATAATAGAAATGGGGTATATATTTTATTCCCAACCAAGATACTCAATTAATTTAATATCCATTATTTTATGTAACCTTTATTATTGTCATGTAATTTTTTATGTAGAAATATTTAGTATCATAGTCCTTTCGACAGTTTTAACATTTTTTTTATTATACTTTCCTCATGAACTTCTTGGGTTTTCATTGAAAATCATTATTATTTTATTATTTATGAAGGGTAAAACACCACCTTTATTCTATTATATCTTCCCCATCCTTATTAACTTTTTTCCTTATCGTGATCAGGGGATATTATTTGTTGATTGTCACAAGAATGCATATTCACAATGACAACTTTTATTATAATTTCCACAAAATTTGTAAATTATTTCAATTCTTTTGAGAAATAATGATTTTGATAATTCTTCCCAATAGTTTTTCTTACCTCATACTCACTTATATTAATAAAGGATTCAATTTATTTTTATATATTGAACCATTATTGTAATATTTATGCCTCCTTCCCAAACATTTCATGGAACCAGAGATAGTAAAAAGTAACCTTTCTCTTTTATTCCTAAAACGATTTCTCTTAAAGTTGATAGATCTATATTTTTATATCACATTAACCTTGAACAAGAATTACTTCCAATAATAACATGAATTTTTTAATCAACCATTGATGTGGTTATAGGTTTCTCAAAAAACATTTCATTAATATTTATTGAAATGTGGAGTTAAATCATGTATCCTCTATGTAAATTTTTTGTAAAGAAAATTTATGGAATAGATGGTACTATGGGAGTTATATATTACTACATATTGATCATTAGATAATCTAAAAAACATACTGAAACAAGATATAGGCCATTCCTAAAAAATATCCTCATCAGAATTTTATATTTAAATAACCATTGCCTCAATTATTTTTGAATCCTTTACTTCAGTTATATCTAGTCTTTTCAATTTATCACCATCACATGACATTTCATATTGCTTCTATTTTTAACCACTATATACTCTATTTAGTTTTCAAAATCCATTATCATTTCCTCCAACTTATCATCATGAATTGTTTTTATTTTTTTCGTAATAAATTTTCACGATATTTTATCTTATTTTCAATAAATTCTACCTTGTATTATTTAAATTAATGCAAGCCTATAATTTTTATCCATTTTATTGGGATTATCCTTAAAAATGTTTTGAATTATCTTCTTTCTCTTCATTGGTTTTTTATATCACTTAATCATTTTTAGGACACACTTCTATCTACAGAACATTTGTATCACCCTCTTCCTCTACATATATCATGTGACGAAAACATGTGAACACCTTTTGTCTCATTTCTTCACCTATTCTCTCTGGAAAATTTTAATGTTGGGTGATAACCTACTACATGTTCCTAAAACATCCATAAGAAAATTAATTATTTATTCAAGATACCAATGAAAGATAAACATTAAAACTAAAATTGAATCAAATTTTGAATTATTTGATATATTATATTACACAATTTTTCATGGTTCATTTATATGATTGTTAATGAAATATATTTTTTTTAATAATTCACAACTTTATTTCTTTGAGACATAAGAGTTGGATGTATTTTAAATTTTATTATTATTATATTATAATACTAGTTATCCTTCTCCAAATACAAATCATTCTTCATCTTCGATACCGTATAGGGAAACTGAGTTCTCTACCTCATTGCATAAGTGGTATGCCTTCTTAATTATTTTATACAATTTATTTATTCTATTTTCTTGATATTATAAAGATAAATTATTCTGATTAAAATTTAATACATCTTCTCAATTTTTTTTCAACATAAAATTATAAATAGTAACCGATAAAGTTTCAAAAATATTAAATAAATAGATTATTGAGAATACAATAAATGGTGGAAGCCTAACTCTTATAAATATTTTTATTCTACCAAAATTTGTTCATCAACACCAATATTTGGATAAAGTAGTCGATGTTACTATTTAATGACTAAAACATGATTCCCAGTTTTACCTCTATACCTATTTTTTTAATGCACCATTCAATCTTTCCTCCCATTTGTATTTTATAGAACTGATAAAAATTTGAAATAAACATTGGGAACAAAACATTTTGATAAAAATTTTTAACTATAAGATGGATGAAAATATTCTCAATGTATGATGATTGTTATCCCACTCAAGTGTAGATTCTCTTTTATTCTCAAGTTGAAACATATGAAAATAAATATCCTTAATAATATACCATTTCTTCACCAAATAGACTTATATAAAATAAAACACATTCTATTTTCCAGCTCTAGAGCTAACCATGTCTCCCTCTATAAATTAAATAATAGACCAAATCCTCTTTAATAGTAATCTATATAAAACAGAATTCCCGTATGAGAAAAAAAAATTCTTTCATATATAGAACTAAAAATGTATTCTTGGAAATTATTCAGTCCATATCCTATAAGAATATTATAGGTGGTATTATCAGTACCCTTTTATGATTGAGTTATATATGAGGTGAAACATAAGTCCCATGTTATCTTGATCTACTTAATATTCAAGGAACAATATCTTATTATCATAGTGTTTATGGTACACTCCATTTACATTCAAAAATAATGATTTTGAAGCTAAAAATTGGTCAATATATCAATTGAACTTTTATATTAAGGAATATATAAATTTTTTTCTAGATTCAATTTCTCCTTATCTCTATCCATAATCTATAATTATACTCGTTTTATTATTATACACTCGGTATCTCATTTGTATATTATTTTTATACATTTATAATAAAGACCATTCAATCTTCAACTAATGATCGTCATATTTAATTTCCATTTATATAATCTGTCGGTGAAATATTTCCATAAATATCAAAATAATAATCTCCTTTATATTTTTTTCATTATAAATCTCCATTGTTATCACTGTAAGAATTGGATTTCCTTTCTTGAAATATAATTTATATATCACATCCTATTTTATTAATCATTAATTCAC
Source organism: Viscum album (assembly GCA_963277665.1). NCBI lineage: Eukaryota > Viridiplantae > Streptophyta > Magnoliopsida > Santalales > Viscaceae > Viscum > Viscum album. The sequence goes on from OY728158.1 coordinate 31,685,243, forward strand.
TGAAAAATAAACATCATCATAATTTATTCATGTTTTTGAACTTGAAAAAACACCATCCTAGAATAAATTATTTTCTTAGAATATTAAATATTTTTATTTTTTAATGATTTTTTTGTGGCATCTCCTTTTGTGGTATAATTGTTTTTCATCTCTTTCTAATTTTGGTGAAACAATCATGACATAATACCATGGTATGAAGATCTCATGATATATACACTTCATTAAAGAAAACATCCTGGCTATCTTTTTGTAATTTGATTACATCTGGGCTTCTAAAATTAGATTTATACAGTTTTGATACATTGCAATGTGATATTCATCTCTGAGGAACATGGCCAATTTATTTTACTCATTCTTCATCAATTAAACTAGTTTATAAAATCATTTTTATCACTTTAATCATGAAATTTTAATCATATATGAATAGATAAAGAATATTATGAATTATTTATTTATTAAACCCCTATAAACAAAAAATTTACCTTCTAAAACTCCCTATTTAGTTCTAGAATAACTCTTTATTTAGTATTAAAAAAATCCTTTTGTATGGATGGGAGAACACTTATGTACCACAACATAGTAATGTCACTTAAAAATTTCACTAAATGATATAATCTTATTTATGACCCATAATCTTATGTATTTAATGATAGGCATTACATGTCACTATGTGAAATTTTGTATCCCAATTTTTACACTAACTTTAATATATATCTTATGCATTCCTGAAAAGATATTACATTTCAGTATTATATATTATAGAGGTATTATTTATATATTATATTTCTAGAACATATTATTTATCATTTGGAGGCATCTCCAATACATTTACACTTCCTCAAAATATCACTCACATGCAAGAGAAATATATTACAAACACATAGAAAATATTTATATATATTTGTATGATTTTTTTAATTAACAATTTATTTTTCAAATTTAAAACATTTATAATTTAAAAACATCCATATAAACACATTTTTAATTAATCGTTTTCTCTTTAATTATTTTAAAAACCATAAAAGGGACTTACGAATGTTTCAAACCTTTTTGAGTCATTTCAACTAAATTTTAATGGAATTTGTAACTCAAAACATCAATATAGCTTAACTAATCAATAATGATATTCATTTTACCAATTTATAAATAATACATAACATATTTTAGAATATAATACTTTTCTTCCTCATTATATCATCAAAAAAATATATCCAAATATATAATAGAATACATACATGATAATTATATAGGAGGATATTCATCAAAATACTAGAATTATTATATTATTATCCATCTTCGAAAACCTTTTCATCTTTGTATCTTCATTATATTAGTAAATTCAAAAACCTACCATGTTAATTTTTGTCAATGAGTATATAAAAAATATTTATGATTTAATTAGTATAAGCAACATCGTATTTAATCATATTTTTAATTAATTAATCTCTAATAATGGAAGAAACTCTATCAAACATAATTTCATTATGAAAGAATCTATAAGAGTATCGCGAATGGAAGCATGTACCTTTTATAACACCCATTATTAAAAAAAATCTTTTGTAATAATGAAACTTAAATGAAATTTAATTTTCAATTTTCATGATAATCTTCATTCATTTCCAACTCATAATATAATGATAACTTTCATGAGGAATGTGGCTAATCTATTTATCATTCCTCCTCTAATGCGAATGTCCTCTATACTTATTCCAGGTATCTATTTTAAAAACCTTAATATTTAATTATCATTTACTTCATTATAATTGATAATAAATATAATTCATGACCATATGGGTTCATCACAAACCCATTCCTCAAAAAATATCTTCCCATTGGCTTCAAGATAAAACTAGGATGCATAATTATAATGACAGTTACATGTGTCATATAATAGTTCTAACACCTAAAACCTTCATGAATGACAACATATGTCTTATCCCAATAATGACATGGTTATGGTCCCCTTAAACAAGATCCTTACACCTAGAATGTTTCTTCGTGACACTAATCTCTACGATCTCCACTAACATTCCAATTCACTCTCAAGGGGAATAACTAGGTTGCATTGTATCCCACATATCCAGGGGTTTCTATTTGGTTCCAATTCACCCTTGTGGGAACTCACTAGTGTCCAATTATGTTTAAGACATAATAATTGAGTTTTTTACAATGGGTTCAACTCATTTTTCGCAGGTCACTTATAAAAAGTTTCATAAAACCTTAATGGTCACTTATGGTTACCCCATTTCACCCAGGTCCCCTACTTGGGCTAAAATTCACATATTTTTTAATGATCCACATTACATCACTAAAATACTTTTACTTGGGTCGAAATCCTAAAAATTCCATTCAGTCTTGGTGTCATGTGTACCTTCCTGTAATGCATGACTAAATTTTTAGGTAAAATTTTGTAGTCCCTTTCAATCATTTGTACCCTTAATAATGGTTTCCCATTTGTTTCTCTCCCTAACTAATGGGGTCCTTGGGTTTCGTTCAATCATATCTCTGATTAATAAAAAGGATCCATTTTCTATGGGAACTTCTAGAATTTATCTATTATAAATTAACCCATCTTGGATTATGTAATTCTGTTTCAATAGATCCTAAATATCTTCTTATCCCTTCATGAGGCCAGCCAAAGATCCAAAGGTACAAATGGACCTCTAATAGAGTTTAATATGTAACCATAATGACTCTCCCATGTGTAATATTCATATAAATCCTTTATTTTGATCATTCACCGAGAGGTCATAGTCATACAAACGTAAGATTCAAGATAATATAATATATTCATCAAAAATTTAAACTTACCAGAACAATTCCTGTATGACAGAAATTACAAGGAACCAAATTGGTCCAAGCTACAATACCATAAAAATAAATACATCATTCAATGAATCGGGATATTTAAAGAATATAATTTGTCATCATTGTATACATTTTAAAGTAACCACATTGGTCCTTATCACATGACCTTTAATAGTATTATATTCCATTTCTAACAAAATCAATCTATAAGGGTTTTGTTTACCTTAATAATGATATGTTATATTACCTCTTCATGGGTCCAATACAAATTCCACCACATCGACCACCATCAATGATGAGGATCAATTTAATAGTTCCTACAATGTGTATTTAAAAGAAACAATCTATACATAGAGATAAATAACCCCTTATACATACAACTTACTCACATTACTTATGGTTTAAAGTGATCTCTTCCACAATATGTGTAACCATATTTCTAATAAAAATTATTTCATGAAAAATCCTTAAAAAACACCATAGTGGGATGAAAAAACCTCTTATCTCCTCTTATAAAAAATGGTTCCACATTCATCACCTTTGAAGATCAAAAGACCACCCACTTTTGGATATAGATAGAAAAAAATAAGTTTTTGATAACCAACATTATATTATAAATGTGGAAAATTGAAAACCCAATCATGTATAATCTATGAAATTATTTCTTGGTAGAATTATATCTAATGTTAGTTTGATATATTATATATATATGTTTTCATTAAAGTAAAATTCACTGAAATATTATACATCTAAAAAAAGTAATATTATTTGGTATAGATTTATGACATAAACATAGTCAAGAAAATTACAAATATATATATATATATAAGGAATATAAATAATTAATTGTTTTTTGTTTAATGAAATTTAGTTGATTTTATTGGGTACATATTAATGAATGCAATTATCTTATACATTAACTTATAGATTCATGTGGTATATTTGATTCAAAAATGGGGAGAATAAAATATACCTACAGATGACTAGAATAGTATAAGAGAAAGGAAAATGAAATTTTTTTTCATGAATCTTAGAGAGAAATAAATATAATAGAGTGTTATAGAAAAAATATGTAAATGAAAACAGAGAATACAAGATCCAAAAATGTGAGAAGTAAAAAGAATAAGAATTAATGTTAAAATGATTTGAATTTAGGAGTGAAGGGTGTAAGATTAGTATTTTATCTCCTGAATTATCAATTATCTCGAGGCTCTATGGGATCGTTAAATGCCTATTTATAATTTATTTCCTCTAGTGTATATATATTTATCATATTAAATCCCTGGGATAATTAATGTGAGTTGAGAAGAAAATAGAATGTTTTCTTATATATATATTTTACCTTTTCATTTTGTTTTCCATAAATTTTTTTTTTGAGAACATACCCACCTTAGTAATGAGATAAAATTAGATTAACCATTTCGACAAATATTTGGAATATTTTTAGAGTAACCCAAAACTTTATATATAACTAAATTTTTATTTTGGGTTATTATAGGCCTTAGATAGATGATAAGAGGTGAAATTTCTTATATTGATATGGTTTTCTTATTTTTAAGGGTCAAACATGGAGTGGTGGTTATCCACTATTCCATGGTGGTATTGGTGGAATTCTTGTAAAATCAATGGATTTGATGTCCAATGTTTCTACCTCAATATATGGAATTGGGTTTTTTTTAATATAGTTATTATTGTGGTGGTTGATTATGGTATGGTGGTTGTTTTTTCATGTTTATGGTAACAATTGGAATCATATATTAAATTGTTAAAGTTTAAATATGTTATTTATTTTTATGGAGCAGTTGTAGAGGTATGTTAGAAACAATAAGGGTGGAACATGCGATGTTACAATGGGTTAGGGCACCGGTCAGAGTATGCATTCAAAATAAGTATAGTGGATACAATATTTTTTCAGTATGTTCAAAACTATATCCCTATATTGAATTGGTTAAGGATATTAAGGGGTTTTATATCCATTTAAATTCCAAAAATCTCATATCTCATTTTAATGATCTTCTTTATATTATTGTGATGACTTCACTGTTCAATGACGATGTCATTTGGATTTTATTATATATTAAAATGTTTAAGTTATCTTATTTGGTCCAATCCATTCTATATCATAACCTAGGTTTCCAAATGAAAATTGTGTTTTGTTTTCAACCATTTTTTGGTTTCTAAATCCTTCTACTTCACTATATAAATTAATTTTGATTCAAGGATCCATCCCCCTTAACATTTTTTTGATATTCTATTGATTCTCCTTTTCATTAGGATATATTAGAGTATTTGGTTTAATTTTACTGTATTATTTTCATGACATTGATGGATGAGGATGTGTATAGGGTCTTATATGAGTTAAAGTGATATTTTTGGTTTATTTTCATAATTTTATTCTCATTCATATTTTTTATTTTTAAGGCATTAATTTAGGTGTGTTGATCATGGAGGATCTTGAGTTTGGTTCTCCCTTTTCCAAAATGTGATGGACTCACATGTTTTTTTTTGGTGTTTTTTTGACAGGTTTGGTCATAGACAGGGTTCTTTTTCAATACCGTTAATGGTTCCTTGTGATGTTATGTTGGTTCTCACTTATCCTAAAAGTTATTTGTATAATGGGTTCTCAGTTAACAAAAATGTGTTCCAAAAATCCAAAAAAACGAATTTCCTGCAATTTAGTTTGGTGATTCGGGATTTATGATTTTATCATTATGTTGATGTTTATTGATCATGAAATTTTGTCTTTTGGTAAATATTAAGAATTAACCTTATAAATAAAATAAACTAAAACTATAAAAAAAATAATGGGGATGTATAGTGAAATTATTTTTATATATTTTCTTCTAATTATGGATTATTTTATGTATTGATCATCATGTTAATGTGTTATTATGGTTAGGTTGTTGTTTATTATATAGTGTAGAATATTGGAATTTGTTAAACATTAAAATATGGTAGAGTGATAATGTGGTGGAAAATATAGAATTTATTTTTGTTTAGTAATTTAATTTTTTTTATTTGAAAATTAAAATTAAAATTATATTATTTGTCCCTATGATGGTTTACTATGTTAAATTTTTTGTGTTTATAAGATTTTATAATTGTGGTATTACTGATATTGATATGGTAGGATCTTTTTTGTAATGTAAGTGGTAAGGATGTTTTTTTAGTTTTGATGTGGTTGGGGTGGTATGGTGTGAGTTTAGTTTTGTAAGTGGTAGATGTGATATTGTACATTGTTGACATTTTTATTGATGTGGTGTTGAATGATATTTACGTAGTTACTGTGTGGTAGTTTTCTCAAGATATATAAATAATGAATAATGGTTGAATTAATTTAAATGTGAAAAGGAAATTTTTTGTGATCAACGAGTTATGTGTTAAGTATAAATTTAAAATCTATCAATGAAATATAAAAATATTGAATTGAAGAGATTAATTAATACGTGGAAAAGGAAATATAAATTATTTTAAGTAGTAATTTCTATGTTAAAATGTTATATTTGAAATCAAGATATTTAATGTTCAATGTGTTTGATAATTACTTAATATTAAATTGGTTGGGAATTGATAAATAGAATGTTTTCATGGTTGTGTAGTTCATTCATTGTAATGATGGGTTTTAAATTTATTGAAGTAAGAGGTGGAATATGATAGTTTTTCATGTTGGTCTTTGATTGTGATTATATTTGTTATTGTAGTAATTTTTTAGTATGTAGTAGACTCATAGGATAGTAATTTTTTTCTAATATACATGTTATATTTTTATGTTATTTCCTATGAACCACCTCCCAATTAAGGTAATTACACTAACACCCATATAGGGTTTTTTCTCAGTGTTTTGCACAACATATAGGATAAAATTGATGAAAATGGGTAATTGTTATCCCTTACCCTCTCAATCGTAAAGATATAGTATATTCTATAGTGTTATGATGGTTTGTTATATAATTATGAGGTTATGATGTGAATATACATGATGGATGTTCATTTGGGGGAGGAAACAAGGTCGTTATCCTTCAGGACATGACTTAGACGCAACATGGTATGTCTCCATGGTACACATAGGTGGATATGGGTTTTAATTATGTTTATTTTTATTTAGATGTGGGTATGAGTATATTTATGGGTTTAGAGCATCATTAATTATATAGTTGAGGTGTGAGGGAGACTAATTATGTGGGGTGGTGGATATAGGTTACTTCCTATGTATATTTTCATGATTATTATGTTACACGACATGTTTGTGGATATGGGTTAGTGATCATTAGTATGGTTACCTTTTAGTTAATATATTATAGGTAATTAGTCGATTATTCTTTTCATTCTATAAGGATTTATTATTATTATTACACATGTTATTGAGAGGTTTATTGGAGGATACTAGTGGGTAGACGTTTATACACACCCATAACATATATATATATATATATATATTAGAAGGATCTTAAAAGTTTGTTAGTGATTGGACAGGAAATTTAAAGCCCATGTGGTGGTTTATCTAGAGTTTTAATTTCTTCTATAGTATCTTGTTCATGAAATTATCTTCAGTGGGATGGTCTTTTTTATGTATTACATTTCATGATTTTTTAGGATGATAAGTTTTATTTGATATTATATATTACAGTTTTGGAATTTTGATGTTTCATAATGTAAATTATTTTCCTGTTATTTTTCAGTTTTATTATAATTTCACATATATCAAATTGTTTCTAATATTATAATTCTATTTAAATCTATAATAAATATTTATTATGATATTGTTTTAAGGTTTTCCTCACTCGTTTCATCAATGTATGCACTCATTATTTTATCTATGAATTTCAATTATTTTAGAAAATCTTTTATGAATAATATATAAGAATAAATAATACTAAAAAATGTCCATTTTTAATAAATATATTGTGATAGGGATTATGAGCATAATGAAAATTGTTTTATAGATAACTCAAAAAAAATAGTTTATTCTAATAATAAATTTTTCCCAATACTATTTATACCATTCATGAAATCAAATATTTAAATATAATGTGAAACTAAATATTAACTAAAGTATAATGTTTTTATAAATAAAAATATTGTATTAAATGATATCATATTAATTGAAAATGTAAATGGTAAAATAATATATGCATTTTCAAAAATTATGAAAGTGTTTAATTATTATAATTTTTCTCATTACAGAAATTTATTTTATAAATGTTATGTGAAAGTAGATATTTTATAATGAAAAAAGATAATTTCATTATATAAATAATTTTTAATAAATTTTATTATTGATTAAAAATATTTGTAGTTAACTCAATAAAAATGTTTTATGAAAACAAATAAATGTAATTTCTATGCTATTAGATTCATCATAGAGATGTGTTTTGTCAATTTTTTCGAAAAAGAATATATTTTTTAATAAACATATTATATGCTATTTAAAATTATATCAATTTGGTTAAAAATTTTACCCACTTGACCAAAAAAATTATTTTTATAATTAATAAAAATTCTATAGATACTATTTATATCATTATAGATATTATTTTTTTGAATATAGTTTAAAACATATATTTAATGATATAATATGTTTTTGGTAATATATAATGTGTTTTATATATTATATACATTTTTAGAAAAAATTATCATAAATAAAAAAATTTATTTTCTAATTGAAAATTGTTTTGTTATTATTATATCTCTAATTATTGAAAAATTGTCTACGAATATTATATGAAACAAAATATTTCATCAAAAAAATGTTTTCTGAAAATAGAAGCACAATTTGAAAAAATATCAACATGATAAAAAATCATATTATTAAGTAAAAAAATATTGCATGATAATAGAAAACATTTATTTTAGTAATATTTCTATCATTGTATTAAAATTTATAAAAACATTTTATAATAAATTAATATCATTTCTATAAAAAATTCTATGATAACTCAAAATAAAAATTATCAAAAAAAATATTTTCTATAGTGGTTGAATTATGTTACGTAATTAGGGGTGTTGGAAACAATAACTAAACCATAAAAAATGAACCCCTTTTTGATCAATCCACAAAATAATACAACTTCACAACAATCTTGTACATGGTGGGTAAATTATTTTTCTTCGATTTCAGCCAGTTTTTTTGGATAACTTGCTATATTATTTATTGGATTGATCCCAAATCAGACACCATAAAAATGATTAATTTTATATTATGAAATTTGAATAAATTTTTATCATTGAGTACCAATTTATATTTATGAATTATATATTTTTTATATTTTAATATATTATCAAAAAAATTTCCAACACAAACCTATCAACCCTTTAAGACATCTCTACTTACAATATTAAATTTTACTGTAAAAAACTACTTAGGATGGGGATTTTGGGAAGCACTTTTTCCCACCCAACTAAAAAGGTTTGGATGAGATTTATCTTTAAATAAAATCAACCAAAAAAATTCCACACCGTTTTCAATAATAAAATATTCAAAATGACTGAGTTATGTTTGATTATACAAAATATCATCTCTAAAACAATAAAATTATCTATAAAGTCTCTTTTATAATAATAAAAACTAAAGAAAAATTTTAATTATACAAAAAATTATCATGTGTTTGTGTCTAGAAAAATGTTTACCATTATGTAAACTTTTATATAAAAAACTCAATTATTTTATACTTAAGAAAATATGTATTTAAAAATAATATATTTATAATAATAAATTGAAAAAATAAACCTGTAATTATAGTCTAAGTAATTTTATTTACCACATTTATTAGATACAATATGAAATAAATCAAATAAATGAGTCATATCTTGTCTTTTCACAATGTATAAATTTGAATATGTAATCTTCTATGATAAAAAATGGATGGATATTGTTTTCGACATGATAATACATATTAGTAAGATATGATTCCACACATAGATAATATATTTCTACATCCTATATTAGAAAAAAATCATTTTTGTGTTAAGAATTCTTTTATGTGATGAAATAGTAATGTGTAATAAATTTTATAGGGTGATTAATTCAATCTAGGTGAATAAAATTTAGGTGATTGAAATTATCATAATTGAAAAAATAATGTCTATGGGGTTCAATATATGGAAATTATACTTTGAAAATTGATTTTTATATAATAAAAATTGAATATTTGTTTGATATTTATATGAAGAGGTGATGAAATATTAAGGTATTTATTTGGGAAAATCTATTGTAGAACATGTGACTATTAAAATTATTTATTCAGTCATTTATAGTTACCAAAATTATCTAATTATGATAAATATAATTATTTTGGATCCATTATTGATTGATTTAATGTAAATCCACAAGATTTCAAAGTAAGTTAATTTCTTTGATGTAATTCTATAGCTTGCACTACACTCAACACCAAGTTCGAGCACACCACGGCTTTCCAAAATGTACGTTCAAAAGGTGATTATGAATAGTAATAACCGTATTTTTATTTCCATATACTCCATATAATTTTAACATATATATTATGTGTTTCTTAAACATAATATAAGAACAAATTCAGTTTTTCATATAAAACAAATATAATTTCAAAAAATGAAATTTTACAGCCTTTTAATGGAGAACCCTTTTTAAATCCAATATTTAAAACTTTTATATATTAAATTTGACAAAATAAACTTATTCTTTATAAAAGAGACTAAAAAATTTATTTTGGATAAATTTTCGGTGCTTTTCTGATAACTTTCATATTTTGACGAATAGTGAAAAATACTAAATTTTAGTTGAAAACAACTTTTTTAATCAAAATAATTTATAGTGATAAATTATACATTTGAATATTTTTTAAGTATAATTAGATTTCATTTTTATCATTTAATATAATATTGGTCGTTGTAAGTAAATTTACATTTAAATTTGACATAATCACATTTCAATCTTTTAATACTTATTACTTCTAAAAAACCTACTTTCTAGATTTGACAATGGGAAAAAATGTTAAATTAATTTATACAGCATATATGTTTTAAATTTCATAAAATAGACATTATTTTTGAATTTTTTATATCAATATTAACTTTGGGTTAACTTCTGGTCTTTTTTTAAAGACTTTCAATTTTGGATGAATAGTGAAAAACACAACGTTATTGTTTAAAGCCAACATTTTATGTAAATAATTATTTTTAATTTAAATTTATTTTAAAGTCTAAATAGATATCTAATACCTATATTAGTTCAATGTAAATCATTGGATTCATTTTATTATAATATTAGATTTATAAAATTTTATTTAACTATTGAACGCCTTTTACCAACCTTCTAGAAACATTTGCCAATTTGTATAAAACATAATTTCAATGATTCTATTAATTGAATTTAAAAAATCCAAGAGAAAGGATTGATATTAGTAAGAATAATTTGGTTCAATAAGATAAAAATAATTTCTAATTAATGGTAAATTTTGAATTTAATTAACAACGGTTAAAATTAAATAGGGTTATTAAAGGAAAAAAATGATATTATAATTATCCTAACACATGTCGTAATTCTATTAGATAAGTGTCCTTCGACAAAAATCAACCATAGGAATAAAATATGATCCTCTTTGATCCACTTAGATTTGATTAGGACATTTATTATTATTTTATTTAAAAAAGCATTAAAAGTGATAAATTCAAAGTATAATAACTAAACCATTTGTAATATAGGGTTGTACATAAGAAAAATTTGACTATAAATATTCATTAAAAATATAAAAATATTTCTAACATCATGGAATTTTATTTTTATTTTTTAGACATTAAATAAGAAAATTTATTTATGACACAATAATGATGCAATAATTTTCTTTTTAGTAAATGATTAAAATAATTGATAATATAAATATCCAAATAAATGTAAATTGAGACTTATGATGAATTCCCATAATTTTATAATTTAATATGACATGTTTTAATTGACTAAATGTATTATTTTTGAAGAAATAAAATTGTTATGAATTTCAAAAAAACCAAATACTAAATAGTGTCAAAATTGACATTAATGAGTTTTTAAAACTAATACAATTTTATTTAATTATATAATAGTACTAAAAATATAAGGTTCATAAAAGGGACTTATAGAATGATAGATATTTCATTGATGAACCAATTTAGGTACTATTGGAATTTTATAGTATGTTTATTACCCATGTATTATAATATTAAAAGAATAGATGGTAAAAGTTAAACTATTTAACTAAGAGTTACTTCTAAATGATAAGGTTAATATGGTGTCCTAAACATGTATAAAACGTATTAGTTGAGAGTTTTTTAACCCATACCCACCTTAGACTAAAAATAAATACATTTTTAGCTATTATAAAACAAAAACTATTTTATAATAAAATGATATTTCAATCTTTTCCTAAAGTGCCCCTATCCTTTCTTATAAAAATGGTACTTCCCCTTATATCCAATTCACACCTCCAAAGCCATTTGGCATGGATAACCCTAACTCAAATATCCATAAAACTACCCTAAAATCAATCTATAGGCCTTACATTGATCAGAAATCCATCCTAAATATCCCTTTTGTTCAAATCAAAAGAAAGAACCCGAAGAACATGTAATTAAATCATCACCTCTTTCAAAGCCCTTTTCTTCTTCCACATCCTCTATATTTGTTATTTCCATAATAAAATAATAACTCTAGTACCTTCTACATACTGATATGTTATTATAAATACGGTACAACCAGATTCATTATTCTACCCATTCTATGAATAACAATGTCACCATATGTGCATATGTACGACTTACCGTCTCCACATCGTGGTGTAGTATATTATTCAACAGTTCGTTGTTTGGATGGGTATAATAATGAGTAAAAATGACATAAATAATAAATACAACCTATTAATGATTCTGTATATACATTATACCATCCAATTATATATGTTTTTATCACTAATAGAATTATATTGTCGCTCGTGCGTATGTACGACTTATTGTCTCCACTACATGAATACATTTCATTCCTGATCACAACCATTCAAGTTTAATTCACATTTTATAATTAAAAATAATTTTTAATAACTCTATATCATTCTGGATGTGAATAAAATATATCATATACATAAAAAACATTTCTTACGTAACTAAACATAAAAAGGAAAACAAATAAGTTGACACCCAAAACAATGATACTAATGAAATATAATTTACAAAAAATATTAAAAGATCAAATATGATAACATATTTGTGTATGTGATTATTGTATAATTTAATAACAATGATTTAACCAGGATTTTAACCTACCATCAACTATGAAAAAGTAAAAGGTAAGGGGTTTTAATCTAACTTCTTATTCCGGTGAGATTCAAACTATATTGACACTAATTCCTTTTATGTGGTTTATGTACTTCCCATTATTGTATTATTTGTGTAATATAATTTAATTTACGGGTATTTAAATATTCAGTTTATGATCCGTCTTTCATGAAGATTATGTTTTGTACGTTACCAAATCGGTATGTGAATTTATAATTTTTTTTCCACTCATTGGGTTTTATGAAAACTTAATTGATTAATTTACTTCAATATTATATGTCAAATCACTATTTATATATTTATTTAGTAATTTTTACTCCCCTTTGTTTGGATATACTTTTGATACACATAATCAATCTAATGATAAATTCTCATGTCATTGATATGAACTTTATTAGAGTAATCTTAACTCAATTTCCATTCATTTATTTAGAGATCCAAGTCATTGATTTTGTTTTTACAAGAATATGTGTGAATATACTATTATTGAATTACAATAAATATCTAATCATATTGATTGTATTTATATTTTTCACACTTAATTATGTCATTGTTTTATCCATAACAAAAGGATATTCTCTTTATAAGGGATTTCATCTCAATTTACAGTCCATTTATACTTTTTTGTTGCAATGCACCAATTCACTTTTATATGGTGTAAATATTGTACTTTAACATATTATACCATGAATCCATTTATTCTCATGATATTATAATTTTTTATTACCTTAACTATTTTTATTCAAGCGTCTCACATTTGTCTTGGAACTCTAACTAAAATATAATTTTAAATGTTTTAAATATTTATCATTCTAAATCGTTCTCAATAATATACATGTTTTAGAAATAGTGGTAAGGATTTATTTATATGGACACGACTGTTTTAAATTTTTTTTAAAATATTCAAGGTTGTATGCGACACTTTGATTCAAAAACTATTTTTAATAGCTTCTTGATAAATTGTGAGACTTTTAGATTTTTTCATGAAAAAGGGAATATTTCTCTCCAATAGTTTGACTGATTATTTTAATCTATGTCAATATCCTTCATTGTATTTTATTCGCAACTGAGGTTGATTTATAATAATACAATTTTCCATAGTGTATTGAGTGAGTTATGTTTGACTGTGGATGTGCTATTTTAATACCATTCATGGATTGTAGATAAAGTATTGACATTTTATATGCTAGCTGTAATATGAATGTTTAGATTATGTCTCAACCTTTTAATATGTGGAATGCATTGGACTTAGTAAGTGAATTGTGGAGACCACTATATCTCCCTGATGCATCGGTAGGTCTCATGAGACAATAGAGTATATTGGTACAAGGCCTGGAAAAAATCCTATTTGCAATCGTGGAATGAGGCCTTGACTTTGTGGTTATGTTGTCCATCATTGTGCATTCCATGGTTATAAAATTAGCTATTGACATTACATGTTATAATTTGACTTGTAGGAAATCCATGTGAATTAGTAAATGGAATTATTTGATTTATATTTTTCATATTATGCTGAATTTTATATTTAAAAGCCTTTTTTTAGTCTTATACATTGCCATAAATTTTTATGATTATTTATGATAGTTTTTGCTATATTGTTATCCTTAATGAGCATTTGATCTCACCCCATTCTTATTTTTTATTTTTCCCAGGATGTGGGAATTTTATTATGATTGACCTGCATGATTGAGATAAGGTATATGAGTGTGTTAAAAAGAGAAAAATGTTGTAGTATTTAATTTTATAATGTAATATAAAATATATTTATGTATATATTACTTAAAGGCTACTAAACTAATCGGTCTTTTGAGACTAGATCCCTTGTGATCATGCCAATGTTATGTAATAATGAAACAAATATGGGTAACTAGGTTTGGGGTGTTACAATAGGTATCAGAGAAATTTTACTACAAACCATGGAATCTAGATTTAGAAAAAATCTAATTATAGAACATTACCCAAAGATAGTCATTAAGAATTAGTAAAGAATAACATTATAGAATTTTTGTAATGTAGTGATTTTGTGAATTTTACTAGTAATATATCCATGTATGTATACAAGAAGGTAAAGGAAGCCCCGCCACAGATGTATCTAGGGGTAAAACCCAAAAGAACTTCTTTGACTTTGACTCGAATATGAACTAGTACACGAAAATGGGCCTTTCTTCGCTCTTGGTTACGAAACTCTTGGGGGATATTCTTCAGATAATTCCCATTTTCCTTACATACTGATTTGAATGATTTTAATATAATATGAGAATAAAAAATATTCTTTAATATTTAGGTGTTTTAGATTGAAAATATGGTTTCATGATATTATCTAAATTATTTTATGACTATTGTTACTCAGACTATGCTTTCTGGTTTTAGTCAATGACTGGATTCCAAGGAATTCATAGTAATAATGAATATGATATACAAGGTGAGAATAATGGTCGAAATGAAAAACAAAATAGAATCATTATATGCATAAAAGATATCGTGTTCATTCCAAACCAGGTTTCCAAAAATATGATCAATAACATATACATTAACAAACTCCACAAAGAAAGTAAATGTGGATAATGATAGTTGCTCTAGTAGTAGCGACAGTAGAAAAAATAATGCTCAAAATCCATCAAGCAGGAAGTATAGAAGGAGATACCTAAGAAAGTGTTTCAATGGAACAAAGAAAGTCTTTATGTGTGGGAATGAAGGACATAAAGTAAAGAATTATAGTGAAAAAAATGAAAAGTACTATAGATGAAAATAAAAATGATCCTAATAATACATTTACTATCATTTACCGTAAATTTAGGGGACCTGGGCATTACCCTAGTCAATTCCCTATTCTATAGGATAACCACTAGGTCAATTAATAACCTGTGTCGAAATAAATGGATGCAAATTGTTTAAAAGTATTAATTCTATATGTTAATGGGATTACTTTGGAATACTTTTATCTTTTATGTGAAAACTTGTAGTTTTTTATGAGGAAATTCTGTCTGTGTAATAATTATGTTTTCTTGTGGATATAGATATAATTCACCATTTGTGTTTATATGATCCTTGAATTTGAGGAAATTATAGGTTATTAAATTTTTTGATGAAAATGAAAGATATAAAATTTATGGTTATATTACGTTATGGTTATTTTTAGGAATTTATCTCATTATGGGAATGTTATAAAATATAGTGTTTGAAAAAAGGACAACACTCAGACCATGTGACAACCTGTCACGTCAGACAAAGCTATGGGAATCGAACCCACAACCAAACTGAAACTGGGATTTATCTTCCACCACTAGACTAAGTGATGTCCCAAGTTAGTGTCAATTATTTTTTTTGTTAAATTATTTTATTTATCATTAATAAGTTGATTTGGGACCCTATTTTTTATCAAATTGATATCTTTAGTATAGGAAAATTGTTTTGGTGATTATGTGATAAAGGTTGTTTTGGAATACGTTCACTCTGTTGGGAACACTATATGGGTAATGAAAATAAAATACCATGGGATTTAATTTGAGAAGTAGTGGAGGATTTTTATTTTGGAATAATCTATGTTTATGTTATTAACAGAAATGATTATCCTATCATATAGAATATGTTATTTGGTCAATTGCACTTCAGTATGAGACTTTATGAGTAGTTGATGTTATTTGGAGATAAAATTTATGTTTTAATATGAATTATTATGTGATTATATTCTTCTTAGTTTTGGGTTTCTATATTATATTGAATTATATTGAATGATTTTATAGAAAATTGTTTATTTAATGGTATTTATTGAAATTCGGGTATTGTTTTTTTAATTTAGAAATTTAGAATACAATTTCTTTCTATAAAGGATTATCCATTTTGGGGATCATCTGATATTGCACTAACCATATTCGTTTTTGTTGGTATCTAAAGAAAAGGGAAATACATAGTTCATCATTTTTGGATTATGTGATTCTCTATAAGTTGATTCTAACGATTCAGGTGTGACCAAGTCATCTTTAATACTCATCGTTTGGAGAAAAGACGTGTTAGTGGTAGAAATTTATTAAAGGATTAAACCCTACATGAAAAATAAGTATATATCTTTATTTTCTTAGTCAATTTCTTAAATAAATTCTCCAACTATATGAAATGGAACTAAAAACAAAAAACATTGCCTTTTTTTACATTTCCTACTGGGAAACTAAGGATCGTTTAACCAATCGCAAGTTTGTGGTTTTATTGTTGTTAACTTTATCCAAATCATGTTTTCTATCATTCCCCATCAGAACATGACACATAATTTATCTTTCATATCCATAATTTTTTATATGGAATCATAGTATGGGTTATCTCGGATGACCTTTGTACTTCTCTTTCATTATTTTCAAGTGATAGTTTTATTGACACTTTTTCCGATGTGGGACTATCAATAAAGTTCACAATCCAAATTTAAAAATTTTGTGGAGGCAATTTCTAAATTGGGGAAGAATTTAACACATCAGGATTTCATAGTAAGTTATTTTCTTCAGGGTAATTCAATATCTGGTGCAACACGTGACACTAATTTTTACTGCACCACGACATAGGAAACAAGCCGTTCAAAAAGTGATTATTAATAGTATTAACTGAATTTAGAATATTATATACTCCATATCATTTTAGCATCCATATTATGTGTTTCTTATACATAATATAAGAACAAATTCATTTTTTCAGGTAAAAGAAGTATTTTTCAAAAAAAAATCACCACTTTTTATTGATGAACCCCTTCTAAATCCAATATTTGATACTTTTATATATTAAATTTGTAAAAATAAATTTATTCTTTAGAATAGGGACATAAAATTTATTTGGGATAAATTTTCTTTTCTTTTTTTTAATATTCATATTTGGATAAATAATGAAAATAATAAATTTTAATTGAATGCAACATTTTTAATCAAAATAATTTATAGTGTTAAATTATAAATTTGAATGGTTTTGATGTATAATTAGACTATATTTTTTCCTTTTAATAAAATTTTTGTCATTTGGAGTAATTTTACCTTTTAATTATACATTATTATATATCAATCTTTTGAATGTTTTTATTTCTCCAAAACCCACATTCTTGATTTGAAAAAAGGAATATTTTATTAAATTAATTAATACAACTTCAATGTCTTGAATTTCCTAAAATAGACATCATTTTTTATTTTTAAATATCAAAATTATATTTGGGGGGATTTTTGGTATTTTTTAAAAAACATTAAATTTTTCATGAATAGTAAAAAAAATATGTTATTGTTTAAAGCCGACAATTTATATAAATATTTATTTTGAATTTAAATTTATTTTAAAGTAAAAATATATTCATAATAATTATATTATTTCAATTTAATTCATTGGAGTCATTTTATAATAAGATTAGATATATAAAATTTTATTGGACTATTTAACACCTTTCACCCACCTTCTAGGAACATTTGTAATTTTGAATAATGCATAATTTTACCACTTCTCTGAATTTAATTTAAAAAATATGAAATAAACAGTTGATATCAGTATGTAAAATTTGGTTCAATAGGATAAAAATATTTTTTTTGGAATAGTAACTTTTGGATTTTGTTTTCCACGTTTAAAAGTAAATAGTTAATTAAAGGTAAAAATGATATTATAATTACCCTCAAACATGTCCTAATTCTATTGGATAAATGTTTTTCGACCAAAAAAATCTTAGGAATAAAAATTTATCCACTTTTATCCACTTTTATTAGATTAGGACATTTATTATTATTTAATTTAAAGAATAGTTAAAAGTGAAAAATTAAAACTTTAATAACTAAACAATTTTTAATATAGGGCTATACATAAGATAAACGTGACTATAAATATTCATTATAAATATAAAAATATTTCATACATCATGGTATTTTATTTATATTTTTTATAAATTATATAATTAAATTTATTTATAACACAATGATGAAGAAGTAATTACCTTTTTAATGAAAGATTAAAATAAATGATATTATAAAAATAAAAATAAAAGTAAATTGAGACTTTTGATGAATTCCAAAAAATTTATAGGTTACTATGACATGTTATAATATATTCAATTTGTTTTTTTTTTGAATAATTCAGATTTTTATGACTCTAACAAAAACCAAATACAAAATTGTGTCAAAATTGACATAAATGAGTTTTTAAAACAAATACTACTTTATTAAATTATATAATATTACTAAAAAACTAAGGATTGGATAAAGGACTTATATAATGATATGTAGTTAATTAGTGAGCCAATTTAGGTTCTCTCGGCATTTTATAGCATATTTATTAACAATGTATTATAATAATACATGTAGACATGGTAAAAGATAAAATTTTTAACAGAGTTAAATCTAAAAGATAATGTTAGTATGGTGACCTAAACTTGTGTAAAACCTATTGGTTGATATGTTTTCGACCCATACACACCTTATCCTATAAATAAATAAATTTGGAGCTATTAAAAACCGAAAATTCCTTTATAATAAAATAATATTTTAATCTTTTTCTAAAGTGGATCTCACCTCTCTTATAAAAAAGGTACTCCCCCTTTTCTCCAATTCACACCTCCAATGCAATTTGGCTTGGCCAACCCCTACTTGAATCTCCACCCAAATACCCTCAAATAATCCTATAGTTTTTAATTTTATCCTAAAATCATCCTAATGATTCATTTTGTTTAAATCAAAAGGAAGAACCTGATGAATAGGTCATTACTTCACCACCTCTTCCAAAGACATTTTCTTCTTCCACTTCAACATTTTTGGTTGTTTCCAAAATAAAATAATAAATTCAGTACCTTCTACATAATTATATGTTATTATAAATATGGTACAATCATATTCATTATTCAATCCATCATATGAATGACAAAGTCACCATACGGGCGTACGTACGACTTACCATCTCTACGTCATGGTGTAGTTTTTCATTCAACACATCATTACATGAATGGGTATAATAATGAGTATAACTGATGTAAATATAAAAAATATCATTTTAATTATTGTTTATATGTAATATACCATCAATATTCAAATTATTTCAACACTAATATAATGATATTGTCTCATGTGTGTATGTACAGCTTACCGTCTCCATGACACGATGATATTCTGTTCCCCATCATAACCATTCAAGAATAATTTTCATTTGATAATAAAAATAATTTTTATGAACATAATATCATTCTATATGTGAATCAAATACATACTATCCATAACAATCATGACATACGTTTCAAAACATACCAAGGAAAACGAATTAGTTAACACCCAAAACAATTATACTACTGAAATATCATTATGAAAGCAATATTGGAAGGTCATATATGATATCATATTTATTTATGTGTTATTGTACAATTTAATGACACTGATTTAACCATTATACATGATTTTAATCAACCCTCATCTATGGAAAAGTACAAGGTTATGGGTTTTCATATCACTTTGTATTCCAATGAGATTCATGCTATATTGGCACTATGTCCTTTTTTGTAGTGTATGTACTACCACTGATTGTATTATTTGCATAATAAACCATGATTTATGGGTATTTAAATCTTCATTTTATGATCTGTATTTCATGGGGTTTATGTTTCTTATGTTACCAAATCGTTAATGGAATTTCTAATTTTGATTTCCACTCATTGGATTTTAAGCAAACTTCATTGATTATTTTACTCCAAGATTATGTATGAAATCACTATTTATTTATTTATGAAGTAATTTCCACTCCTCTTTTTGTGGATATATTTTTTTTACACATAATCAATCATTTAATAAATTATCAATTCATCAATATAAAATTGATAAATGTTATCTTTAGTCAATTTCCATCCATTGATTTAAACATCCATGTAATTAGTGTTGTTTTAACATTAATATTTGTTATTATCCTCTAATTTATTTACACATAATATCCGATCATATTTAGTGTATTTATATTTCTCACACATAATTATTTAATTGATTTATCCTTAACCTAAGGAGGCAGTCATTATAAGGGATTTCATCTAAATTTACATTCCATTGAGACTTCTTTTTTGTTATGAACCAAAGTACTTTTATATGGTATACATACTATACTTTGACAATTTATATCAGGAATTAATTTATTCTCATGATATAATAAATTTTGTATTACCTCAATTTTATGTATTAAAGCATCTCTCATTTGGTTATGAATTCTAACTAAAATATCATTTTAGATGTTTCAAATATTTATCCTTCCAAATGTTACTCATTAATGTCCTTGTTTTAAAAATGTTGCTAAGGATTTATTTATATAGACATGAATATTTTAAAATTAAAATTACTTTTATTAGTTTCAATCTGGTATGGGACAATTTTATTCAAAAACCTATTTTTAACAACTACTTGATAAATAGTGAGACTATTAAATGTTTTTATGAAAAAGGGTTATTTATTTAAAATAGTTTTACTGATTATTTTCTCCCATGTAAATATATTTCATTATATTTTATTCTTGACTGAGGATGATATATTATAATATAATCTTCCATATTTTATTAAATGAGTTATGTTTGACTATGGATTTGATAATATAATTATATTCAAATTTTGTGGTTAAAGTATTGACATTTTGCATGCTAGCTTTAATAAAAATGTTTAGATTATGTTTCACCATATAATATGTGGAATGCAAGGGACATAGTAAGTGATGGGTGGATCCCTCTATAGCTCGTCAATGCATCGGTAGTTCACATGAGACAAACTAGTGTCTTGGAACAAGGCCTTAATGAAATATTATTTGTAGTCGTGGCATGAGACATTGACTATGTGGTTATAATGTCTGGAATTATAAATTCCACCATTATGAAATTATCTATTGATATTACATGTGATTATTTGACTAGTATAATATCAATGTAAATATGTAAATGGAATTATTTGATTTATCTTTACCATATTATGATAAATTTTATGTTCAAAAGGCCTGTGTTTTAGTCTTATACATTACCTTAAATGTTTTTGCTTATTTATGATAGTTTCTGCAATATAGTTATCCATATTGAACATTTGAGCTCACCCATTTCTTATGTTTTATTTTTCCAATGATGGAAAATGTATATTATGATTGACCTGGAGGAATAGGTTAAGGGATATGAGTGTGTTAAAAGGATAAACAATGTTGTAGTTTTTATATTTTATAATGTAGTATAAAATATACGTATGGATCTATTACTTCCAATGGTACTAAACCAATTTATCTTTCGGGACATGATCCCTTGTGATCATGTCAATGTTATGTAATAATGCATCAACTCTGGGTAACTAGGGTTAGGGCAATACATTAAATGTTTTTTTGAATCACTAAACCCATAATTTCACATTAGTATGATTTTATTACATCACATTATATATTTTAGTTCCTATTAGTATGTTTACAAATCCTACAATAAGGAGTATAATGACTCTATGATAAATTCAAATTACATGAAATTAAATATAAAATCATTTATTTAATTAATACATTTGATCAATTTATAATATGTATGATGTTTATACCATCCAGAACTCATAAAAATTTTGATTTCATAAAAGAATAGTGATATTGGAAAAGGGTGAGCTTTGAATCTCTGTATGCATATCACAAATAAATGACAGCGTTTTAAGGATGAATACATAATAAAATATGATTTTCATCACGATATAAAAAGGTGGTATTTTCTAAAATATCTATATAATTTTTTAAACACACATAATATAACATAATATAAAACATTCATAAAATGATGTCAATATTTATAGTTAACCCATGAATATGGTGTACGGGTATAAATATAGGGAATCACATTCAATCTAATTATATTGATATCAAAGTAAATAACCTTCAATATGAAATTGGGAGTAGAGTATTCAAATTTAAGGTTTCATAGAAAATTAAATCCTCGTTACTTGATAATGTTTCAGGGGTTATGAATGATTTCCTAAAGAAATTTATTGGTATAAAATCTATTGTTATAATTGGATAATGACTTATGAGGGATTATAATAACGAACGGTAAAGAAATAAATTGATAAATCTCCTCTCCAAAATGAAAATTTAATAAATTTTATGAAAAATAAGGTATTTAAAATAAATATTTAATAAGAACTAGGGAATAGTTATACTTGTACCAAAATGGTTGAATGAATGGGTTATTATGGTGTCATTATAACATGTCACCATTTATGATGAATCCAATGATGCTACCAAAAATAGGTCCCAATAGAGAATTAACAATATAATATAATATAATATAATATAATATAATATAATATAATATAATATATCCATTCAAATATAAATATCCTTAGTTTTATGTCACATTCTTATAATTATATTTTAAGACCCACCCCATTACTTCAATCTATATGAATATACAGTGATCAAGATGAACCAAGATTTTTTATATGAATGAATGAAATAAAAATGGAATGTGTAACATATACAAATATTAAATAAAATCAATAATACCAAAATGGATATAATATAATAATTTAATAGGATATTGATCATGTAATAGATTAATAAAAAGTAAATTAATGATATTAAATGAAACAGGAGAGTGAGAGGGAGGCAAACCCTTACCTTTAATGGATCTCTCTTAAAACATGAAAAATAGCCTCATTGGAAAGATATAAACCAATTTAAGAGGTGATAGAGAAATATTGCAAGTGTGGAACGGTTATAGGAGTGATTGGAGTGAATACAATGGGATGGATGGAGTTCTATTTATAGTGAAAAATATTTAAAAAACAAGATTTTTTTATAAATTAGATTCATTGAATTAAAATGTTCATAACTAAAATTTATATAATTATTTCCCTAAAATATTAATTTACTACTAAAACATGATATTTGATTCTAAATTTTTATTTCATTTAATTATAAAACCCTCTAAAATATTATTTAATAACATGAATAATTTTTTAAAGATATTCAAAAAAATAGGTTTTTATTTGAATAAAATATGATTTTTTCTTTTCAAATTAATATTAATGTTTTGGTTCGGTAAAATATACCAAAATAATATATTTAACAAATAATATATAGATTAATTCATTAAAATTACAAAACATAGTTGTCGCGTCATTTTTACATCATAATGAACTTATACCGTGTACCAAATATGTATATTATATTATAATAATTGGTGAAAATTCAGTTTTGTAAAAATATCTAAAAAACAACTCATTTTCAAAGTTTTACAGGATGATCCTTAATTTTAAATTCATTTTATAAAAATTATCCAGTGACTATAAAAAAATAGTTATTAAATAAATAATTAACAAAGTGGTTTTGATGTTATAGTGGTTATTCATAATGGCTACATTTCCATTGAAATGACAACATTAAATTCCTTATAACAACCTTATCAAATTTTAATATCAATTTGTTAGACACGTACCCTCAGAACATCAAATAACTTCAATAAATTGTAAACATGGTTTTTTTCTTAATTCATTCATCAAAAATTACTATTCCATGGATTATACTAATTTTCTTATGTGTCATGCTTATTATAATTATAATTTTCATAGTAGAATACAATCCACTAGAATTATTTCTCATAGTTATAAAATTTATTTATATTTATTATCCACTCTTACTCATACATTTTATAATTTATATTTATCATTGATTTAAATTTTAAAATATAATAATGAAATGTTCTTTAGGGTATCTTTTTTATTTACAAGTCATTATTATTTACTGTTTCTAATTAAAAAAATTAAAATATCTTTTATCATGAAACTTTTATGTAGTGGTAAAATGGATATGAAAATTTTTAGTTCATACATTCCGCCACATTACCTAAATTTCGCCATCAAATTGCTTCTGATCACCAATGTATATTCAAATCTTGGAACATATTCATAATTTTTTCTTTTTGATCCCATCTTACTTTCTCAATCCTGGAATTTATTGAAAATGAAAATACTAATTCGGTACTATTATTCCTATAATTTTGGACCATCTTCTCAATAATTTTAAGAGTATTTTTAAAAAAATTAAGATAAATATCCCTTTTAACCTCTTCACTATTGAGTGAATGTGATTGATATGGAATATATATTGAATGTAAATAGATGTTTTAAATATTATTATCTTAGAAAAGTTTTGGGTGAAAATTGATACAATATTCTAAAGATAAAATAAAATGTAACATTTCAGTGGGGAAAATATATCCTGAACCTAAATTTGATTTCAATCCAAAGCATATGAATCTATTCAAATAATTAATCTTTAAAAAAATCCAAAAACTAACTGCAAACTCCAAATCACACCTCATGATTCCGAAATAGAACTTATTTCTACTTTGAACCTCTTTGATATATTATTGAATTTCCATTAATTTATTCTATGTCTCTTGAATCAATCCAATACCTAGTAACTTCTACTGGAATACATCATCCTAATAATATAAGGTTATAAATTTTATTTTATATCAAGAAATATAGGGTTCAATATGGATACTTAAATGGTAACTATTAGTTTATGAAAATTACACCATATTAAGGTGTAATCCCAATTCCCTATGAAATAATGTGAACTTCCATAAAATGTCCTGAAATGGCAGGATATTCCTTTCTTATTTTCCCTGAATTCAATGTTGTTTAGAATGTATATGGTATATATTTGTACACAATTCCCATGAAACAATCCTCCAAAAATTTTATGTGAGCTTCATATTGTAATAAGTGGAAATAAAGAAAGGTTCTCCATAAATAATCACCATTATATTTAAAATATATTAAACTTATAATATAAAGTGAGGAATCATATTGGATTTTTTTAACATAGGATAAATTTATTAAGAAAAAAACCAAAATAAAGAGATCATAATTACCCTTAATTATCCTTGAATGTGCTTTAATAAAATCCAATGTAATATTTTTCAAATTTCACACTAGGATATGAAAACGTTTCACTATTTCCTTTGATTTGTATTATATTTTACTTCCAAACAAACCTAACAACTTGAATTACAATCAGATTATGATTCCTCAACTCAAATCAACATTTTCCAGGGTCATAATAAGGACTTCATGTATATCTCCCAATTTGTAAGAGGAAGATAAATAGTGGGGAGGGAATAATTTGAAAAATGGGAACACTATTCCCTTGGAAATAGATTGTAAAGACTCAAAAATTCAATGTAATTTTATTTAAATTATTTTAAATTATTAAGGGTTATTGAAATTTGACGGTGCTTGATTCCGAGGCCCGGTGTGCGTGGAATGAAGTTCTATACTTTTTTAAGGTACGTTCCATAAACATGTGGGTGGATTTTTCTATCCTTTCAACTGATTCTTGTAATTGAAATCTGAGAGAACTGTTGAATATGCAGCGTCGGGGTTCCCTTAAGGGAAGTTTAACATCGACCGTTATAGGTCGGGAGAAAAAGTTAGTTTTATGGACTATTTAAAGAAAATTAAAATAACATTTAATTGTTATTTTGCTGTCTTTTCATCAAAAGGATGACTGGTGGTGGCAGGACTGCTGAATTTTCAAGCCATTAAATGGATTGAATCATCAATATCATAACTCCACCATTGTGAATTAAAAGGATTTCATTAATTCATTTAATAAACCTCTTTAATTATTCAATGTGTTTCTCACCATACACCCTTCTGTTTAAATGGAGTTTGGGGTAGAGTTTAGACACAGATTTACCAAGCAAGAAACCTCTGGTGAAGTGACATGACTTCTTCCAATGAGGAACGGAAGCATGGGCAGTGATGATCTGGGAGCGATGAACATCAGTAGGTTGATCAAGTCGCATATTCTTTTTCCACCACCACCACGACTCTAACGATTGTCGAGGTAGGGTTTTTTTATTAAATCCTGAAATTTCACTCGACACTATCCCTTGAACTTGAATTTGTGGGGGGGGGGGGG
Source organism: Viscum album (assembly GCA_963277665.1). Lineage (NCBI taxonomy): Eukaryota > Viridiplantae > Streptophyta > Magnoliopsida > Santalales > Viscaceae > Viscum > Viscum album. The sequence goes on from OY728158.1 coordinate 31,712,240, forward strand.
TTGTTGTGGGGGATTTGAATGGGGTTTATTTATTAATTATAAAATGAATAATAATCGGCTTGTTATAATGATAATGCGGAGGGTGCAGGTGAAACGAATAAGTCCCGGACCCTCCGCTGCTTCGTTATTAAAGCATTATGTGAGGGAAAATTCTTCAACTCATCGAAACCAGGAATCCAAGAGATGTGCAATGATAACGACATCCTCAGAGGAACATAGGTGCATATGGAAGGAAGAACGGACCATCAGAGCTCACCTGATGGCCTGAAAAAGATTATCTAGTGTAGCATCAGCGACCGATGTCAGCGACGAAGGCTGTGGCCAGTTCTCCTAGGAAGCGGGAGAGGGCGGCACCGCTTTGTGCCACGATGGACCCGAAAGGGCGGACGAAAACCGATCGGCCATGTTGACGAGGCGGTGCGTTGTCGCGCAAGGTGGGGAAGGAGACACGACATCGAAGCTGCAGCAGGAAGGCGACCTGCACCCCATGGGTCCCACGGAACACATGGCGAAGAAGCAGGGCACGGTTAATTAAAGAGCTAAAAGGCTCTTCGTGCGCCATTCGGGGAGCTGGCAACCACCCTGCAGGTGAGCCGCTTCAGCGCACCGAGCCACATCACCCAGCGGGTTGCACCTAGCCAGTAGGTCAGGCCGGTCCATGTCCTAGTGGGCTATCCCAGACTAGTTCAGGCAGGAATGGGTCAGACCCAGACCAGGTCGGGTCGACACAAACTAGGCCGAGTCAGCCGAGACCGGGTCAGACCGGACTCGAACCCCTCTCGAGCCCAGAAATGCATAAAGGGACATATCATGTGAACTATAAATCTATTTGATGAACCTTTTATGGAACTGGGATCCTTGGAGAAAGACATTCCTTTTTAGATAATCCACAAGAGTTTTGGAGGAAATTGGAGTACGAATGTGTTGGATCGACTCCAAATCCAACCAAGCCCTCCGCACTAAAATGGTAGTAAATTATACACACGGGGTCTATTTGACATTCCATCTGTTACGTTGGGACCCTAATTATGTGACAGATCATTGGGTAACTTCTTTGTGGTACTTCATGCCCATTTTAATATGACTGATGTCTTGAGAATCAGTTTTCCCAGAATCAAGTGTACTATTAGATAGAATCCAGTGGATGGATGAGAGGTGGAGGTTGGAAATAGATCATACAGAGGTTAGTACCTAGAGATCTTGTGTGGATAAGCACTGATCCTTTGTGGGTCAGGTCCTGTGTGGGTCAATGCTCAACGATCCTATGTAGGTAAGCGCATATCGATCCTATGTTGGTATGATCCTGTGTGGGTTGGCGGGGGTTAGTACCTATCATCTACAGGAGGTTCGGAACTTGTGTGGGTCTTTCTGGGGTCATTACCTATCAATACAATGTGGTTTGAACACTATATGGTCATAAATAGTGCCTCATGAATGAATAATATGATATATCTTTGTGACTAATCATCTGTACTTATATACTTCACTTATAACTAGTTTGAGATGATTCTTTTTATTTTTGCATAGTGATTGAGATCATGTTTTGTGGTTTTCCTTGGGGAATTCTCAAATACCTTCGATGGTATCGGGGTCCCTGCTGGGTATTTTTATACTCACCCTGTCATGGGCTTCCCCCACACCATGTTGTGCCTTGTGTAGAGAATGTGAAACTCGGCTGAGTCTTGGGGAAGCCAGGACCAGGCAGTACATGGAGGAGACTGGCTGATGTGGAGATCATTAGAGATGATTGGTAACTACCCTTCAAGTAGGATCCTCAGTGGATGATTCCAAGAGCTATTTTTGGTTTTTCATTGGTAGTTTTACCTTTCTGTTGGACTTTTATTCTATCCCCTTTACTTTTAGAACTTATCCTTACACTCATTTTTGGTATCTAGTTTGGTTTCACCTTACTCTTCTATTGTGTTTCAGTCATTCATGTGTGTGTTTGTGTAAAGGTTTTGAGGTAATGCCTTCCCTTTTTTTTGGAAATGCCTTCTCAATGCTAGTCGCCAAACCCTAGCCTTTGAAATGGGGGCATGTGGTAGTTACAACATAGGCCCCGGGGGATGGGTTTTGGCAATGTGGTATCAAAGGTTTAGGTTCTATAGAAAAACTAGGATATTTATCTTTTTAATAGAGCAATAGTGTTATGTGTTTTGAGTATGGTTTTTAGTTCGGGGAGTCAATGTTTAGTGCGGAAACTGACAAATCCATACACCAGGACCTTGAATTCAGATTTCTGACTCGGTGCACGAAAACACTAATTGAGTGTGTTTTGGAAAAGTTTTTACATTGATCTCTTTTGAGTCATCTCACCAGGTATAACTTTTGACCATGAGACACCTATTTCTTTTTAGGATGTCACTGCGTGGACAGCTAGATAGGACTCCCGATAGGGTACACAATGACAACCTACCATGCAACAGGGCTTCGGTGAAAGGACATCTTGCTGTATTGGCACCTTTAGAGGGGCACCAGCAGCAGCAGCACCCGTTGGGTAGCAGATGCCACCAGCCCCACCAGCAGAACATGCACATTGACTGAGCGCATTGCACAAGTTCCGGAGACACATGCCTCTCAGGTTTTGAAGTGAGAAAGATCCCCAGGTTGTGGAGGCATATGACCATAGAGCTCCAGATATGATTAAGGTGTGATCTGTGTTTATTCCACCCTAGCTGCATTATTTATAGACATAGGTTCCAGTCACTCATTCATTTTCATGACACTCATTTGGAGCTCGATGATTCCAATGGAGTTGTTGGATCGATCCTTGCTATTAGAAACTCTTACGGGAGAAGATTTGACAATTACACATTGGTGCCGACAGTGTGAGCTCACTCTAGGAGGAAAGATCATCAGCTTGGATCTCCTAGTAGCAGTGTCGAGGCATTATGACGTCATCTAGGGTATGGACTTGATATCCACCATCCATGCTCAGATCGAATATTTTAGGCGCAATGAGTGGTGTGTTTGCGAGGATGGGATCAGGTTTACCTTCTCCAGTGAGAAGGAAACCTTTTTATCCTTGGATGGTCATTCTCAGAGGAGGTTTCAACCGATCACTCACCAACAGGCTAGCCTCACCCTTAAAGTAGTTGACGTGAGGAGACCATGATATCCTGTAGTTGTGGACCAGTATGCTGATTTCATTCATGATGATGTTCTCGGACTACCTATATATAGATATGTAGACTTTTACATCGACCAATACCCTATGATGATACTGATATCTACACCAGTATATCGGATGGCTTTTATTGAGCTTCGTGAGATGAGGGTATAGTTGAAGGACTTGCAAGGAAAAGGTTTTATATGGCCTAGTGTTTTCCCTAGTAATCCTCAATCCTTTTTTCCAATAAGGAGGATGGGATCATGAGGCTTTGTGAAGAATATTTTAACATAATCCATGTGATCGTGAAGAAAAAGTATCCACTCCCAAGTATCAATGATATCTTTGACCATCTAAAGGGAGCTCGATGGTTTTTGAAGATAGACCATAGATCAGGATATCATCATCTTAGAGTACGGGATGAGGACATAGAAAATACAAATTTCAGATGTCGGTATAGAAATTAAAAGTTCTTGGTGATTCCTTTCTGTGTGACCAATGCTCTGGAAGTGTTCATTGGGATCATGAACAGGATCACGTAGCCATATCTCAATTTCTTTGTGGTGGTCTTCATCAACGACATCTTGATATACTCAGCGTCGGAGGAGGAGCCCGCCACACACCTACAGATAGTCCTCGATACACTCCAAGAGAACCAACATTATGGTAGGATCTCAAGGTGATAGTTCTGAATACGGGAAGTCCACTTCTTGGGGCACGTTATCTTGTAGGCTAGATTTGTTATGGATCTGGTGAAGATAGAGGTAATTATTTCATGGGATCCACCCAGGAGTGTGATCGAGTTTTGGAGTTTCCTCGGATGGGATGGGTACTACTAGAGATTTGTACCTAACTTTTCAAGAGTAGTGGCACCCTTTTCAGCCTTGACAAAGAATGGGAAGCCTTTCTGGTGGACAGATAAGTGCCATAACAGTTTTCATTAGATGTGGTAGAGATTGAAAAGTACCCCTATCTTGAGGATACTATAATATTCTGTTAGGTACACAGTCTAATATAATGTATTAGAACCCGTACTAGGTTGTGTCCGGATGTATGAGGGAGTAGTGATCCCCTACAGCTCCTGGAAGATGAGACAACATGAGAAGAACTACACTACCCATGACCTGGAGTTAGAAGTAGTTGTCTTTGAACTTAATATGTGGAAGCACTACTTCATGAGTAAATGGTTTACTATTTACTCTAATCACATGAGTATTAGGTATATCCTCTCACATAAGGACCTAAAAAAGAGACAACGAATATGAATAGAGTTCCTCTAAGACTATGAATTTGAGATTGTCTATTTCCTGGGAAGGGGGACGTAGTAGCAGACGAACTCAATAGGAGGTCTGGTCTACAACTACTGAGTGATGTGATAGAGTAGCTAGATGCATTGTAGATATCCTTCATGGATATATTGGGATTAGCTTACCTCTAGTCTATGACAGTAACTCCCCCACATCATCAGCGAGTTCAGAAAGCCCAGCATGGGGACATTGACTGCGAGGACCAATGTGCTCAGATATCCTCAGGACAAGATCCTGATGAATTTTCTGAAGGTGGGGAGGACATTGTTCTCTTCAGAGTAATCACCATTGTACTAGTGACTCTACAGGAGGAGGTGTTTTGGGATTTACATACATTCCCTTTAGCGGTACATCATGGAGGGGCGAGGATGTACCAGGACCTCTAGCATCAGTATTGGTGTCCAGGGATTAAGCAAAAGGTTGCAGAATTTGTATCAGGATTCCTCACTTGCCAGTAAGTGAAGGCATAACATCAGGTACCATCATGATTAGCTTGGACACTTGAGGTGTGAGAGTTGAAGTGTGATGGTATATCCATGGAATTCATGATAGGGCTTCCACGTACAACCCGGGGCCACAATTCTATCTGGGTGATTGTTGACCAACTCACTATGTCGACACACATTCTACCCATATGAGATCAGGGATCCCTATAGGGATTGGATGCCTCTATGTAATGAAGATTAGACGACTACATGGGGTGAAAATGACTTTCATCTTAGATCGCGACACACGTTTTACATCCCTCTTGTGGAAGGTATTGAAGGAGGAGTTTGGGAATCATCCACACATGAGCACCACCTTTCACCCTTAGAGAAATGGTTAGACGGAGTGGACCTTATAGACACTCGAGGACATGCTTCATTCTTGTTTCCTAAATTTTTTCTATAGTTGGGAGGACCACCTGTCACTGGTGGAGTTTTCATAAAACAATAGTTATCACTCTAGTATCGGCATGACACCATTTTAGGCCTTGTACGGGTTTCACCTCATTGCTAGATAGACCCGGGGGAGTCAGCACTTATGGGTTCAAAGTTGGTACAGGCTACCATAGAGAAGGTGAAGGTCATCCAATAGCAGATGAAGACTGCACTAAGCTGGAAGAAGTCTTTTGCCGACCAGAGACGGATACCCTTGGAGTTTGAGAAGGGATACATTGTCTTCCTATAGGTATATCCCCGATGGGGATTATGGAGGTTTAGACAGGGTGGAAGATATCATCGACCTTCATTGGACTTTTCTAGATCCTCAGTAGAGTATGCGAGGTTGAATAAATTCTACATATTCCCCCACAGATGGACCTAGTGCATAATGTATTCCATGTGTTGCAGTAGAGGTGATACATGAATCATCAATCTCATGTTATCGACTGGAGATAGCTAGACATCGATGATGTTGTGACGTTTGAGGAGTTCCCTGTGGAGATATAGATCGACAAGATAGGTTAATCCATTGGTAGTTGATTCCTCTGGTGTGAGTTCGTTGGAAACATTGAAACCTCCAAGATAGAACTTGGGAGCGGGAGGATCAGATGCATGCCTAGTACCACCACTTATTCTCATAGTTTTTTTGTAGCTTTCTGGGATGAAAATCCCTAAGGTGGGGTGAAGTTAAAGACCTAAAAATACCATGTAATTTTGTTTAAATTTATTTGGAATCATTACTAGTCATCAAAATTTTATGGCACTTGATTCTTGAAGCCCGGGGTGCAGAGAATTAATTTATGAACATTTTTCAATGTACATTTACTAAAGACGTGGGTGGCGTTTTATATCTTTTGAACCGGTGCTCAAAATTGTAATATGAGGGAACTGTTACATCCTCAGCACCGTGATTCACATAAGGGAAGATTCACTTCGACTGTAGTAGTTTTGGAGAAAAAGTTAGTGTTTGGTCTTTTTAAAAAAGTACAATAACATGTAATTGTTATTTTCTTTTATTTTTCTCAAACGGTTAAGTGATGGTGGCAGGACTGGTGACTTTTCAAGAAATTTAATGGCTTAAATAATCAACATTGTAACTCCACCATTGTGAATTAAAATGGCTTCATAATTTCATTTATTGAACCTCTTTAATTCTTCAATGAGTTTCTCACCTTACCCCCTCCTATTTAAAAGGAGCATGGGGTGGAGTTTTTATATGGCTTCACCAAGAAAGAATCCTTTGGAGATGTGATGAAACGTCTTCAAATGAGCAATGTAAGATTGGGCGGTGGCAATCCGAGAGTGAAGAACATAGATGGATTCATCAAAGTGCATATTCTCCTTGCACCACCGTGACAACCCCAATGATTGTCTAAGTAGGGGTTTTTTATTAATTCATGAAATTTCATTCAATTATATTGCTCATAATTGAATTTTCGAGAGGTTGTTGTGGGGGATTTGAATGTTGATTATTTATTAAAGATGAACTGAATAATCACCCAATTCTTATAATGCTAACGTGGAGGGTTCGAGCCAAATTAAAAAGGCCCAGATCCTCCACCGCTTTGTTCTTGATGCGTTCTTCATGGGACAATTTTTCTACTCATCAGAACCTTGAAACCAAGAGGCCCACCACAATGGAAACATCCCAGGAGGACTGTAGGTGCATACGAAAAGAATAACTGACCAAAAAAAGTCACCTTGTGGCCTGCAGACTATTCGATGGCATGGAACCGGTGACCGGTGTCGGCACACGCCGAATGCGGGAGAGGGCGACACCACTTAGCACTGCGGCAGACACGAAGTGGCGACCGACAACCTGTGGGCCGCATTAGTGTTGAGGCTCCCCGTCATGCTCTATAGTGAAGGAGCCACGACATCAAAGTAGTGAAAGGTGGGGGACACATGCCCCATGAGTCTGACGGGCTATTTGGAGGTGCCACGGGGCGCCGCTAATTGAAGACGTGAATGACTCTTCTTGAGCTCTTTAGGTTTCTAGAAGCTACCTGGATGGAAAGCCGCGTGAGTGCACTGGGCCGCGTCACCCGGTAGGTCGCGCATAACTGGTCATTCGGGCCGGTCTGCGGCCCAGTGGGCCGAGCTCGCCACAACAGACCCAACCGGGCCATCCCAAACCAGTTCGGTCCGAATTGGGTTGGTTCAACACGAACCGGGTTGGGTAGGCCCAGACTAGGTCGGGCCAGGTCGGATCGAACCTAGACCCATCTCAGACCCTCAAATGCCTAAAGTTACATATCATGCGAATCAGACGACTATTTGAAAAAACATATGTGGGTCTAGGATCCTTGGAGCGGGAAGGTCCTTTTGAGATACTCCAAGATATTTTTGGAGGAAATTTGAGTACGGCCAGGTTGGATTTACTCCGAATCCAACGAGGCCCTCGGCACTAAAATGCCAATAACATACAGACCGGGCGTCTGGTTGATGCTATGTCTGTTGAATTGGGACCTTATGATGAGGCAGATCATTGGTTTACATCATCATGGGACTTCGTGCCAATTAAAATACCCCCGGGGTCTTGAGGATTAGATCTCCCAGAATCATGAATTCTATGAGTGGGAATCCAATGGTCGGTAGTGAGGCAGAGGTTGGAGACAGATCATACAGAGTTTAGTACCTAGCGATCCTGTATGGATCAACACCAATCTTGTGTGGGAAAGATCAAATGTGGGTCAGTTCTCAGTGGTCCTGTGTAGGTTAACACATACCAATCTTGTGTGGTTCAGTGCTCAACAATCCGGTGTGGGTCAGCGCATACTGATCCTGTGTGGGTCAAATCCATTATGGGTCAGCGGGGGTTAGTAAAAATCGACTAAAGGTGGGTCGTATCCTGTGTGGGTCTTGCAGGGGTTAGTACCTATCGATCATGTGTGGGTCAGACACTGTATGGTTTGCAACAGAGCCTCTTGATAGAATAAAATGATCTAACTTCATGACTAATCATATGTCCTTATATACATTACTTATAAAAGGTTTGGGTTGAGTCTTTATCTATGTACATTATGATTTAGATAATGTTTCATCTTTTTTTTTGTAATTATAAGAGTACTTAGGGGGTCATCGGGTCCCTAATGGGTGTTGTTATACTCGCCCCTGCACGGGCTTCACCCGCACGTTGTTGTGTGTCGTATAGACAAAGAGCAGTTGGGTTGAGTCTTGAGGGTGCCAAGACCAGGTGGTACATGGAGGATATTGGATTACATGGAGAGCAGTGGAGATGAGTTATACCTATTGTAGAGACCCGAAGCTTAACGTACATGGACATTACATTACATTTTTGGAATACTTAGTACATAACAAAAACACACACACAAGGACCGTAATAGTTTAGTGTCTTTGGAAACTCAGAATATAATCTTCTAATCGTGGTGAAAGATCTTCAACATATTCCATAAAGATCTTCCCCTTTTTTTTAACTAAAAACTTTCTTTATATCCTGGGGAAAAGAAAACATAAATGGGAGAGATAAAATGCTCAGTAAGGCTAAACAAAAGAAATATCAATCACATCATATTCATAGGAACATAACTTTTAGAAATCCTAACCTGCAAAAGAGATCATAATTTCATAACATTGGATAAATCATAGTAGTGAAATGAAATCACAATAATCATAACTTAAAACAAGAAGCTCTATGTCATACACACATAATCATAGATAATCATTTCTTATTAGTCAAGACTCATTGCCAAGACTATCTTAGTGGACAAAGTCCGTTTCTGAACCGAGTTCACTCCTCATTTCAGTCCTGTTTCACTGACCCATTTTAACCTGCCGTTCCAGCCATGTCTATCTCATGAGATATTAAATCTTTACCCAATTCATTGGAGGGAGATATAGGTCCCACCCATCTCATAATGATACCATTCTTATGTGTGCCACAAAATCATAAATCATACATCATTGCATAACCCATGTAATAAAAATGGGAATCTAAAACATCATGACATCATAAAAAAATTCATATAAGACAAAGGAATTCATAAAAATAATTCCATCCCAACATAATCAAATCAATGTAATAATAGGGATTGAAACAGAACCTTATATGATATTAGATGGAAAATAATTTTGATAAAACACTTGAACTCCATTCTTGAGGAAAATATCCATTCTACTTCAAAAACATTTTCATTTCTTAACATGTCATACAATTTTAAACTAAAAGAAGTTGATTAAAAATAAACTTGAAAACTTTTAAAGGAATCTTCTTGGAAATAATTTCTTAAAAATCCATTCATGTCGTATAAGTTACAAAAAACATTCTTCTCGTACTTTTGTCGGAAAAGTCAAAATGTACCTCGTACGAAAAACGAAAAAATATTCCTTTCATATCATTTAATATAAACTCACCAAAGGTTAAAAATGGATTTAAACAATTTTAGGTGGATGTAAATAATATTACATATTGAGGAAACATGTATGTGGATGATAAAATACACCCCAGTAAATACCAAAGTATAAACAATCTTGGATAAAAATGAGATTGTGATATTTCCCTTACCTTAGGTCCGATTTGCTTCGTAAGTGTCTGAACCTCCTGTATAATGATTTAAATAATGTCATTTAATTATTAGAGAATCATACTCATTGTTATGATATCATATATGTTTCACTTATGACTTTATATTACCTGTTCTTTTTTAAATTCCATGTTAAAGAGCATTTTGGGTAAAATTGTTTCATTTGTCGTCCGTGTTTTGACTTGTAATTATTCATATGATTACTTAGATCATAGTTAAACAATTCCAGAATATAAAACATGATTTATATATAATATATATTCATAATATACATATATATAATTAATCAGTAAATGGAAAGAAATACACCGTTCATGGATACGGTAGGCCGTACGTACGCATGAACGCTGTTTTCGTTTCCTTATTGAGTTGAATGGAATTAAGTAGATGACATAAATATATATACACATAAATACAGTATCATTATTATGTCATATATTTCATTATTACTTATTATATATACTTTATAATCATCCATGAATGGTTAAAGTAGAGAATGAATCTCATCACGTCGTGGAGACGGTAGTCCGTACGTACGCACGAGCGATGATATCGTTCTCATGATCGTGGAACTTTATTGAGGTGTATGTATACTATCTCAGAATCAATATCATTTTAAAATAATCATATATAGTTATTATTTACACAATTATACCCATCTAAGTAAGGTGGTGGTGGAAAATAGATTACACCACGGCGTGGAGAAGGTATTCCGTACGTACGCACGCGCAGTGATTTCTTTTTCCGTAGGATGGATAGATGGTGAAATAGGGTTGTTTCATAATTATAATAACATATTAGTATATGAGTGATACTGATGTTATTACTTCATAATGAAACAACTAAATAAGAATAAGTTGAAGAAGAAATAAAGATGAAAGAATCAGTAACGGACATTACCTCTTCTTTGAAGTTCTTCTTTGAGACCTTCTTTTATGGCACTAAAATAGGTCTTTGAAAAATACCAGAACCTCTAGGATGTTTCTAGGGAAGTGGAGAGGAGAAATAGTCAGGGTTTGGCCGAGCATGAAGGCTCAAAGTGGTGTGAGGAAGAGAGGGAGGAGGTGCCCTTTTATAAGGGAGGATAGGGGCACCTTTAAAATAACTAAAAATATTATTTTATTATAAAGTAAAATTGGGATTTTAATAGATCCAAATTAATATATTTAGAATATAAGGTTGGTAGGGGTCGAAATACTCTCATCCTATATAATTTAGACAAGTTTAGGTATCTATTTTAACCTTAATATTTAGATTTAACTTTAAGTTAGATAATTTAACTTTTACCGTGTCTTCTTGTTTTCTTACACTATTAGGTTAATAAACTTAATATATCAAGACAAACGAACCCCAAGTTGTTTATTATTAATATATATAACCTTATCTAAGTCATTTGTCCGAACCATAGATTTTTAGGAATAAAAGAACAATTAATAATATAATATTTGTTTTAAAAACTATTTTATGTCAATTTTGACACTATTTAGTAATTGATTTTTGTTAAAATCATAACAGAATGATTAGTTCGAACCAAGATACTTAAATTAATATTAACATGTAATATTAACCTATAAAATTAGTGTAATTCATAAAAAGTCTCAAATTACATTTATTTTGGTATTTATAACATCAATTATGTCAATATTTCATTAATAAGATAATTACTGCATCATCATTATGTCATAAATAAATTAAATTATTTAATGCCTAAAAATTACAAATAAAATACCATTATGTAGGAAATATTTTTATATTTCTAATGAATATTTATAGTCGAATTTATCATATGTATAACCCCATATTAAAAATGAGTTATTTATTAAACTTTGATTTTAACTATTTTAACCCTTCTTTAAATAAATTAATAATAAATGTCCTAATCTAATCCAAGTGGGCATAAATGGTCATATTTTATTCCTAAGGTTGTTTTTGGTCGAATTAAACTTGTCCAATAGAATTAGGACATGTGTTAGGGTAATAATAATATCATTTTTACCCTTAATTAACCTATTTACTTTTAACCGTGGTAAAAAAAGTAAAAAGTTACTATTCACCAAAAAAATATTTTCATCTCATTGAACCACATTTTACTTACTAACATCAACCATGTCTCTCGGATGTTTGAAATTCCATTCATAGAAGCGGTAAAATTAGGTTTTATGAAAAATTCATTTTTTTAACTACCACTTAGTGGTTTCACTATTCATCAAAAAATGAAAGTTTCCAGAAAAATACCAAAAATTAGGCCTAAGTTATATTTGATATTATGAACTCAAAAATGATGTCTATTTTACCAAATTCAAAACATATCAGTTTCATTAATTAATTTAAAAATTAATTTCCGTCATCAAAACAAATAGCGTGTTCTTAAGAGATAATAACTATCAAAAGATTGACACTTGTTTATGACTGGTTTAAATGTAGAATTACATCCAATGACCAACATTGTATTAAATTGTAAAAATATATTCTAAATATACTTTAAAACCACTCAAATTAATAATTTATCACCATTAATTATTTCGATTAAATTTTTTTTTTTAATTAAAATTTAGTAATTTTCACTATTCATCAGAATATGAAAGTTATCCGAAAAGTACCAAAATTTCACCTTAGGCTAAATTCGATACTCCGAATCCAAAAATGAAGTCCATTTTGAGATATAAAATTTCTATAATTTTAAAAGGTGGTTATTACTATTCATAATGGTTAGTTTTAATAATATTTTAATAGTATATCGTTGTTTAGTGAAACTTGGTATTGCGTACTACACACACTATCGAGGAAGGTCGTGATTGCGTGTAATGGAAGGAATGTCAAGGATGCGTGTTGTGAAAGATTCTTTTGGAGTAGCTTACAACACAAGACATTAATGAAATTAAAAAGAATATTTTTCATAAAATCTCAGGGTGTTGCATTCTACCCCCCTTAAAATGAATTTCGCCCTCAAAATTCGTCGGGGTTATAAATGGTTTACTACTCGAAATTTTCTTTAATAGAAACCCACATCGTAAAAAGGAATACCAAAACCAATATTTAAAAACAAAAGTATGAAACGTAACGGTTACCCAAATAAACTAATCACTGGGTTTCCACATAGGTGAAAATATGGATATGGAAGAGAAATTTAATCATCATGTTCTAATGGAGAGTGGTAGAGAACATTGCTATGGAAGAGCCAACAATCACAAAGCCATAAATTTGTGACGATCTAAGGTACCATATGATTCATCATATATAAGAGCACTAGGACAACATTTTTGGTTTTCATGATCGTTTCCCTAAAGTTGATGAAATTGGAATTAGAAGAAATACATTCGTGATTTCAGTATAGTCTCACCGTTGGTCGTTCTTTGGACAATTTAAACTTTATCTCTTAAATAAATGAAGTTGAATTTTTCATTCATGATGTGTTAGCATATCATGTGATAGAATGATGGGTCATTCCATCTGTCTCAAACAAAAGCTTAGAAAAGTTATCAAAAAATACATAAGTCCATCTATAGTGAGATTAATGATATATGGTTCCTAAAATGGAATTATACTTCATATATCATATTGATTAATATAATAAAACTAGTTTCTACTAAACAAGGACTTCCTATAGGCCAGTGGTAGGCGATAAATCCCAGTCGCACTTCGGTTGTGGGTTCGATTCCCACGGCCTTGTCCGACGCGATGGGCTGTCGCCCGTCCTGCAGGTTGTCCTTTTTCTAAAACTATATTACTATAACATCCCATAAACAATATCAAAAAAACTTATATCCTTAAACAATACTAACTTATTTCCAACATAATCCATTCCAATCTTTAGGCTTATTCATAATACTGCAGTCCACTCTCATAATATAATGAAAACGATTACCAGAGATTTAATACCATCATTGATCCCCATATATCATAAGATATGTCTTGTTGGTCACATTACAAACATTCAAAGGCCTTAATCATGTATTCTCTTGTATACCCATTGAACCTTAGTGAAAACATGACTACAGTTAAAAGTTAACACTTTCCACATACCAAAATCCTCAAAATTCTATATACTCAAACCATGATATCACTTAGTCCTTATATCAATCATGAGCTCATGAATACTGTCAAATATTTCATTTTCTCGTTTTCCCTTCATTATGCGCATATCATCTTTTTTCCAAAAATATCTCAATCACATTCCATGGTTACCGGTACCATAAAATTATTGAAAACCACAATAGACGAATACAAAAATATTCCAATATTCTACGATACTATATACAACAGTATTTTGGAATCCCATTACATAAACACTTAATTATTCCACCACATCGTTGTCATATTAAACATCACCAATGGTGATCGCATGTGACTTACCTTTTTTCCTTTTCCTAAAGTGGTTTCTCATGTCGATCATCACAAACCCTTGGATTAAGGCATTTATTAGCATAATGCCCCATTTCCTTGCACTTGAAGCATTGTTGTTTAGTAGGTTCATTCTGTGTATCCCTTCCTTTGTTTGCATCATTAGACATCTTCTTTCCATCATTACAGCATTCAAATGCCCGATGACCTTCCTTTACATATTTGAAACATTTACTTGTCCCTTTAATACAATCTCCACCATGCTTCTTTCCACACTTTGAGCGTAAGGAAACATTCATATTCTTTTCACCATTATTCTAAGATTTATCCTTAAACTCCATATTTCATTTCTTGTCAAAACTATGAGATGGATAAGTAACACCAACTTCCATTTCTACCTTGATAGGACAACACACAATTTCTTCATAGCTAATGAAGTCTCTTATAGCTAATTCCCTTCTATGAATTGGTTTTAAGCAACTACAGAATTGATCAACTTTAATTTCAGGTTGGATGATAAATCCAAATGCAGACCTTTCAAGCCTTGTAAAATTCTCTTCGTATATACCAACAGATTCATCATCCTTTTGCTTTAGTTCAAGAAACTCCTTCTCCATCTTTGTTCGAAGAATACGAGGGAAGTAATTATTGAAAAATAAGTTCTTGAACTCGTCCCATTCCATGGACTCAATTTCATCTCTTTGCCTCGTATTCGTGATAAGATTCCACCATTGATCAGCTTCACCTTCCAAACGATATACTACTAAGATGACTTTATCACATTCAGAACATTGAAGAACTGAAAATATCTTTTCAGTGGTACTAATCCAATGTTCAGCAACAAGTGGATCAGAAGACCCACTGAAAGAAGGTGGGCGTTTCCTCATGAAGGACTCAATAGAATATTGTTCCCTTCACTGCTCATTTAGAAGTCTAGAATGATTCATAGCTTGTGTAAGTATAGCAATAAGATTTTTCACTCCATCTCCCATAACATTTTTTTGTTTAGGAGGACAATCATTGCATTGTCCATTACATTGATCAACACGGTTCCTTCGGGTTCCAGCCATCGTCTAAAACCCAAAAAGAATAGTGTGAGAAGCAAAAATCATGCTAGGGAAAACAATATAATAAAGAGGGAGTACCTTCAATATATAACATCTTAGGTTTAATTCTAAGATCATTAGCACAATTCTAGGACTATAACCTATACATATACTTAACCTTAGGGACATCCCTATACATACCTTAGAAATATCTCTAGGGATCTCACTAAAGTTCTCGCATCCTAGTTTCCAAAGGTTGACTAAACCATTCCTCTGATACCAACTGTAGAGACCTGAAGCTTAATGTACATGGACATTACATTACTTTTGCGGAATACTTAGTACATAACAAAAACACACACACAAGGACCGTAATATTTTAGTGTCTTTCGAAACTCGGAATATAATCTTCTAATCGTGGTGAAAGATCTTCAACATATCCCATAAAGATGTTCCCCTTTTTTTACCTAAAACCTTTCTTTATATCCTGGGGAAAAGAAAACATAAAAGGGTGAGCTCAAATGCTCAGTAAGGGTAAACAAAATAAATACCAATCACATCATATTCATAAGAACATAACTTTTGGAAATCTTAACCTGCAAAAGAGATCATAATTTCATAACATGGGATAAATCATAGTAGTGAAATGAAATGACAATAATCATAACATAAAACATGAAGCTTTGTGGCATACACACATAATCATAGAGAATCATTTCTTATTAGTCAAGACTCATTTCCAAGATTATCTTAGTGGACAAAGTCCATTTCTGAATCGAGTTCACTCCTCGTTTCAGTCATGTTTCACTGAACCGGTTTGACCTTCCGTTCCAGACATGTCTATCTCATGAGATATAAAATCTTTACCCAATGCATTGCAGGGAGATATAGGTCACACCCATCTCATAGTGATATCATTCTTATGTGTGCCACAAAATCATAAATCATACATCATTGCATAACCCATGTAATAAAAATGGGAATCTTAAACATCATGACCTCATAAAACAATTCATATAAGATAAAGGAATTCATAAAAATAATTCCATCCCAACATAATAAAATCAATGTAATAATAGGGATAGAAACAGAACCCTATATTATATTAGATGGAAAATAATTTTGATAAAACACTTGAACTCCATTCTTGAGGAAAATATCCTTTCTACATCAAAAGCATTTTCCTTTTTTAACATGTCATACAATTTTAAAATAAAAGAAGTTGATTAAAAATAAACTTGAAAACTTGTAAATGAAGCTTCTTGGAAATAATGTCTTAAAAATCCATTCATGCCATATAAGTTAAAAAAACATTCTTCTCGTACTTTTGTCGGAAAAGTCAAAATGTACCTCGTACGAAAAACGACAAAAGATTCCTTTCATATCTTTTACTATAAAATAACCAAAGGGTAAAAATGGATTTAAAAAATTGTAGGTGGATTGAAATAATATTACATATTGAGGAAATATGGATGTGGATGATAAAATTCACCCCAGTAAATACCAAAGTATAAACAATCTCGGATAAAAAGGAGATTGTGATATTTCCTTTACCTTAGGTCTGATTTGCTTCGTAAGTGTCCGAACCTCCTGTATAATGATTTAAATAATGTCATTGACTTATTCCAGAATCATACTAATTGTTATGATATCATATATTTTTCACTTATGACTCTATATTACCCGTTCTTTTGTAAATTTCATGTTAAAGAGCGTTTTGGGTAAAATTGTTTCATTTTTCGTCCGTGTTTTGACTTGTAATTATTCATATGATTACTTAGATCATAATTAATTAATTCCAGAATATGAAACATGATTTATATATAATATATATTCATAATATACAAATATATATTAAATCAGTAAATGGAAATAAATACACCGTTCATGGATACGGTAGGTCGTACGTACGCATGAACGCTGTTTTCGTTTCCTTATTGAGTTGAATGGAATTAAGTAGATGACATACATATATATACACATAAATCCAGAATCATTATTATGTCATATATTTCATGATTACTTATTATATATACTTTATAATCATTCATGAATGGTTAATGTGGAGAATGAATCTCATCGCGTCGTGGAGATGGTAGTCCGTACGTACGCACGAGCGATGATATTGTTCTCATGATCGTGGGACTTTATTGGAGTGTATGTATACTATTTCAGAATCAATATCACTTTAAAATAATCATATATAGAAATTATTTACACCATTATACCCATCCAAGTAAGGTGGTGGTGGAAAATAGATTACACCATGGCGTGAAGACGATATTCCGTACGTACGCACGCGCGGTGATTTCTTTTTCCGTAGGATGGATAGATGGTGAAATAGGGTTGTTTCATACTTATAATAACATATCAGTATATTACTGATACTGATGTTATTACTTCATAATGAAACAACTAATGAAGAAGAAGTGGAAGAATAAATAAAGATGAAAGAATCGGTAACGGACATTACCTCTTCTTTGAAGTGCTTCTTTGAGACCTCCCTTTAGGGCACTAAAATAAGTCTTTGAAGAAGACGAGAAACTCTAGGATGTTTCTAGGGAAGTGGAGAAGATAAATTGGCAGGGGTTGGCCGAGCTTGAAGGCTCAAAGTGGTGTGAGGAAGAGACGGAGGAGGTGCCCTTTTATAAGGGAGGAGAGGGGCCCCTTTGGAATAACAAAAAATATTATTTTATTATAAAGTCAAATTCGTTTTTTAATAGCACAAAATTGACATATTTCGAAGATAAGGTGGGTAGGGGTCGAAATATTCTAATCCAATAGAATTTAGACAATTTTAGAAATCAATTTTAACCTTATCATTTAGATTTAACTTTAAGTTAGATAATTTAACTTTTACCGTGTCTTCTTGTTTTCTTACACTATAAGGTTAATAAACGTAATATATCAAGCCAAACGAACCCCATGTTGTTTATTATTAATATATATAACATTATATAAGTAATTGGGCCGAACCTTAGATTTTTAGGAATAAAATAAAAATTAATAATATAATATTTGTTTTAAAAACTATTTTATGTCAATTTTGACACTATTTAGTAATTGATTTTTTTGAAAATCATAACAAATGATTAGTTCGAACCATGATACTTAAATTAATACTAACATGTCATATTAACCTATAAAAATATTTTAATTCATAAAAAGTCTCAAATTACATTTATTTGGGTATTTATAACATCAATTATGTCAATATTTCATTAATAAGATAATTACTGCATCATCATTGTGTCATAAATAAATTAAATTATTTAAAGTCTAAAAATTACAAATAAAATACCATTATGTAGTAAATCTTTCTATCTTTCTAATTAGTATTTATAGTCGAATTTATCTTATGTATAACCCCATATTAAAAATTATTTACTTATTAAACATTGATTTTAACTATTTTAACCCTTCTTTAAATAAATTAATAATAAATGTCCTAATCTAATCCAAGTTGTCCTAAATGGTCATATTTTATTCCTAAGGTTGTTTTTGGTCGAATTAAATGTGTCCAATAGAATTATGACATGTTTTAGGGTAATAATAATATCATTTTTACCCTTAATTACCCTATTTACTTTTAACCGTGGTAAAAAAATGTAAAAAGTTACTATTCACCAAAAAAATTATTTTCATCTTATTGAACCACATTTTAATTACTAACATCAACCGCGTCTCTCGGATTTTTGAAATTCCACTCACAGAAGCGGTAAAATTTAGTTTTATGAAAAATTCATTTTTTTAACTACCACTTAGTGGTATCACTATTCCTCAAAAAAGGAAAGTTTCCAGAAAAATACCAAAAATTAGGCCTAAGATATATTTGATATTATGAACTCAAAAATGATTTCTATTTTACCAAATTCAAATCTTATCAGTTGCATTAATTAATTTAAAAAATAATTCCCGTCGTCAAAACAAATAGCGTGTTCTTAATAGATAATAACCATCAAAAGATTGCCACTTTTTTATGTCTGGTTTAAATGTAGAATTACATCCAATGACCAGCATTGTATTAAATTGTAAAAATATATTCTAAATATAATTTAAAACCACTCAAATTAATAATTTATCTCTACTAATTATTTCGATTAAAAAAGTTTTTTTAATTAAAATTTAGTAATTTTCACTATTCATGAGAATATGAAAGTTATCCGAAAAGTATCAAAATTTCACCATAGGATAAATTTGATACTCCGAATCCAACAATAAAGTCCATTTTGAGAGATAAAATTTCTAAAATTTTAAAAGATGGTTATTACTATTCATAACGGCTAGTTTTTATAATATTTTAATAGCATATCGTTGTTTAGTGAAACTCGGTATTGTGTACTACACACGCTATCGAGGAAGGTCGTGATTGCGTGTAATGCAAGGCAAGTCAAGGATGCGTGTTGTGCAAGCTTCTTTTGGTGTAGCGTACAACACAAGACATTAATGAAATTAAAAAGAATATTTTCATAAAATATCATGGTGTTACACCTATCCTTCTAGTAGGATCCTCGGTTGTTTTTTCTTGAAGATTTTTTCTATTTTTCAGTTGTAGTTGTACCTTTTTGTTGGGTATGTGTTCTGGACCCTTTACATTTAGTACTTATCTTTACACTCAGTTGTGGTGTCTATTTGTGGTTACACCTTACTCTTCTGTTCTATTTCACTTATGTGTGTGTGTGTGTCTACAGGTTTTGATGTAAAGCCTTCCCTTTTTTGGGAAATGCCTTTCCTGTTCTAGTCACCAACCCCTTGCCTTTGGATTTAGGGATTGGGGTAGTGACAAAACATTCCCCAAGTGACAGGTCGTGACATAGATAAACATTAGTGTATACAATTATGGATGTAATACATTGATTAAACAGAAAAAATTGATTTTTAAGGAATAATAATAAAAACATATCATTATATATTAAATGGAAAGAAAGAACAAATATATTGGATCATGAGATCCCAACATGAGTTAGATATATATATACAATAATCAAAAGGGAGAATAAATAATTGAGGATTCTCCACAACCGATCCCAGAGTTTATCGTAACATCGCCTTAACTAACATGCTCCTCCTGTATAGCTTTAAAAACTAAGGCCCTTTCATTTATCTGAACCCCTGTCCAATAAAAGTATGCATGTGAACTAATATTCTTAGTCATAGAATGGGTATAAAAATCATAAATAAACCACCATTGAAACCTTATCGAAAATTACTTAGGTTATATAAGAGTGTATGTGATGATAGGAAATAAATACATAAATTAATATACAACACATTGGTTGATCATGAACTAATAAGGAATGAACTAACCATGACACTACCTACATTGACTCATTTCAAAAAGAAATAAATATAAGTAACATAGTATCACACACATTTCATGGGATTATCCTATCACATGTTTCGTGGTCTCATTAAGTACCTTGACCCATACATTCATACTCATGAAGGTACATCAATCACCCAGAACAATACTCATAGGTTTTAGGGACACTTATTAGTCCCCTTGGGTATCTTTATAGACTCAGTGGTTCCAAATCAAACACATTACCCCATCCTTATATGCTCATGGATGGCCACATGTACACCAAGCAATCCATTTAGGTCCAATGGAGGATAATCAACACACCAACCCACCCCCATAGACTATGGGAGGCCATTCATATAATAAGAATAGGAAAAGGTATAAACATGAATAAATGAACTCTCACAACTCTAACTAAAATAGGCATCTCACTAGAAATGGACAACCACTACACAATATACCAAAAACTATCAAAATCAGGGTTGTCCTCAGATAAAAATTCATGATGTGACATACCACTCCAAACTATCCTATGTCATCACATAACAAAAATGTCATATAACATACAAAACCCCAATAGAGAAAGTAAAATCACAACTCAATACATTAATCCATTAACCCCAGACATTATAGTCATTCTCAAGATCAATCTAAACAATCATAGCCCATTTTCCCTAGCATATATCCCTATCATTGTTGACTATGTAGAGATTGTGTTCATCCACCCCAAAGTGCACACTAAAATGGATTTACTTCTCAGACCCCAAGGAATAAATCCCTAGATATATTATCCTAAATTAATCTCTAATGACTCATTCCATAAACAAAATCCAAAGAAAACATCCCTACACATATTCCTGATACACGACATCATTTCATCAATTTTAGAAATATACTTGTCACTCCCACTCTAAGGAGCCTGAAACAAGGATACTGACCTCACCAAATCATGATAATCTCAAACAAATATGTATCATAAGGATATAATAGAAAATGAATAGAAATAAAGGAATTATATTATATATAATTTCTATAAAATATTAATGATTCCTCATACCATACTGAGCTAAAAAACTAAGAATCTCTACCCAAATCGATCCTGATCCATTTGTTTTGATAAATCACAAATAAAGTCATTATATTAGTATTCCAAAAATAAAAAAATAAAAAAACTAAGAATCCTTAGAGAATATAGGGTTTTAATACCAGGAATATTCAATAACAACCAATGGTGAAGAAATTTGAAAGGGGAAAATATCACAAAAAGGGATAGCCATTACTTCCTCATTTGTGTGGATGTTGGTGGAGAATAATGGGGTGGATAACTAGAGTTATTCTAGTTAAATAGAATTCATTTCCTCTAAGAAAACTTCACATAAGAATCTGAATGTGTCAAGACATTCATCACACCATGTAAGTTTTAACAGAGAACCCCGAAGGACCTTGACAAATATTTCTGAGAGTGAGACAACATGACACGCCATAAGAGCCATCCTAGAGTTCCTGGTCTGTTGAAGGTATCTCTATATCCTACCAGACATGATCTTGTACCACATAAAAAGTCTATTATTCAAAAAATATCATATTTTTTATGTACTTGACAAATTCATAAATTATAACATGGTTTAAATTTTTTAGGTTCATTAAAAACTCACCCACTAAAAAATTTATATCTTCAATAATTATTTTTTGGGATCTATCTCAAAAGAAATGACCAGTCAGACTGATCAACTGACCTATAATCCTAAAAATTCAAATCCTATATCTCAATTCCTTTCCAACATATGTCTATAAAAAGACAATTTTTTGTAAAGGGGGACTACTTTCCCTCATAACTCTTTCTTCACCTTTGTCCAAAATGCACACAAGATGTTTCTTAAAAGTAAAAAAATCCTCTAATCTAGTATTTTAATAAACAACCAGGCACATATGATCCTACTTTCACCAAAGACCCATATTACCAACTCTACATGATTCTTCATGGATGAACTCTACAAAATGTATCTTTTTCATGTTCTTACACATGAGTGACTACACCAATCATATAAAGAATTATATTCTACCCTTGAATCACATAAAAAATGGAGTCATACCCATAATCATGGTATAAAACAGGGTTTTGTCCTCTAAAACATGTCAATAAACATGTTTCACACCCTAAGCCATGTCATTTAGAATAATTTGACCCATGAGTAACCCAATGAGAGAGAAATAAATAACTAGGGTCCAGTCCAACGGCCTAATCCTCTCTCTACTAGTTGTTTCAACTTGTTTACACTCGACCACCTATGACCGTTAACCATGAATTGGTATCTCCCATTTATTGATATAACATGACATATTACACATAAGTGTTAAATGAACAAGTACAACCTACTAGTTAAATTAACATGGATATTTATCATGATTTGTACTAAGTAACCTCTACTACAAGTAGTCCACAAGTATATACTTAGATAGGTAACCACAAAATATTGTCATTCACCAGAAATCCTAGCACATATGAAATAGTATCACATTAAAAAAAATCCAAAAATGATCAATAGAAGGTATATTCCCTCATATTGTCAAACTACCACAACAAGTAATGACCCCACAAGGGATTTCTAGAAGTCACAAAATACAGGACTCATGGTCCACATACAATGTTTCTAAAAATAATCAACTATATCACACTCAACAGGAACACACTACAACCACCATCCTTAGAAAAACTAAAAAACATATATATTTCACTTGATTCATTACCTTTTCTCAATGGTCTACATCCACCATACCACCTCCCATTATAGGATTCCATGTCGAACCAATTCCAAAAACCATGTTTTTCAACTGAAAGTCCACAACATACTCCCAATTAATCAATAAAAACACTATTACCAAGAACACCATCCATTCTCCCAAAACACCAGTTCATTCCTTCAACCATAGTGGACCCGCCCAGAATAATTTTATTATTGTTGTATCAATATCACTATTTCCATTTCTATGAAATATAACTAGTTATTCCTTCTATAGAAAACATCATCTAAAGGACCTTAGTCTCACACACTAATGATCTATCAGCTAAAAACCATGATGCCCTAAAAACCAATGCATCACAAAATAATAGTAACACTACTTTCTGGACCTAACTATAAGTTCAGATCTACATTCATATCCTCAAGAGACACACTTAGCATCCATGATCCAATCATGATCACTAATGAGTCTCTAATTTTACTCACCCTAAAATCACACCACCATTATCCTCTATATAAAAAATTTAGAAGATATAGAAAATCAAAATTTACCTTTTCTCATAGATGTTTACTAAGGCACAACCCATCATCATCATTCCCAACAACCCCTAATGCTCTAGAATCAATGGCCAATAGACTTTTTATACCACCAAATATCTACTCACATAATGCTCCATGGAATTTCAACTAGTTTTAAACAACTCCACATCTTATAAAAATCGACACCACCATGTATTTCATCATGTATATGACTCCAAGGAACAAAAAAAGACCTCATCATGCTCTAAGTAAAATATTAGGTTTATAATTACTAACATCACGCAAAAACATCCACTTCACCCAAACTAACCACCTCATAGATCTTATGAGGGTCCCATTCATGTAGTGAATACAAGTTTCATAATTAAAACATTGAAAGAAACAACACATCCACTACTGACCAGTCCAGCATATTGAAACTCACTATTGTACTCCCCACGTTACTCTAAATTTCCCAATAAATATCAAATTTTACATGCTATATTAATTTAGAATCACCACCAAATGTGTAACCGAACTATATTAGAAACTATAATAAAACCAAATCCATAAATTCTCTATTCTCATTCTATTAAAGGTTATAAAAAACCTTTAGCCTGCCCCTAAAGGAAGAAAATACCAAATAACCAAGTTAATTTTTTAGTACTTATGTTAAAAAAAGTGAAACTATTTTCCTCCACCTCTACTATATTTTATCTCACACCTATAACCACATATCAAATATTCAGGTTCATGGCTTAAGATTACTTATCTTGATCATGAGACTATACTAAAAACAACAACCCACTAGCCCAACCAATATGGGTATCACCACTATATCATGGTCAACATATAACCTTCCTACCAAAACTCTACTATACTCACTTTATAGAGAACTATACAACCATCACATGACAACATCATAACCCCAAAACCTTTTTCAAGGGTTTATCACTAACCATGGTTCCAAACACATTCGTCCAATCATATCTGAGCCCATCCCAACAATGATTATATTCACCAAACCAAACAATGAAATAGATTATTTCATTGGTTAATAATCCATTAAAAATACATTAAGAAAACATCAACCAATTTCCCTCACACACATATTATAAAAAAACTACTTTAAAACTTCCAAAAGGTCTCATAAAAGGACATCTTCGAAGTGACAAACCATTTACACCCATTGAAATTTCTATTTCAAATAACCCTCTCTACGAAAAAATATTTTAACATCATAATAAATACCATTTGAAAACCATTAAAATAAAATTACCTCTTATTTCAAACAATATCAGAAAACGAATAATTTTTCTACTTTAATCAATTGGAAATAAATCAATACCCCAACCAGTTTTTGGACCAAACTTGATGAAGTACAGTTTAAAAGTCATAACTTCTTTTAAATTAATCCATTAATATAATTTTGTTGTTATATTTTACCAAATCAAATCCACTTTTAAAACCAAAACCCATGAAACAAAAATTAACAGCTATTTTACATAGTGAATTTCCCTTTTAAATGACTATTATAAATATCAAACAATATAAAAATCTAAGGAGATGAAAACACAAAAAATACATACCTACCTAGTTAAGGATTTATTCCATGCAACAAATGACTACACATTGGTTGTAATCATGCATCTAAAATATAATATGGTAAGTAAAAGTAATTAAATATCATTTATAGAGTATTTAAAAAACAAAAAAAAAAGTATTATTACATTCAATTTATTAATTTAATCCTCTATCTGTCATTGGGTACCCAAAACTAGACATGTTAACCTATGTTCCTAT
Organism: Viscum album; assembly: GCA_963277665.1. Classification (NCBI taxonomy): domain Eukaryota; kingdom Viridiplantae; phylum Streptophyta; class Magnoliopsida; order Santalales; family Viscaceae; genus Viscum; species Viscum album. Next base: position 31,737,875 of record OY728158.1, read on the forward strand.
ATTTGATGCAAGAAACTAAAATATCTATATGATAAAACCAAGATAATATCCCTGAATTAAATAATACCAAAATAATGTGCATCATTCAAGGTGAAATTGATCAATACTAAAATAAAGAAAATCAAAACTAAAATCCCACCCTTGGAAACATAGACTTCCCTAATATGTGGAATATTTTCTCTTAGTAATGTGTTCCATAACATGTTAGAAAAATGCTTATATACTATATACCAACCCCAAAATTATAAAAAAAAGAAAAAAAGGATCTAATATCATTTTGTGACCCCCATCCTAGATCACCCGACTAAGGTGAATGGGTACCATGGGGTCCTTATGTCTACCTCATATTACATAAGAGTTTTTCAAATTCTAAACAAGTAAAAAGTGTCAATATATGGAGACTATTCCATTAGTAATAAATAACCATCAAAATACTCAATCAGAGGAAGAATAATTAGAGTAAACAGAGGAAATAAAATGAAAAATAAATGAAAATAATAAAATCAATTGAGTTTTCAAAGGACATAAAATTTAACATAAAATAGGTCAATGGATTCCCACATCTGGTATATCTATATAAAATAATCAAAAATAAAATTAATTTAAAGAGTCAACTCATCTACTAATCCCTGAGACTGTTCCTCCATGGCCTCAATTGACATTCTACTTCAGCCTAATTTATTTAACTCGGGATCTGTACGTCATCTAAATACCATATTAGAAAATTATTATTGTGCACAAGTATTCCCATAATGTTGTGAGTAAAAACACATAAAGGACACCACTAGAGAATCCATATCATAATTGAATTATGTCCTAAAAAATTCTATGTAATGATGGAAAATAAATACATAAATTAATATATAACCTAGAGAGTGATAATCTATTAACCAGGATACTATGAACCCCAACCCTAGCTACTTTATATCATTATCGGATGAAACATCCATGAGTTCAATAGTAGTACACGAATCCCACAACCCTTTCCTTTCAAATAGGTAAAGACATCTTCAAATACACATACCCATATATGCGTACTTAAGGAGGTCCATCAAGACACCGAAACTAATCTGTGTAGCTTTTTGGGAGGTCAATCATTAACTAAAACCCAACTCTATATACATTAAAAGGACAAATCAAACACACAATCACATTCTCATAGGCTCTAGGATGAACAAATACATAGAAACCTAACCTCTATGGTTACGGGGAGGTCAATAAGCTCTCTGGCCCATCCCCCATAGACCTTGAAGAGGCTATTAACACAATAAGAATATGAAAAAAATATGAACATTGAGAATGGAACTCAGAAAACCATACGCTAGAATGAAGTCTCACTCATGATGGATAACCACAACCTTGAATACTATAACCATATCACTCGTGGTCATCTTCACACCACACATCATGATTCACCATAAAACGTGTGATTATCCTACATTATCACATAACCCAAACATCATATCCCATAAAAAACCCAATTATAACAAATTAAATCTCTACACAATCTTTTAATCTATTTCCCTAGGTTATTCTATCCCTTCATCATCTAAATAACACTTTCCAAGACCATTTTCTTAAGCATATGTCGCTACCATTATCAAATACAAGGCTCCCATTTATCCAAATCAGGGTGAATACTCAAAGTGAATAACTACTCAATGAATTATTACCCTTACATGAGTTAGTATAGCCTCAATGAAGCTCGAGATACTCATTCTAATCCCCAAATAATAAGAAACATCTATGTGTTCATTCTAGATACATGTCATCCTTTTATCATTTTATCACCACACACATTCCCCCCATTAATAAGGATCCCATCACTTTGATATAGACCTCAAATAGTCATTATACCGTAAAATTAATTGGTATCATATACCTAATATCCCACACACACACATGAAAATCAAGGAACACCATTTTATATAAATTCCAAAAAATGTTTACGACATTCATCTTCAATCTAGAAAAATATAAACCACTATGAATCACCACACAAATCAATCCTAATGAATATTTTACGTGGAATCAACCAAATATTCATTAAATTTGTATTATATAAATATTAAATAAACATAAATAAGAATATAAGACTAATAATGGGTTAGACATATCGAGTAGAGTCTATCACAAACAATAGTTACGAAATGAGGTAGATGGAACAAAAAAAGTGGATACCCATCGGTTCCACATTCATGTTGATATCAAGTGAGAATAATAAATAGGTGAAATAGGGACATAGAGTAAAAGTATTGAATTTTCACTTAAAACATACAAGAAGAATGTCACACTATGTAAATTTGAATAGAACACCCATAGGGCCCTGACATGATATTTTATATAGTGTAACCACATGTCACAAAGAACAATCCTCCCTATATCACTCGATCATCTATAGGCCAATATAGATCATCTCAAACATGCTACAAGACCACCAAAACACATAAAGTAGTCAAAAAAGAGCATATTACACACATATATTAAAAAATATTATAACATGACTTGAAAATCAGTAGGTGTTACATAGATATAAAATACCTCATATTGAATCCCTGAAAATTACTCATAAGATCCTTGAACATCCTAGTGCTCACATGATGTATAAAAAAAGGCCTCTAAATGGGATTTATCTAATAATTATTTCTTAAAATATAGTATAAATGAAGGAAAAAATCCATTTCCAAATCATTATTCTTCAACAATATCTATGATGTGTTCTAGAAACATTCCATCATGAACTACATATATTATCTTCTCTAACCCAACATCTAATAGTTCATTAACCATTATCTTATCTATTATTTTTACATAACAAAGTTTTTCTGAATGATATTAAATTATTGATTCACATATTCTTTCCATATCAAACACTAAAAAATCAATAATAAATGGATCATTCATGAATCTTATTGAATAAAGAGAATCATAATCCATTCTACTCAAGGAATCTTACACCATGGTGGCCTTTCTAGGATGATAATTTATTGTAAAATTATAATTCATTATCATTTTTAACATCTTCCTCAGTGTATTTTTTTTAACTCATTCTATGTGAATATATATTTGTGGGTATTAATGGTCAGATTATATATCTAACATCTCTATATAAAGATAATTCAACACATGATCCTAAAAATGGTAAGACCAATATTATATCAGTTTATCATTACACATCAATACACAACCAAAACCATCATTTGATGTGACCTTATAGATAGAAAATCCTACTACTCTTGAAGGTAGGGTTAGAATATATTCACAAAAAAACCTTAATTAAATTTTCATAAATATTATTCACATTCATTTGCTCATTAAAATTTAACACCTTTTCAAGTTACCTTGGTTAAAGGCTTATATTATCATGATTCTTTTGTTAAAATATAATGAAAATAACCAATTAATATATGGAAAATATTCAAAATTTCTTTGGTTGATGTTTTTGATAATTTTTCAATTTCCTTGGTTTTTTAGTTATCAATGAAAATTACATCACAAGGAAAAAATTTCTATAAAAAAAATTCATCAAGTAGATGTCACATTTATTGAATTTTGGAGTATAGATTTTTATTTCGTAATGTTTTCAAAACAATCCTTTTGTGATCATCATTTTATTCAAAACTAATATAATATATGAGATTTACATTTCTAAATAATACCCAAAAATTTATAATAATTGTTAAATATTATATTCACAAAATGTATTAATACTATAGTTACAATATTCAGATCAGATAAGTATGAAATAAATAGAAAGAGTTTATATAATCTTAGGAATATGGGCTTTGAGACATATTACTTCTCCAATTTCACCTGATGATATATATATCTAGGATAAATATTAGAAAATCATATTGGACTAAATATTTAGCTTTTAAGATTTATTTTATTATTAATGGTTGGGATCTAAGGGTCCATATGACTATAGAAATTAAGTACATCCCAAAAGACCCATATCTTATTATGCCTCTAAAAACCTATAAGAAAATGGGACAAGACCATAATGGGGAAGACATGTTCAAAGAGGAAATTCATCATCATAAGGTGAGTAGTGGAATAAAAAAAGGATAACCATGAAGGTATTATTACCAATGGAGAATAAGTAGAAAATAATAAATGTAAAACATCATGATGAACTTTAATGGGGGAAATGAAAGATCTTAACCTCATGGATTCATTGGTTAAGGTAGTTGAGTTCCATCATTCATCTATTATTTGGGGAATTGATTGGAGTAATGACTTGCCTTGTTTTAGATAAGGAAACATACAACTGATTAATGATTTTGAAAACTACTATTTTCATCCAATAAAATCCCACCAAGACCAATTTATTTCCCATGATTCATCCATTTATGATGTTCTGGGGTAATTTTAACATTCCTTTCACATCATAATCAGTTATTGCCTAAAAAATCATGATAAATGTATTTTATTACACATATGATATATGGGATAGTGGATTTTATTCATTTATTTATCATTACAAGTTAAAATCTATTATTGATGTAATATTTTCTTTTTATTGTCTAATACTCAAGGAGGATAAGCTGATTTATAAAATTCTATTACAAAATTATTAGCACAATGAATAATATCTTTATGCCATTCAAACATCATTGTTGATAGAGCAATTTAAAGAATTAAATTGAGTGCTTTAAAAAATCTTTCAATTTAACTTGTATGATCAATATGGTATCCCATGTTATATATTTTTATCTATAAAAATAATGTTCATACAAAAAAATTACATAATCCTTATAAATTAGATCTAAAAACATCCTCCCCATCCTAAATTGTACATTTCAAGGAAAATATTTTTGAATAAATATCTACATGATTCATCTCCAGGAATTGGATTAAATATGCTCTTATTTATTTTTATTACTCAGATATTCCCACCAAAAAAAACACTTACACATCCAAATAATATACTAATATAATATAATATTTTTTTATTAAAATTATATTAAATATAATATATTCTCTAGATAGGAAATCTACTTTTCAGAAAAAACGGAATTCTTAGGTTGATTCATTGATGAATTTTCTACCTCATTAATTTATTAATCTATAAATTTTCTTTTCTTGGTGAAGTATGTCATTCTATATGGTCATAGTCAATATCAATAACATAAATTATTTATTATAATAAATTTATGAATTATTTTAACTTTTGAACGTATTCTATTTTGTTAAATATTATGATAATTATCCCTTTGAAAGTTTTCTATATCATATTTTTCATTCTAATTCAAAAACCTATTTTCTCCCACAATTTTTTTAAATTAATATAATTAATTAATATATTTGGTCAAAATTTGACAAAAAATAATTTAGTGAAACAACTAATTCTATATATTCAAACAAATTAAACATATACTAGTACTCTAGATAATAGTGTTAATTTATTAAGGTTCTAATTCCTAATACCCAAAAAAAGTTATGCTTCCCATTAATACCAGCTATAATACCCCTAACACACACTAATAATATTTTGAGATTATATTAAATCAATTCATACATAATAAAAAAAATTAATAAATGTTGAAATTCTATAATCAAGGTTTTTGTATCATTGAGAATGAGGTACATTGAATGAAGTGAAATTATACAACATTTATTTAAAAAAATCTATTTCATTTTCCATATTTGTTTTTAATATTTACAATTTATATTTCTCATAATATTCATTATTTTTTATAAATAAATAATAAAATCTTACTGAATACTCTTAATAAGGGTTTCATTAAAGAAATAAATCATATCGAGGAAGAATCCTCTATAAAACATATGCTATATAGAAATATATGTTTTTTATATATCCAAAATGAGTATGATAAATAAATAATAGAGGTTTAATCATGAGATATATATTATAATCATGGATCATATGGTATCAAAATGAAATATTATGTATCCATGTCGATTATAAGATAACATCATAGAGAATATGAAATGGAGGAATTTGAAATACATAATAACTAAACATCACAAACATGTGATAATTACAACTCCAATAAAAATGTAAAATAAAAATGTCATAGAATAATTATTTAATCCCATATATAGAATATTGTGTGAGGAAAAATCACCAAATGTATTGGAGGAAATATAATTCTATGAAAATCCATTACTTGTCCAAAATCAAAATATAATACTTCATAAACATACATGAACACGTAATATAACACATTCATAGCATCGTATAAATATTTATATTTAAAATATGAATAGGGTGGATTGAATCTAATGAATCCATATTCATTTGAATGCTATAGTTATCTAATTAAATACTATTAAATTGAATAATCAATAATTGGGTATTCACATTGAAGGGTTCATGATTAAATTAAACCTCATAACTTGAAAAATATCAATTATATCTTGGTATTTCATAAGGATATGTATTTTTATAAAATATACAATTATAGTTGGATGATATGTTATATGTGATTAAAATATGTAAAATAATGAAAGTGAAAGATAAATCCTCTTACCAATATCCATAATGAAAAAAATAAAATATATCCGTTTCTGAGAAAATGTTTTAACAATAACAATAAAAAAATAATTCCTATTATAAAATATTAATATTAAATGTATATAAAAGTATTAATTGAATTTATCATCATTGATGAATTAACTAGGGATGTTTCCCCAAAATTGTCCCTAGTAGAGAATGCACTGGACAAGTGATATTTCATTAGAAATGAATAGATGACAAGTGAAACCCTTGTTATTGGGATGTTCCATTTTGGATCAACATATTTACTTATATACATAATAATATACAGTAATTAGGATGAAACATAGTTTTTCTAATGAATTGGTTATATATATATTGAGTAGGAAAACAATAGAATAATAACTCAAATAGGTCCATCATTCTTGGATATACCACAATAACTGTATATAATGATTTAAATATTATAGATTAGTACATGGGAGAATAAAAACAGTAAATAAATAGAGAGAGAGTGAGTGAGATATAATAGGGCTACTATTACTATACATGCATATATTTTAAAACCAAAAAAATAACCCCCAAAGACACACCAAGAACATCATAATAATTGGATGGAGATAGATTGTGATAGGAAAACCACAATAGGATGATTTAAAGTGAATAGAATTTGGGTGGAGGGTGTGCTATTTATATTTATAAATGGTGAATAAGGATATAATTTTTTAAGAGTTTTAAATCAGGGTATTAAAATAAAACTAATTAAAAATTATAAAAACGGTTTTATAACCATATTTGTAGACGTTCAATACATGATATTTATCTAATAGTCTTTATTATTAAAATTTGAAACAATAAATAATAAAAAATAAAAAATAAATAATAAATCATAAATCATATGCATAATAATTGTTTTAAATAAAATAAAACAAGTTATAATAATTATAAATTGAAATTATGGATGGGTGTTTTAGTAAAATATTCCAAAATAATACATTTATTCTATCATTAATAAATGAGTTCATTAAAATTTAGAAATAATTTTATCAAATCATTTAATCATATGTATTTCACCTTTTAAGTATATCAAATTATAACAGTCAACTAAAATTAGGCTCTCTCAAAAAATAAGAAAATATTTCACAATTAATAAATGAATATATTTTAATTAAATATTAGGATTATAATTTATTAAAATCAATCCCTAATAATAATAAATTTAGATACTAAATACCAACATAATATGGCTCTTTTGAAATGATTATTATATATAATAGAAACATTACTATTTCAATGAGAAAATTACTTTCATAATGGATACATTATACAATTCCAATAGATTTTTATTTGAACCATACTATTATAACTTTATATAACTTCCATACACTCTAGCACACATTCTTTAAATTCATTATTCTATAAAATTTAAATTTCTTGGATAATTATTTTTCTTTTTGTACTAGGCTTATTGAATAGGTAATATTCATTAGAGAATATGATTCTAGAATATTATTTAATTATGTTATGACAGTTTGTTTTAATTATAGTTTACTCATACTTCTATAGGTCTTATATAATATTTACCTTTAAATTTTAAATTTTTATATAATAATTAAATATTTTTTTATGTGATAACTATTAGTTAAACATTATAATATTATTATTTTTATGTTTCAAATAAGGAAATATAACTTAATCATGAAAAATATATTAAGGTGAAAATGGTAATGTAAATTATTATTTTATCTCACTTTAGATTTTATGAACATGGAACTAATGATTTTAAAGAATTTATATTTTAATTTATGGTATATATTTATGTGATTTTTCCTTACAATGTCTTCAATTGAATGTATAAAATATTTTTCAAATTAAATGTAGTGAATAAATATATTGAAAATATTTATATAATACAATATAATTCGTAAGAATGAGTATTAGTAGGTTTAAACATGACCTATAGAGATGAATTTTTAATCTTTTAAGGGTGATAAATTAAGAGGTCCACTACCTATATAAAATCCCATATTAGTATAAGATAACATCATATTTTAAAAATTCATTATTTCATCATTTTAGAGAAAAATTGTCTTCAGGTGTCATAAAATCATTTTGATGTGTGGCATTATTTGTGGTTGAAAAATATTTTATTTGTGATAAATAATCCCATGGGATAAATGCTGAAAAACATATTTAAGGAGTTTATTATTATTCTAGGAGATAAATTATCCCACTTGATAATACCTATAATGTTTAATAAATTCCTCATGATGATAAAATCATTTAGGAGAGAGAAATTTTTTCGGTCAAAAAATTCATACCTCTGATTAAATGATGCATATTTCATCTATATAGATAGATTATGAAATTATATTGAACCGCATATATTCTTTTGTTCAATATATTTTCATTTATTTTTTGTTCCCACTTTCCATAAAAAAATTAATAATTATAAGACTAGAATAGACTGTATCACTATAAAATCTAATTTTCAAACATGAGAATAATAAACAACTGAGATCACGTATCTATAAAATATAGAAATTATAATCAAACATTACATGATTTTGACCAAAATTTTATTAATGTTTGTAATGTTTACGTCTTGGAGAAAAACATATAATTTGAACCAAATATATTGAATTTTATCCTACTTTCCCAAGGATATATATATATATATGAGGAAATATAAAACAAAATAAATCTCATGTATTTTATTCTTTATTGATGTTTCGGTGTTTGTTTCATTATATTGGAATTAAAAATTTGGTATTAGAGTATACTAGTTAGATTTTGTCATTAATGATAGAAGATTTGTTCTAGTATTTAAATTTTCAATTAAAAAAAGTTATTATTTATACAATAATTTGATATTCATAAGTTCATTATTTTGAATGATTTCTATATATGGATTGTGAATATGATACCACATATTGTATAGTATCTTTATTCACTGGTTCTTAAGTATTTTTCAAACATCATGACTTGGATAGGTGTATTATTCTATACGAGTATTTTGGTGAGGTCACATAGTGTGATTTTATTAAGTAGTTTGTTTAAGGTTTTATGGGATGTTGTTACCAACTTGACACCTCAATAAAATTTTTAGAAAATTAAAAGATATATTACAAAAAATTGATATACATACTCTATAGGAAAAAATAATATAATTTAATGATGTCGTACAGTATTTTAGTTTAGGTGTACGTTGATACTTTTTCCAAAATTTTCCAGGATATAAAGTGGGTTGGGGTAATGGTGGAGCTGGAATATTGGTTAATTATTCATCCCCATTCGGTTATAGGATATTTTTTTATTCAAACAATAACGTATAGTTGGGACACAATTAGTTTTAGTGCTATGATGAATGATATATTATCATTGGAATTAAATGAAATATGTTATTTCCTGGAAATACTTCTATCCTTTGCTTAAAAATCAGTATGAAAATAAATATTGACAAGGTAGGAAATTTCAAAACATATCACTGGCCAAATTTATATAATATGGGATAGGTTTCAATCTTTGTAAACAAAAATTATTTTAAAATGTAATATTTACCACAAATATAAAAAGTATGTGGAGAGAATAAATCAAGTAGTAATGAAAGGTTAATTGTTATTTTAGAGAATATTAGTGGTTGTGAGGGAAGTGATGGGTTAAATATTTTCACATTAGGATTGGAACATTATTGGGACCCTAAAACAAGTGATTTATAATATCTGAATTTCCCCATGAACATATCTCTTTATATAAAGTGTTTTGATTGTGTGATTGGGGGTGTGGTTATGAGCATGGTTTTGAGGACAGTGAATTAGTATATATTTGAGTCCATGATTATGTGTAACGTCCGGGTTCTGGGTGTCACCCAAGGGTGCCCCGTACCTGGTCACTCACATAGCCTCAATTGCATATCCAAAAATGTGAGAGGATGCCGACTAGTATAGTGATCCTTGAGTGTGATAGTGTGGAAACAATGTCCTTATTGGAAGTGCATGTAATATGTAATAAAAAATAATAAACAATAGAGAAATAAAAATACCAAACAAAAATTAAACAGTGGGATACTGAATGTAAATAAAAATTATAGCACATATATTAATGATGCATGTTACATATGTCTTGGAAAAAATCCCAACAAGACACTATACTGGAAACTCAACTGATCCATAGTAAATACTAAAACCAGTAAACTCCAGTATCATTGTAAACCTCAACTTGGTCCCATTCTCTACATCTCTAGATAAATCAAGTACTTGATGAAGAAGGGTGCTTGCCCTTATCTGTACCTGCAACCATATAATCTGTTTGGGTTCAAAGGCATGACCCAAACCGTGTGTGAGATTAATCCTAGTAAGAAACCACCACAAGATCTATGCCTAAATATTAGTGAGTATATAATAGGTAATAAAAGAAAAGTATCAAAGATCTAAGATTACACCAATTAAAAAATCCAACATTTACAATTTACATTAATTAGAATTTAATGTTCATCACTTAAGTAAGTAAGCATCAAAAAAAGGTATATCAGAAGACTACCTAACAAGACTGAATCCAAGATTGTTTTTCGGCTTGGAAGATGCATCAGAGACATTTAATTTTTACATTAACCATCTCGATAGCTCACACAGTCTAACCCATCAAGCTAAGTAATGTAATAAAGGAAAAGATGCTCTGAGGAAGAACTCACCATCAATTCACCCTATGGTCTTTCCACAAAAACTACAAACTATCTCGAGAATCATTCAAAATTAATTCCCCCTACGGTATCATAATGTAAACAAAAAAAAGAGAGGGATCAATCACTATCCATCACCCTTGTGGTCTCATAGAGTGAAATATAACAGACACTCTAAGGAAGCACTCAATGTCAGTTCCCCCTATGGACTAACAACACTAGGATTTCATACCCCTATGCAATTAAATTGTGCATATATAATGTCAAGAAGCTAAAATTAATCTCAAATAATACATGGCTAAACAATTCCAATGCATATCAAATAAAATTAAAAAGTCAAAAAAGGAAATCAGTTCCATCCTATCAATCAAGGCATGGAAATAAGGTCGGTCTCTTAGGCAACCTAGAAAAAACATCCAAAAACATTCAAACAAAAAAATACACTCATGTGGTGTTAATTAAACACGAAATTTCACATAATTATAAAATAAAAAACCCTTAGTCCAACAATCAATCTAGGGTAAATAAATTACGGTTCAATTTCGTTAACCAGAAACTCCCGAAACATGAGTAATCAGAACTTTGGCATATAAAACCCAAAGACGCCCAATGAATGGAAAGAAAGAACCCACCTCAATATTTCATGAAGAAAACTCTCAAAAATTGGCCCTTGAATCGACCTATAATGTTGAATATCTTCCAAATGTTCAAAAACGTTCACCATTGAATAACTCACAAAAGAAGAGGAATCAAGAGGAGAGGATCTAGAAGTAGGAAGAGCTCACCAAGGTTATTCCAACACAACTGAAAGTGCTTGATTCAAAAAACAGATGACAGATTGGTGGCTCAGATATGATTTAGCGATTCTGTGTGCTCCTTTCCGAGACATGACCAGAAGAAGATTAAAATGTGGGTCACATGTGAGCATAGTTCAATATATCAAATAAAAATAAAAGTACATGGGGTGTTCAATTAATGTAAACATCGTGTACATGCCTATACCAAACCCCACTTTATGCGATCCACACAGTCTTGTACTCAGCCATCACATTTCCAATACAAGGTCAACCATGGAAACTGGGTACACAGAGTGTATTTATTAGCCCATGGTGTGTAAATAATATATTTACAAACTCTTCCTTTTTCCTAAAAAACAACCTAAAAAGATCCATACTTGAAAAAAAGATCTGGGTTCTTACAAACTTCCCCCTTAATGTAATTAACCCCCAAATTTCCCTTCCTAGGGTGCAGAAGAAGAAACATCAAACAACTCTGGCCTCTGTGATTGTACATCGGCCTCCCACTATCACGTCCTGTCCTATACTCGAACGTGTTTCCATAAAAACCATACTAGAGGAACAAACCATCCACTTTGTAATGTCCCAGTTCTGGTTGCCTCCCAAGGGTTCCCCATGCCTTGTTGGTAACACGGTCTTAAACACATTTCCCTAAACGCTTGAGGATGCCTACTCGTAGCGAGGGCCTTAGGTGTGATAGTGGAGAAACTATGACTTCCATGGAAGAGAATTGTCTCCATAATAACAAATAATTAATAGTAGAGAAAGAAAAATATCATACAACATGTAAACCGCAGAATACTGAATGTAAATAACAATTTCATCACATATATAAATGTTGCATGTCACATATTTCTTGGAAATCTACCAAACCAGACAATATGTAGGAAATAAAACTTAACCAATGTACAAAAGAAAAGAAGTAATCTCTAGCAGCATTGCAAGCCTCATCTTGTTCCCATCCTCTCCAACTTCATAGTAATCAAGTACATGATGAAGAAGGGTGCCTAACCTTATCTATACCTGCTAATATATAATATGTTTGGGTCTAAAAACATGACCCATAAAGGGTGTGAGACGAATCCCAGCATGAAACAACCAAAAGATCTATTCCTAACTATTATGGATTGTATATCATGTAATAAAGGATTAGTATCAAGGAACTAGTAGTAAAAAAATTTAAAAAATCCTAGAGTTTCCATTTAAATTCAATAGCATTTATTGTACGTCACCTAAGCAAGTAAGCAACCCAAACGGGTATCTCAGATGATAACCTAACATGATGGAATCCAATATGGTTCTTTGGATAGGTAAACACTTCACAAATAATCAATATTTATATTAACCCTCTGGGTATCTCACATAGTCTTACCCCTCTGTCCAAAAAATCAAACAATGGAAAAGACGCTATGGGGAAACACTCACCGTCAATTCACCTGATGGTCTTTCCAAAATAACTATATACTCTATGGGGAATAACTCAATGTAAATTCCCCATGAGTTCTTGTAACATAAACTACAGACAATCTAAGGGACAACTCACTTTCAATCCCCCATATGGTCTCATAGTGTGAAATATAATAGATACTCTAAGGAAGCTCCCAAATTCAATTCCCCCAGTGGTCTAACAACATATGGTTCCCATATACATGTGAAATTAAATCATGCATATATGATGAAAATTATCTCAAAGTTTTCTCATCTACTACATGGATAAAAAATTATAATACATTTCACTAGAATTTAACAAGAATAAAAAGGAAATCAGTTCCATCATATCAAGAAAGTCAAGGAAACAAGGTCTGTATCATATGCGGGATAGGCAAAAAGGACCTAAACATTCATAAGAGGAAACACACCCATGGGGTGTTCCATAAAAATTAAATTTTACATAAATATACAACAAAAACCCCTCAGTGCATCAATAAATATATGTAAAATAAAATAGGGTTTAATTTCCTTAACACAAAATTCCATAAACCTGGGTAATCAGAACATTGTAATAAAAAATAGAAAGAAAACAAATAGAAGTCAACAAACCACCTAAATAAATGTTTTATGAGGAACACACTTGATCAAAGGACCTTGAATCATACTAGAATGTCATAGATCTAAAATATGTTAAAAAATGTTCAGCCTTTAATAACTCACGAAATAAGAGGAATCAAGAGGAGAGGATCTAGAAGAAGGAAGAACTCATTGAGGCAATTCTAACCCAACCGACAATGTTTTATTTGGAGAACGGATGATGGATCGATGGATTAGAGAATATTTTGAGATTTTTTATGCTCCTTCATGAGACATGACCAGAAGAAGATTAAAATTAATGTTATACGTGACCCCTCTCTGATATCTATAATAAAAAAAAGTACACAACGTGTACACTTAATGTACATTTCGTGTACATGCCTCGAACGACCCCACTTTTGGTAATCGAGACTACCATGTACTCAGCCGTCATATGGCCAGTACACAGCCACTCGTGACAACTTGGTACACAGTGTGTATTTCTGAGTAAACGGTGCGTACATAGAAAATTTACAAACTCTTCCTTTTTCCTCAAAAACAACATTAAACAAGATCAATACTTGAAAATAATATTCTAGTTCTTTTAATTTTTTGGTTAGATTGTTTAATGATATTTTCTCCCATTGTTATTAGATAATATATATTACTTGGATTCCCTATACAATAAGTGAAATCACATATTTGGAGAGTGGGGGTAGGTCAAAGTGTCCATGGGGTACTAGGTAATATTAAAAGGTAATCACATAGTGGATTATATTTTCTTATAATTATCTGTAGAATATATCCAATATTTGTTTTGTAATATTTTTATATGGTGAATTTTATAATGTTATGCAATAGATAAATCATTAACATGATTGTGACTAGTCCATAAAATAATTAGTCATAGTATTAAGAAATTTCATGTAGTTCTATGAGGATTGTTTGAGGGTGTTTCAATAAAAAAAATAAAACATCTGGGAGGATTATGTTTTGGTAATGAAACACAATGTGAGGTTTACCATTGGAAAATACTCAAAAGTGTTCTATATAATTATATTCATTCAAAAAATTGCATATAAAATTTGTGGTTTCCCATCAGGGCCATAAATAATTTCATGCTTTTATTAATGGATTTTATAGAAATCAATGGGTTTATTTCCTATAATAAAATTTTAAATTGTTCCATCAATTTAAGAAGTAGATGAAAAATATGGAAAAATATACATGGAATGTATTCCAAACCTATTATAACTGAAAATGGTTTAAAATTAGGTAATATATTTTTTATGGTTATTATGTTATTGAGGATGTAATATCCCTAATATATGAAGGTGAATATTCAAATTAATTTTCCCCACAACTTGTTTTTTTTATATATTTAAAAATTTCACTGCTGGAAGGGGATTCAGGGTCCATTTTTTGGAAAATGAACTAGGTTTCTAGATATTTTTTCATTAAAATATGCCACAAGTTACCCTTTAGAGATTTTTGGGTATGAAGAAGATATTTGTAGGACACCATGTGGATGGTAATGTTTAATCTAGTAATCGATGATTGGTTAGTGGGTGAAAGGTGGGTCCTAACTATTTTTTTGAAATTTAATTTACATTAATTATATTATTTATTCTTACTTAAAGGATATATTATTCTCCATTATCAAGTATTAGGGGATCAACCTTCCTCCCTCTTCTCACCCTATTCAATTCCAAGTGTATGTTCTCATTCATTAACTGTTTGATTCATGTTTTATTGATCAGGATAGGGTTACTTCATCATATATAAGACTCTTATTCCTTCTATTTATCATTTCAAAATCATTTTTCTAATTTTCCATCAATTATTCCAATTTTTAATATTTTTTCATATCTTTTGATTACTACTAATTAACGTTAATTTTATCAATGTAATTTGAATAGCAGGATTCATATAATGCGAGAAATTTTTATATTATATAGTTCAGATGGTTTTTGTATGTGTTGACCTCACATGTTTTGATAGTACCAATTATGCTTTCATATACTTTGATAAACTCAATCTAATGATTTACTATATATTAACTCTTTCAATCTATGATCAATATGTTAATAATATTAAAATGATCCCTGAGATATGTTAATCCATGTCTATCTATATTTATATGAGTTATAAAGTTCTTCTAACCCATTCAGATGTGTTTTTCATAAAACAGACCAGTGTTATAGCTACTGGTATAGAGCTACCAGTACACGGTCTACCGATATACAGACTCACCGATACACTAAGGTCACTGATATAAACAGAGTTACCGGTAAGCAGACACAAAGTCTACCGACAGAATAGACGAGCTACCGATGTGCATGTCTACCAGTAGTTACCGATAGAGTAAGCCTACTGATACGAGTACTGAATCACAAACTAGAGCTACCGATATGAGGAAGGCTAATGATAGAACTAGTCTACCAAGATATCGACAGACAAACAGTCCAGAGCTACTGATAGACATAAGTCTACCGATAGAGCCAGTTCAGAGATAGTTACTGATACAAGTATAATCACTGATATATTAAGCTACCGATTGAAGGCTTCTGATAGTGTAAGTCTACCGACACGTTCAAACAGCTACTGATGCAAAGATCTACCAATAACAAGAGCTACTGATGGAACTAAAGTTACCGGTATATGAGCTACCAATGCAAGTTCAAAAGAGCTACCGATGGAAGGTTTTGCGACACAATGTCCACTGTGCACATCTACCAATAAAAAAATACTAATGATTGACCAACCAGTCAAACCCTATACACTTCATACTATTTATCTATTTAGCTAACGGTTACATTTGATGGTTTTAATGCAGTTAATGTTATATAATGATTTCGGTTGCATGTCAGGGAACCGTACCTAGTACCCATGAAAAAGGTGATTATTCTTTTCTGCTGAAGATGAAAGCTATAAAGGGATGGAAAAAGAACACAGAATATACAAAGATATGCAACATAAGAAGAACACAATATATATATATAACAATCATCAATGAACTAATAAGATACACGAAGGGTGAAAGTGACAAGAGCTGAACAACATTCAAACGTGAATAATTTTTCACAAAGTCTACCTTCATACTCCATGAGTTCTAGACATACACGAAGATACACATTCTAGAGGAGAACACAAGTTTCATCTTGAGAGAAGGACTACATCAAATAATTCATGCTCACAAACTCATAAGCTAGAAAAAGAACCCATGAATAAAACGCACTCTATTTTCTGAGCAGAAACCAGAGAAGGACATAGAAGATTTTCTGATCAACCAATCGAGTCCAGAGTTGCACTGCTGATCACTAAAGCATTTCTAAACTCAGTCATACTTATCTTTAGTGATTCTATCTTTACATTTTGAGCAGTGTGTGTACCCTATTTATTTTACACACACACACACACACACTATCTCTTGTGCTAAACTGGAGGATTCTTAAATCCTTACTCAAACTTTATAACTCTTTGTTTCCCACTGTGGATAGTGGTAGAGGTCGAGTAAGACCTGAACAACATGTGTGTTGTTGTTTGTTTTCACATGAAGAAATGTGGTAGAGGTCTTTGGACCTGGATAGCAGTGTACTGTTGTTTACCCTCGATCCAAGGTGTGGATCAATTTATATAAATTGTTGAGAGGACTAAGTCTCAGCTTGAGAATGATCCTATTGGTTAACTTTTATGTGCTTTTATTTTAAGTCTATAGGTATTACATATATATTTTACATTCCGCTACTTATTAATTTTAAATACAAAACTATTTTAAAGCTACTTTGATAGTTAAATTAGAAAGTGTTTATACTTATTGTAAACCAGTAAGTTAGTTTCAAAAGTTAATTTAATCTTCAGATTAAGTCAACTGAGACCTAATCAATCTTTGAGAAACTGATTGAACCTTTACACTCGGTATAGATTCACTACAATTTAACTTTGTTTTTAAATTGGGGGATTTTAAGAGAAATATTTTTAATAGAAATTTTTATTGGAACCCAATTCACCCCCCTCTTGAGTATCCACTCCGACCAACATTTGGTATCCATGGTTTGTTTTTGCTCAAGGATTTTTGAAATACTCTGTTTTTCAACTGTGATTTTAGTTTCATCTTTAAAGTTCTTAAATTCCTGTTAGTTCTAAATTTTATCTCTTTAAAACTATTTTATAAAATCTAGTTATGGATAATAGATTAGAGGGTGCTGCGACTAACCGGACAACTTTCTTCAATGGCACCAATTATGCCCAGTGGAAACTGAAAATGAAGATTCATTTAGAACGTATGGGTTTTGATATTTGGACTGCTATAGAGTCTCAATATAAAATTCCAGAAACTGAAAGAACTACTAGGGATGAACCTACTAAGAATGATTACAATTATAACTCTAAATCCATGAATCCCATGTACTATTCTTTAGAATATAAAGAGTTTAATAGAATTTATGCTTGCAAAACTGCTTATAAAATATGGGATACTTTGGGTGTTTCTCATGAAGGGAAAACTAATGTTAAAGAAATGAGATTGAATACTTATACTATTAAATATTAAAATTTTAAAATGAAAACTAATGAACCTATTTCTGATATATATCTCAGGTTCAATGAGATATTCAGTACAATGAATTCACTCAGAAAGGCTGTTCCAGGAAAGGAACAAATTATGAGGATACTGAGATGTCTGCTAGAACGATGGAGGGGATCTTCTGTTTCAATCAGAGAGTGATGTGACATTGGAGCACTGCCAGTAAAAGAGATTATTGGTAAATTAATGATGTATGGGGATGAAATCAAGGTGAATTAGGAGGAAGATGATGAACCTAAGAGAAAATGCGTAGCATGCAAGTCTACTGCCTCTAAGAGTAAAGACAAGGAGAAAATGAAAATACCTACTGAGAGTTCAAACAGTGAAGATTCTGATTCAGATAGTGATGCTGAGATGGCTCAAATAGCTAGGAGATTCATGAAGTTTTATAGGAAGAAGGAATTTTTCAGAAAATCAAATTACAATGGAATTTATGACAACAAGGGACACTGGAAGAAGGACTAGAAAAAGCCAGATAAAAGTGACGAAGTTGTTTACTATGAGTGAAAAAGGAAAGGACACATATATGCTGATTGTCCAAAATTAAAAGTCAAAAATAAATATAATTATAAGGACAATAAGTACAAGAAAGCTATGAAAGAAACTTGGAGTGCTTTAGAGGAAAACACAAGTGATTTTGAAATTTCTGATTCTGAGAAGAATCAAGCCAACATGTGTTTCATGACCAATACCTCTGAGGTACCTATTTCCCCTATATTAAATGATTATTATTCTGGAAATAACAGTGACTCAGACAATGATGAAAATATGTCTAAAGATGACTTATTTGAATACTACAATATGCTGGAAGAGACATGCAATGAACTTTAGGATAAATACAAATCATTGAAGAAACAACATGCTCTCACTACAACTGTTAAAACTGAACTTACTATTGAAAAAGAGAAGAATCCTCAACTATTAAAGTAAAATACAGAACTAAAAATTTCAAATGAGAAACTTAGAAAAGACTTAGAGAAGTTTACAAATGGAAAGGATACACTAACTCAAATGCTAGGAAAGAAAGTGGAACCAAAATACACTACTTTAATAGGCTATAAACCTGGACCGAGACAGCTGATGAAAAATAGATTTATTCCTAAATCTCGACATAATAATGCTAGTTCAAGTTCTGGAAATCCCTATGCTTCAACTTGTTACTCATATAGTTATAGATCAAATAATTTTTATCTTTCAAAATCTATTGATTCTGTAAATTAAATGAGACCCATAAGGCAAATATGGGTACCCAAAGATTTGATTGCTAACCTATCTGGACCCAAGAAGATCTGGGTACCAAAATCATATCCTATCTAAATCTTTTTTGTAGGAAACATGCTTAATGAGTTCTCACAAGAAGGTATGGTAGATGGACAGGGGATGTTAAATACATATATCTGGAGATTATTCATGTTTCAAAAGTTTATTAAAGTTTGATGGAGGCCATGTCACCTTTGGTGATAATTCTAAAGCAAAGATCATCGGCCTAGGCCAAATTGGTAACTCTAATTCAGTTTTAATTTCTATAGTTTTATTTGTTGATTGACATAAGTATAATGTGTTAAGTATTTCTCAATTATGTGATGATGGACTTAATGTGAAGTTTGAAAATGATTCTTGTAATGTTTTTAATTCTAAAAATGTTATAGTATTTTCTGCCTTAAGAAATGAAAATGTTTATGCAGTTGATTTAAATTCATTAGATAAACAAAATGTTACTTGTTTAAATTCTTTTCATAAAGATTCTTGGCTTTGGCACAGAATATTAGGACACTAAAACATCTATTCACTTAGAAAACTGACTAGAAAGAACTTAGTTATAGACCTACCTAAACTTGAATTCCCAAATGGCAAATTTTGTAATCCCTGTCAAAAGGGAAAGCAACATAAAGTTTATTTTAAATAAAAGAAAGAATTTTCAATTTCTCAACCTCTCAAGTTGGTTCACATGGACTTTTTGGAACTTCAACAGTTTCTAGTTTAAATGGGAATCACTAAGTCTATGTTTTAGTAGATTACTTTTATAGATATACTTTGGTATAATTCTTAGCTCACAAAAGTGAATCATGATCTTACTTTGTTAAATACTCCAAATCTGTAGAAAATCTTAGTGGACTTAAGATTAAAACCCTAAAAAGTGATCGTGATCGTGAATTTGAAAATAAAGAGTTTGAATCTTATTGCTCACACAATGTCTATAGTCACAACATTTCTGCTCTTAGGAAACCTCAGTAGAATGGTGTGGTAGAAAGGAGTAGAACCCTTCAAGAAATAGCTAGAACCATGCTTAATGAATATGACCTGCCTATTTACTTTTGGGCTGAAGTTGTGAATAAATCATGTTATATTATTAATAGAGTCTTAATTAGACCATTTCTTAATAAGACCCCATATGAGTTGTGGAATTATAGAAAACCTAAAGTTTGTTACATTAGGGTCTTTGGCTGCAATGTTTTTATTCTTAATACAAAGTATAATTTGGACAGGTTTGCTTCTAAGAGTGATGGAGGAATTTTTCTTGGTTATTCTTTAACTAGAAAAGCCTATATATTCTTTAATAAAAGAACCAAATGTGTGGAAGAATCTGTTCACATCAATTATGATGAAACTGATCCACATGAGCCTAAAACCTCTCTCGAAAATCGTGAAGAAGATTTGAGTGTTCTGAACCTTAATGATAAATCTAAAGAACCTGCTGTAAAAACATCCTATTCTGGACATATTCCAGAATCTGCTTCTATGGAACCAGAACCTATAGATGAACCTAAAATTTCTAGTCCTACTTTTACTAGATCAATAAGGATTCTAAAGAATCATCATTTGGATTCTGTTGTTGGTAATCTTGATAGAGGGACACATACTAGAGCTTCTCTAAGAAACAAGGTTGAACATCAAGACTTTCTTTAACATCTAGAACCTAAAAATATCAATGATGCTATCAATGATTAATTTTGAGTAATGGATATGCAAGAAGAGTTAAATCAATTGGAAAGAAACAAAGTCTGGGAATTAGTTGACAGACCTAATGACATTTTAACAATAGGCAGAAAATGGGTTTTTAGAAACAAAGTTGATGAGTCTGGAAACATAGTTAGAAACAAAGATAGACTAGTTGCACAAGGATATAGTTAAGAAGATGGTATAAACTATTAGGAAATCATTGAACCTGTAGCCAGATTAGAATCCATTAGGACCTTACTTGCATATGCTGCTCATCTAAATATCAAGTTATATCAAATAGATGTCAAAAGTGCTTTTCTAAATGGTTTTATTGTTGAAGAAGTTTTTTTTGAACAACCACCTGGATTTACTAATCCTCATTTTAAAAATCATGTTTTTAAACATTCTAAAGATTTATATGGTTTAAAACAAGCTCCAAGAGTATGGTATGAGAGACTTGGTAATTTTTTATTTAAAAAAGTTTTACTAAAGGGATTGCTGATCCAACTATTTTTATTAAAATAATATCTAAAGATGTTTTAATAGTTCAAATATATGTTGATGATATTATTTTTAGATCTTCTAAACATTCTTTATGTAATGATTTTTCAAAGAGTGTGCAAAATGAATTTGAAATGAGTTTAATAGGAGAAAGTAAATATTTTCTTGGATTTGAAGTGTTTCAAAATAAGAATGGTATTGTTTTGAATCAATGTAAATATACAAAGGATCTTTTAAAACGTCTTGATTTGGAAAGTATTAAGGAAAGTGATACTCCTATGAGTACTGTTTGTAAATTGGATGCAGATGAAACTTGGAAACCAATGGATCAAACCAATTAGTTACATTAGAGTCTTGGTGTAGTAAGAAATGGTCTATTGGGAAAATCCTTAGTATATTGGTGTAGTAAGAAGCATAATTCTATAGAATTATCCACAGCTGAAGAAGAGTACATAGCTGCTGGTAGTTGCTGTGCAAAAATTCTGTGGATGAAACACACTCTTTTGGGCTATGGATATGACTTTAGGCATGTGTCAATCAATTGTGACAACACTAGTGCAATAAATATCTTGAAGAACCCTGTGTCTCACTCTAGGACCAAACACATTAATGTAAGGCACCATTTATTGAGATATCATTACCAAAAGAATGATATTACTCTTGAGTTTATAGGGGATAAACATCAATTAGCTGACATTTTCACTAAAACTTTGCGTTCAAATAGGTTAAGTTACATTATACACTAGTTAAGAATGTTTAACCTCAATCGGTAGATATTCTCAATGATGTGAAATTCTTACCGATGTGAAATCTTCACCGATGTAGAATTCTCACCGATGTGATATCCTCACTGATGTGAATCCTCACCGATATAACCTCACTGATAGAGATTCTCACCGATGTGTGCATTGTTTTAAAACTTCTGTCAGCCGCCAGAATCTGAATTGTTTTTACTTTATTTCATTTTTTATTTATTTTATGATTCCCAAATGATAAAATTAATTTCTGAGCTACTTCTAAATTCACCAAGCCTCAAACCTTAACACTCGAACCTTAGCTCCTGAATCTTTAGTGAACCCTAAATCCTTCAGACTAGCGATGGAAAAAACCAATCTTTCTACCATCAAAGATGACTCTGTTGAGCCGAAAACAAAGTAGTAGAGGACCAAGTAAGAAGCAAGTGGTAGTGGTAGTGTTTCTAGAACTAGGTCGGGGAGACGACTAGTGAATCGTCATATGAAAAATCGAGTTATTGTGATTGAAAAGGAACTGTGTGTAGAATGGATGATTCCTAGAAAATCCTTAGTGCTCGAAGATCTTGAAGATAAAAAATGGGTAGAATGTTTTTCGAACAACAATGGTCCGCACTTTCCAAAATTAGTGAAACTTTTTTACAATTTTGTAACCTTTAAAGAATCAGGGAATGAAAATCGAGTAACCACTTTTTTGAATGGAAATGAGATGTCGTTTTCATCTGTCGAATGGGATGAGTGCTTGGATGTTCCACATAAAGGAGTATCTGAATATGTCACGAGAGCCATTCCACCTACCAGTGATATTTTTGACTATGAGACTGCTTTGGAAGAGCTGACTATTGATGGAAGTCAAAGACAAGTAGCTGCTGCAGAAATGGATGGAGAGAACAAATTACTGTTCAAATTCGTTCAACATGTCTTGATAGCGAGGATTGGAGAATTTTCCAATTTGATATATCAGGATATCTGTCTCCTGCACCTCTTAAGACATTGTGTAAAGGTGAATTTTTGCAGATTGCTGATGCTCCAGATGGAGGATATGACATGTCGAAAATCAAAAACAAATTCCCTATTCTTTTCTTATTTGATCTATGTGATGATCAAGGTAAAAGGGGTTGCTGAGTATAACGATGATATAGTGGTAGTAAGGAATAACTTCTGTATCACAAATACAATTTGTAAGTACATTAAAATAAATTGGAACCCTTGGAGAGGAGAATGGGTCAATGATGACCAGAGGGTGTATGACAAGTTTAATATGGTGAATCATCCTTCAAGACCAAAGGATGTGAGGGATCCCGGTCTGGGACCTGATGAATTGGAGCCAAAATACAATGATGATTCAGAAGAGGAAGAGTCCTCTGTGGATGAAGGAGGAGACCCTGACTTTCCTCCTAGCCCAGCTCCTGAAAATCTTGATCAATAGAAATCAGATAAGGAAGAAGCTTCTTTAGAGGCTGTTGAAGAGGATGCTGTACAGAATGAATAAAATTTTCATGACAGTGCAGAATCTATGTCACCTGATTTGAGACTTAGTCCTATGATTGGACTATCTTTAGTACCTACTAAGGGAAAAAATGAGACTGACATACCCTTTCCTACTTTTGAGGACCCTCCTACTGCTGCAGTGATGGAATTGATAGTGGAAGATTCTCCTCAGGATGAAAGACCTGTTGAGAATGCTGCTGAGAATTTTGTTGCGAATGCTGTTATCCTAATTGAGGATTCACCCATTGAGGGGGAGCATCAATCTATGTCTGTAAGTGTTACAGTGGCTATTGGATTTAATGATTGGATAGAAGACCTTGGTTTTGTAGTCTGTAGTTTAGACTATCCTGATTCAGATAATGAAGCATATCTAAATAGACCAAAAATTGTTTATGATGTTGAATCCGAATTGTTTCCTGAAGATGTTTTCAGAGTACATGACCTGGACAAGCTAAAGAAAAACCTTAAGGAACGTTTTGTTGAAGAGGTAAATAAAATAAGAGTTTCTATGGTATCTTCAATTCAATCAGTTGTGACTGACTTTGCAGTCAGTTTAGTCTATTAAAGAGCATTATAGTAGTAGAACCTGCTGATTTTGTTACCAAGGATAATATGGATATCTTAAAATATGAGCTAAAAGAATCTTTTAGTGCCTCAATCGCTGAGATGAAGCAATGTTTTGCTGAAGAAATGATTATGCTGGAAGTATCTTTTTAACTTTCTCTTGCCTGCAATTTTTCAACCTTTCCAGGAGAAATAGTTGAAGAAGTTAAAGAATTCTAGGCTCAAGTTTCTAGACTTGAAGCAGAGCTTGAATCTCTAAAGGAATCTATTGTTTCTTTAGACTCTTACATGAGCTCAAAATCCCAAGTAGATAAGGACTTATCTTATGTGAAGAGTGTTGTAAGCCAGATGGTTTTAGTATTTGAAGGTTTCAAAACTTCTATGAAGTATCATATTACAATCCTGGATTCCCAAGTTCAAAATATTATCACTGGTTTGACCAAAAGCTTCAAAGAGACTATATCTTTCTCTGTTGGTTCTCTTGCATTTAAACCTTCGATGGATTTGAATCAGTTTCGAGCTATGATGAAAGAAGAGATTGGTTCTGCCTCAACCAGTGGCTTTGTGGACTCATCTGAGCTGAGCATAGTTGTTCTTTCTACCATAGATTCAGACAAAGAAATTATGAAGATAGTCCAAGACTACATGAGAGAAGCCTTTGCCTCTTAAAAAGAATTGAATGAAAAGGTGGAATCCTATTTATCTAAAATTTACACAAAGACCCAAATGACCAGTCATTTCAAGCTTCTGATTGAGAATATGAAACTGCCTCTGGTCAATAAAGCCTTCAGAGAGAATGTTAGCAAGCTCAGAGAATTGACTCTAGCATTGGACAAGTTTATGGAGAACAAGGATGACTTCATATCTTCTATGGAGAGAGGAGGAGGAATAATTATTGATTTCAAAAATTTGTTGCTGCCTTTTCTGCATGTTGATTCTAGGATAGTAATTGTCCCTCCTGCTTTGCCTGCCTCTGCCTCCACTACTTCTCCAATTCATCTGACTTTTGTCCAATCCATTCGAAGCCTCACACCTATGATCACACAAAGGACTACTAAATACAGGCCAGGCACAATGTCAGTTGCTCAGCCTCTTGTGGTCATTTCTTTAATTCCTAAGCCTTCACCCAAATCATCACCACATGAATCCTCCTCTGACCCCAAGGGAAAATCTCACGTTGAGGTTGTCGATTGATCAAGTGGCTGGACTATTTGATAGGAATCCTATGAATTTTTTTTTCTGTCTTTGTACCTTTTTGTAACATTTAATACAAGGGATTTTAATCTATAATTATTGTTCCACTTATCTTTGTTATTTACCACTTTTTGATTATCACAAAGGGGGAGAAATATTTTAAAAAGGGGGGAAATACTCTCTATGTATCAAAATAAGAAGACCTATTCACACAGAGGGAGAGATATTAATGAAAGGGGGAGAATGTTTATCTAAGAGCTATCATGCTTTTCCCCTTTGATTCCTCTGAATTTCATCTTCTAATACTAGTGCCTTTACTCTCATACTCTGATATCATTTCATTTAGTTCTATGAAACCACTAAATTTTACCTCTGATATAATGGATTTTTATTTTATCTCTGATACATTTAATTCTATCTCTGATAAATTATGTTTTATAACATATTGTTTTCTCTGGAAAAATTTAGTTTAATTATATATCCTGTGATACAATTTTTTTTAAATAATAATATCATAAGTTGTGATTATCAAAAAGGGGGAGATTTTTGACCTCACCTATTTTGATAATCCCAATTATGATTTCATATACTTTGATAATCTCAATCTAATGATTTTTTATATATTAATTTTTTCAATCTTTGATCAAGATGATAATAATATTAAAATGATCCATGAGATATGTTAATCCATGTCTATCTACGTTTATATGAGTTGTGAAGTTCTTCTAACCCATTCAGATGTGTTTTTCATAAAACATACAAGTTTTATAGCTACTGGTATAGAGCTATCAGTACTTATTCTACTGATAGACAGAGTCACTGATACACTAAGGTCACTGATATAAACAGAGTTACCGGTAAGCAGACACAAAGTCTACCGACAGAACAGACGAGCTACTGATGTGCATGTATACTAGAAGTTACTAATAAAGTAAGCCTACTGATACGAGTATTGATTCACAAATCAGAGTTACTGATATGAGGAAGTCTACTGATAGAACCAATCTACCGAGATACCGATAGACAAACAAACCAGAGCTACCGATAGACAGAAGTCAACCGATAGATCCAGTTCACAGATAGTTACCGATACAAGTATAGTCACCGATATATCGAGCTACCGATAGAAGGCTACTGATAGTGTAAGTCTACTGACACGTGAAAACAGCTACGGATGTAATGATCTACCGATAACAAGAGCTTCCAATGGAACTAAAGTCACCGGTAGATGAGCTACCGATGCAAGTTCAAAAGCGCTACCGATGGAAGGTTCTGCGACACAAAGCCCACTGTGCACGTCTACTAATAAATGAATACTAATGATTGACCAACCAGTAAAACCCTATACTATTCATACTATTTATTTATTTAGCTAACAGTTACATTTTATGGTTTTAATGTAGTTAATGTTATTTTATGATTTCTGTTGCATGCCAGGGAACCGAACCTAGTACCCATGAAAAAGGCGATTATTCTTTTCTGACGAAGCTGAAAGCTATAAAGGGATGGAAAGAGAACACTGGATATACAAAGATATGAAACACAAGAAGAAAACACTAGATATATACAACAAGCATCGATGAACTAAGAAATAGCACGAAGGTTGAAAGTGACAAGAGCTAAACAACTTTCAAACATGAATCATTTTTCACAAAGTCTACCTTCATACTCCAAGAGTTTTGTACATACACGAAGAAAATCATTTTTTAGGAGAACACAAGATACATCTTGAGGGAAGGACTACATAAAATACTTCATGCTCACAAACTCATAATATAGACCAAGAACTCAAGTAGAAAACGACACTCTATTTTCTGAGCAGAAAGTAGAGATGGACTTAGAAGCTTTTTTGATCAACCAATCGAGTCCAGACCTGCACTGCTGATCACTAAATCATTTCAAAACTCAGTCATTCTTATCTTTAGTGATTCTATCTTTACATTTTTATCAGTGTGTGTACCCTATTTATTTTACACACACACACACACACATACACTATCTCTAGTGCTAAAATGGAGGATTCTTAAATCCTCACTCAAACTTCATAACTCCTTATTTCCCACTGTGGATAGTGGTAGAGGTCGCGTAAGACCTGAACAACGTGTGTGCTGTTGTTTGTTTTCCCATGAAGAAATGTGGTAGAGGTCTTTGGACCTAGACAGTAGTGTACTGTTTTTTACCCCCAATCCAGGGGTTGGATCAATTTATATAAATTGTTGAGAGAACTAAGTCTCAGCTTGATACTGAACCTCTTGGTTAACTTTGTTGTGATTTTATTTTAAGTCTATAAGTATTACATATATATTTTACATTCCACTGCTTATTACTTTGAAATAAAAAACTATTTTAAAGCTACGTTGATAGTTAAATTAGAAAGTGTTTATACATATTGTAAACTAGTAAGTTAATTTAAAAAGTTAATTTAATCTTTAGATTAAGTCAACTGAGACCTAATTAATCTTTGAGAAACTGATTGATCATTTACACTCTGTATAGATTCACTACAGTTTAACTTTGTTTTTAAATTGTGGGATTTAAAGAGAAATATTTTTAATAGACATTTTTATTGGAAGTCAATTCACCCCCTCTTGAGTATCAACTCCGACCAAAAGTATGATTCATGCAATTTCTGATATGAATTTTCATTTCCCTTGTATAATTGAACTAGAATTAAATTGAATTTCTTCCCTTCACCTCATTTATGTTGGGTAATGATGTCTTGGGCCATGATGTACCACCAAATCACTATACCTAATGTCACGTCAATTACTGGAAACTGGATTGAATTAGTCTGAGATAAAATTTATACTTGGTACCCCTTTCATTATTTCCTTGAGTTATATTATAACATTAATGAATTATTATAAAATACTATCCTTTTCTGAACATGTCTCAAGATATTTTATGGTTACTCTTTTTGCCCGGTGTTTTATACATATGGATAGGGTATTATCCTAGGGAGTTTTTGGGTTATAACTGAGAATTTTTTAAGGATTTGGGACAATGTACTTTTGGAACACCATTATCCCATACCGTGCATCCTTGCCGAAAAAATATTCTAACCCAAACAAATTGGATTCAAATGGTTGTAACATGGTTTATTAATATTTTATCACTATTAATAGTATCCATATGACCCCTAATAGGTGGGTCCTAGTTAGGTTCATGGTTAGGGTAAATTGTGTCCACTATATAGAAAACAATGGGTGTGAAAATTTAATCACACAAAAAATCATTAAGATCTCCCCAATCCCCCTTCTAATATCCCTAAACAACATAGATTGACAATAAAATTATTTATGTTATTTTTTGAGGCTTCAGGATGAATTAAAAGGTTTCCAACTTCTATTTTTTACTTATCTAATGTTAGATTGTCAGATCTGAATATCATTGAGTGTGTGATTTCTATATGATTATGTGTATCTCTCTACCATCTATCTTTTATAATTAAAAAATGGTTTTACTCTTTGGGTGAAGATTCTATATCTTGTTTTTATGTTTCTTGATTATGTTGATCAGTGTTTTAGGTTTAAGATCTATATCTATTTATTTGTCATTATCTTGATCGTTCCTTTTCAATTTATGTTTTCCATTGGCGAGATTTCATCATCAAACATGAGGTGGGTGGTCAAAATTATGAATTTCATAGTGTCAATTTAAATTAATCCTATGTAATTTTGAAATTTAATTTTCCATGATTGGGAAATTTCATTAATTATTGAATTTTTTTCATTTAATTTCTCTGTGATAGTTATTTGGGTTAAATTGGGGAAAATTAAATTGGTGGAATTGTATTAATTCATTGAGTAATTAATTAGTAGAATGTTGTGATTGTAAAATTTTTGGGAAATTGGGATTGTTTTTTATATAAATTAATGGAAAATGGGAATTATGATATGCTTGACTTGACCATAATGGGTCAATGGGTTATATAAATTGAATATTGAAAAGGGGATTAAGGGTGAATTGATCATATGATTTCATATGATTAAATTATTGAACAATGATTTGTTGTGATAAATACTAATGGTATTCCATGACATGAAATGTCAAGGAATGGGTTAATGATATTAACAAAGAAATAAGTGATATATGATCTTAATTAATATATTTTTGTGGGAAACTGATTACAGCATCAAAAGTACACTTGTTTTCTTGATTTATATATGAGTGTGGAACTAAGAATAATGCTTCAAAATCCCAAGTGCGTGATTATTGGATAAACATGGTTGGGACATGGAATATTTTATCAAAATCACATATGTGATTTTATGATACATGTGTGTGGGTCATGGACTTCATATTTAAAATCCCTTTGTGATAAATGAGTTTTGGAAGATGGATTGATGCCTCTAATATCACCTGATTTCTAGACCTGCTATTCTAGGCCCAAAATCTTCGTATTAGACTATGGTTCCAATTGGATGTAATGTAAATTGATTTTAAAATACAAATTATAACCATCTAATTATAATATTTTGTATCCCTAGGGGATGGTTTAGACTGTGTAACAAGATGAAGTATGTAGTGATCGTTAGGGATTCCATGAGAAACGAAGAGTTATGTGGTTAGATAAAGAATAATTGAATTAATGTAAACTATATAAGAACCTGGTTCTTCCTTGTGGTATGAATCCTTTTAAATTCCATGGATATTTAGTGTAAATGTTTTAATGTGTCATAATATAAATTCATTTAGAATTCATGTTGGTATTAGGGGTGACCAAGGCTGGTTCAGAGCCAGGAACCCATGTTTTTCATTGAATTAATCCCAACATATTGTTAGTGAAAACCATGTTGAGCATGCCTCATTATTAAATAAAACCCTTTGTAGAAGGATAGTGTGAAGAAATAGGCCACACAGTTATGATAAACTATAAGATTTAGAGAACATGGTCATGTAGCTATGTTTGTAAATTTGAGAGTTATTTTTTGAATAATTTATGCAAAGTTAGTCAACATTTGTGGGGTACAACCCGCTATATCTAATCATGCACAGTTGGAACTCATTTTGGACAATCATGTATATAAAGGATGGAAACCGATGTTTTTTGGTTTATTTAAAAATTCCACCAACCCCTAATTTGATTTCATGGATATTCCTATCATTCTCCTCACATTTTATATCATCCCCCTCTTGAAAGATCCCGTAGATAATATTCTTATAATCAATAGATCATCTCTATCAGGTATTGGAATTGTGTTTTTTCGGTCTCATTGGATCCATAATGGTGAGTTCTCGATTCCTTTTTATCCATTCTTGGTTCTTCTTGGTATCGGTAGTGCTACTTAGGTGAAATCTTATTTACCATATATTTAGGGTCTTTGTTCATTATTTGATTTTCACTCAATATGAGTCACATTAAGATATGATACTAGAAGATATATCATCTATTCACCTAAGGTATGTGGTTCCATGATTTTCATTAATGTATAAGTGTTTTATATATGTCTGTGTGTCGTGCACCAAATTATTGATTGATGTCATGAAATGAATTTTGATCCTTGAATTAAATTGATCGATATATCATATTCAATAAATGAGTCCCACTAATATATGTCAAATAATTTAGAACCTTGGATGAATTCACCCCTTATTGAGTGTTGTGTATTTAATAGTCTATTTTTATGGAATTTGAATTGGATACCTTGTAGATGTTCCCTTCACCCCTTGTCATGGCATGTTAAGGATGAATTGTGAACTGAATGGTAAATTGTGTTGCAATGAAAATTTTAAATTGTAATTAAATTGATTAATAAGAAGGGATTCATGACCATTACCTTTTCTATGTCTATGTAATAGACTATTAAGAATGAGATACATGTTATAATAAATTTTTAGTGTGAGTTGAATAGAGGTAAGTCTTCTAAGCTTAGTCCATGTGTTTTTCTACCTTTATGGTGAGGTGTAAATGAATTTTTCTTGGAGTTGATCATGAAATAATAAAATGAAATGATTAAATTATATTGATGAAATTATATTGAATGATTATGAATATATTGTGGGTGATAAATTGATTTAATGAATAATTAAATATACATACTCATTTGAATTTTTTTCCATCCCTTTACTTGAGTGATAAATGTAATTCCGGATGGATTTCCAATGATGGACTCAAAATGGGAAATTGATCATATATTCCATTGGTAATAATTGGTTTCACTTAGTAGACCTCCAAGGACAGAATCAAATGGAAGAGATGTTATACCACACCTAGAGAGACAACTGGGTTCTTGTAAGGATAGCCATGGATGGGATTTTAGGGTATTTGTTTATATTATACATAGAGTGATACCTAGATTCAAAATTAAGAATGATAAGGAAGGTAATAGGTTTATAAATTAATGATTAATGAAATTAGATATAACCCTTATCTGCCAAGCCAAAGAACACGATCAAATTCAGTCTTCTTTTATACTATATAGATGAAAAATTTAAGAATCCTTTGATCTTGTTACCATGTGGGACACTATGATTTATCCTAGGTATAGAGACATATTAATTAAATGAATTATAATGAATGAAATTAACATGATTTAAAATCCGAACGTTGAAATTATAGTACATTTAATTTTAGTAATTCATTTCATATTTTACTATTGCATGCACACTCTGGCTATTATATACTCGCTAACTGGATAGACCATGAACGTGAGTGGATACCTACTAGGATTATGTCTCACAACCTGTTCAGGTCACCTTTAGTACCCAACTAGACTATCTGATTTTAGGCATTTATAAGGGAATATTCTCTGATATAGGTTCTTGGTAGCTTCCTAGGAGCATGGTATTATGAGACCAAGATAAGGCTCATGATTCTAGATGGGATACTTTTTCCCTTTTTTTAATTTTGATACATGTACTAATTTTTACTAATGTAATCTTTTTTATTTTTTTTAGATACATATCAGTTGTATCATCATCAACATTTTATACGATATTCTTTTTAATTTTTTCATCTATTTATTCTAATTATCTATTATCTATATGATTAACTACTTCCAATAATTATATGATATTGATATTTAAATTGTGATCTACTCTAGTGATGAAGTTATAGTCCCCCACTGACACACCTAGGCCCACACTACTAGTTGGAACTCTCTGGTGTTGGGGAGATGTGCTTGAGGCCATGTGACCAATCAGGATCAGGGCACCATTAAGTGGAATCTGAGTTTGGGACATTACGAAGTGGTATTAGAAGGTGTATTTTATTTTCTAGTTTATTATTTAGAGGTAATATAATGTGATATGAATTAAGTGTAATTTTGTAATGAGTTTTTCCCAAGAGTAGCTACCCTGTCTATAGGAAAAAACCAAATTAGTTAGAATTAAATTTCTATTTTTTGAATTTTTATTATTTTAGTTGGTTTGAATCCACCATGGGGTGATAAAAATGTATTGTGATGTTATTATTTATAATAACAAGGGTTCAATTATATTGAAACTTGATGATATGAGGATATTCCATCTATTGCATCTTGCAAGGCACTATACAGGTATCACAGTCCTAATATTATGCCATAACACTTAGGTTGAATAACATGTTTCATATTGTTGTGATAGGTTTCATGATATTTATACATGCTATGTTGATTGACTATTTGTAGTGGGTTATGGTGAGAATCAGGTTGATTCCATACTTTAGTTCTTGAAGAGTATGGACCCTCATGGGTATGAATCTAGAATACCATTGGTTTATCGTATAAAAATGAATTAGGATATAAATGTTAAAAGAATATGAATTCAAATGAAAATGAAAATTTGAATTCATGTGAAAAATAAAATGAGTTGGAAAATGAATTATTTTATCATAGAGAACATGACTGAGACCCAATCGTGGAAATGGGAGTTATGTAGTATCAATTTCTTATATATAAGTAGTATGATTCCCATGACTGACAAATGAAGAAGGAAAAGAGGTCTATCCTTATATAGGAATTATTTTTCCTATAAAATTTAAATATTTGTGCTTTTGAGTAGAAAATATTGATAATAAATAGGATTAAATGAATGCTCTTCATGTTTGTAGAGCTATGCCACCAGGAAATCATCCATTAATATGCGATGAGGGTGGAAATAACCACACTTAAGTGGTGGTGGGCCATGTTATACCAGTGGATCCACCAAAATTTCCTACTATGGAGCCTGTAGTTTTACTAGACCGAGGTGTTTATTCAGAGTTCTAGGATGGCTTTATGTTGTTCTTATAGACTATTCAGCGAGCACCATGACCTACCCTATCGATGTAAGTGTGGACATGTGAGTTCCATCATCAATATCCTCCCATTTTTTAAGGTATGGTGCACCAAATATTGAAGATTCATGGATAGAGTCCATGCTAGATATCATGAACCTATTGAGAAACCTCTTGATAGGATCTTAAAGATATCCACTAATATGTTATGTGATTCTAGAAAGATATGGTGGGATTTAAATACTCATACGTATATTCATCAGGGGATTTCTTGGAGGAATTTTAATACATCATTATATGAATTATTCTATCTTGAGATGTTGACAGCTGATAGAACCTGAGAGTTAATGCACCTAGAGTAAGGTGTGTTATCAATTATTGGTTATTCAGCCCAATTTACAAAGATCTATCACTTAACACCTATTCTGATGTATGATGAGTTATCTAAAGCTTGTATATTTGAGGATGGTCTTACTTATGACCTTAGATCACATGTGAATGTTTTTTGGTTGAATACCATTTTTGGAATAGTGTATTAGGTGCTTATCAAAGAATGAAACCTAATAAAGGCTTGGGGTGTGACCCAAGGCATTTCAACACCTTGATCTGGTACTATATCAACTGGTAGTAAGAATCGTCATCTAGAGATTTCATGTGGTGATATTTGTATTGAGAACACTTACTCAAGTATCCAGGTGAGGTGCTACCAGTGTGGTAGCTAGGGACAATCGAGGGAACATTGTACATGGGACCCAGTTGTGTGATGATCTTCTAAAATGATGGGTATCTAAATAATAACTGCAAATATTTTCTCTCGGAAGCTAGTGAGATATGATATGCACCAACTCCACATTCAGAGTCATGGATACAATATTCTCATCTGGATATTAGTTGGAGTACTTCTGTCTGATCAGGACATGGTGGTGATCATGTTCATGGTAGTTTGCCCCCAGTTTTATATTGATAACAGATAGAATCTACTCTAGGTAGCCAAGAAGTATCATAGGTCCATATTTCATGCCAGATATACAAATATAAATAGACCATTTGGAGTATGATCCTGATAATTCTACTTTTTAAGGGTACTATTCTAGTAGCCTCTACTTTAGCATCTACACTCTTTCATATAAGAGATTATCATAACCATATATATGTTCTCATTATAGAGATCCATGTGATAGGTGTTTATACTTATGATGGCATCACAACACTTGGAACCCCATCAGGAAGTATAACATATGATGTACATCATTTTAGGGAGTTCCCCCTTAAGTTTGGAAGGTGTCCCTTTGTATTGGACCTCTTTTTCCTAGAGTTGACATATTTTTACATCATTCTTGGGAAGGAATAGTTTGTCTCCAATTATGAATTTATTGATTTTTATTGTTGTTGGATTACCATTACATCACCATAGGTAATATAGTTTTCTTACAAAAGTTAATGAAATATCTTGGCGAGTCGAGATGGACCCAAGAAACATGGTCTGGGTTGGATGACATCCCAGATTGTGAGATTATGCTAGGATAATTAGTGAACTTTTCAACTATATTTCACTCATTTAGTTGATCATTTTAGGGATGTTTTCCTAAATGATATTTCAAGATC
Source organism: Viscum album (assembly GCA_963277665.1). Taxonomy (NCBI): domain Eukaryota; kingdom Viridiplantae; phylum Streptophyta; class Magnoliopsida; order Santalales; family Viscaceae; genus Viscum; species Viscum album. Next base: position 31,773,649 of record OY728158.1, read on the forward strand.
ACCTCTACTAAGAGATGTAGATTTATATGTCACCAATGTAATTTTATAATTTTAGAATGAACTTTTAAAAAGGGGGAAATTAGTAACCTGAACAAAAGTCAACCAATCAAAAAAACCACACCGCATAAGAAATTATCATTCCATTTGAGTATAATTTAATATATTTTGAATATTTTACCTTATAATGGATCTAGTCGATGGACGAAAAATCCTTTCTCGGGTTATACTTGATGAGGTCCTCGAACTGATAAGCTAACTTATCCCATGTGTGAATATACACCTCAAAATTTAATTTCCACTCATTAATTTCAAAAGAAAGATTTTATCCTATTTTTTGATTCAAAATATATAATACTCATTAATATCCACTTAGATCTCTCTCTCTCATAAATTTTATTGAAATTCTTGTTCAGAACATTAATGTTGAATGATTCTCCAAAATATTCTACTTTGATTTTACAATAGAGTTCTCTATTTATCTGGTTCCAGAAGCTAAACGGGTATCCGTTCCCCCTTTAGGATAGCTACTAATGAGATGAAAGAGCTCAAGAGGTAGCTAAAGGATTTAGAGGCAATGGGTTTTATCATACCTAGTAATTATATATGGGGTTAACCAGTCCTTTTCATAAAAGGCTGATGGTACCCATAGGCTATGTGTGAATTTTTAGAAATTGGACATCCAATTCTTAAAACTATTACCCTCTTCCATGGATAGATTATCTCTTTGACTAGATCCCTCAAGCTCACACGTTCTTAATGATTTATTTGAGATCTGGTTATTAACAGGTGCATGTTAGACCATTGGACATTCCATTCATAACTTTTCATAGTAGGAATAGTATCTATGAGTGTGTGGTAATGTTTTTTGGTCTCATGAAAGTGCCAATGGTCTTCAGGTCACTGAGTAACTGAGTCTTCCACCCATATCTAGATTCATTTGTGGTGGTTTTCATGGATGATATGATGGTGTATTCTCATAATCATCACGACGAGTTCAAATATCTTGAGATCATATTGAATGAACTAATAGAGAGTGATTTTTATGCTATGATCATAATTTTTCACTTATTAATAGATCATATTCACTTCCTATGTCACATTATCTAAAATATATCGGTATCAGTTGACCCATTGAAGGTGAGAGATATGGTTTCCTAGGAGCCTCCAAATAAAATTGTTGATGTATGGAGTTTTAAAGGGATTCCCAGTAACTAATGTAATTTCATAAAATAATTATCATGCCAAGAAGATCCTCTTATGTGATTGAAAAATAATTTTGTGAATTATTAATGGTCATATTCCTACAATATTTCCTTTCATAAGCTTAAAAAATTATTGGATTTATCACCGATACAAATTTTTTTAGATCCAGGCAAGGGTAACATTGTGTACTATGATGCATCATGTATCAGTATAAAAGATGTCCTTATGCATAGGGTAGAGTCATTGTTTATGGGTCTTGGTAGTTTAAGACACATGATATGAATTACCCAACATGCGATCATGAGTTTTTTGTGGTTGTTCACACATTGTTCCTTTTTAGACATTATTTACTTGGATATAATTTTGTAATGTACATAGACCAAAAAATCCTTCAGTACATTTTTACCCAGCATGATTAGAACCAAAGGTGGTGATGTTGAGTGAAAAACCTACAGTAATTCCATTTTACACTTTCCTACTTTCTCGGTTAACGAAATTTAGTGTATGATGGAACCAATAGGAGGAATCAGATACAAGTTGTTCAATATGCCAACAGAGAGTGGAACCTCATTGATTTATTCTCTACGATTCTCTTAGAGGATCACAAAAGTACGGGGAATATTTTTTTCATACCTAGTTCCACTACCATTCTTTGATATAAATAGGACGAGGAAGCTGTCATACACATGTGGGCATGTCTTACAAGAGATGTTGGCGGGTGAGGAACCTTCTCTTTCTTTGACTGTAGACAGGGATGAAATTCTGCATATACCTGGTCATGTATGGTTTTTTGCAGACATGCGTGAGGTGATTTTTCAAAACATTCATACTTTGAATTGGGTAGTTCACACTATCTTCAACAAGATGTATCATGATTTACATATCTAATATTGGTGTCCCTATTTGAAAAAATATGATGATGGTTATTACTTGGAGTGGTCTACCTATCAGTAAGTGATGGTGGAACACCAGCAACCATATGTACTTTTACAGCCATTACGCATCCCTGAGTAGAAGTGTGTTAATGTCATGATTTTATTCATGACAAATTTTCCAAGGTTACCATGAGGTATTGATGTTTTATGGGTTTTTTTTATTATCTCATGAAGTTTTCACATTTCATATTGATCAATAAAACCTTCATTGATGATGAGCTTGGTAGGTATTACATATTTGATATAGATGGAATTCACAAATTCCCACATATTATCATTTCAAATAGGGATTCCCTATTTACATTATGCTTCTGGAAAAGGATAAAGATAGAATTGGGTACACAAGTTTTTCTGATCCCAAAAAACAACACCAAGATAGATTTCTAGTTGGAGTGCATGATCCAGGTTCTTGAGGATATGTTGCAAGAATGTTTATTGGATTCCTAGGGATCTTGAGGGAGGTTTATACCCACTGATGAGTTCTCTTGTAATTATCAATTTTAGGATACTATTTAGATTCACCCTTTTGAGGATTTGTTATCTAGGTCATTCTAACTACCCCTGTGTTTGATATATCCTAGAGAAGCAGTTATGATTCGACCGTGTCTTATTCTAGAGGCCACCTAGTTGTTTCAGTAGGTTTAGAATAGGATGGCTAATACAAAGTCTCCATTGAAGTCATATGTCGATCCCCTTATATGAACTCTAGATTTTGATTTTGGTTATCAGGTTTTCTAATTTTTTTGACCGAGGTTTAGACACATGAGGATCAAGAGATAGGGTAATCTTTCACCATGTTATGTCGGGACGTTTTGAGATTTTGGAGAGATTTAGTTTGGTAGACTATAGGTTGAAATTAACTCAAAGTTATTTGGATGTGAACCACTCCATCTATGTATATCAGATATTAAATTATTATTTAGATCTATTTCATGACTTTCATCCCGAGGTTGTTGAATTATAGGTTAATGCATCCTTTGTGGAGAATCCTCTACGTATTGTGGATCATATCATTAAGGTTATCTATTTTTAGTTAGTTCCTTTAGTGTGGGTGGTATGGTAGCATGGACGAGTATAGGAAAATACATGGGAATGAGAGGTGGATGCATGATCGCATTGATAGGATTTGTTCTCAATCATTATGGAAAACCCTTGAGAAGAAAATTCATAGATGAACTGCTTTTAGGGGGGATGATTGTAAGAAACTGGATCTTCCATGAGGTAAGAATCCTTTTAATTTATCTAAATTTTTAAATTAAATGATTATATATGGACTTATATGAAATCACTTATAGGTAATGGAGGTATCAAGGGTGTATAGGGCTAGTTAAGATCCAGGAACCCATGTTTTGGAGTGAAATAAACCAAGTGTAGGGTTAGTGAAAAATATATGGGGAAGGCCGCACAATTAGATAAAACCATATAAGGATGGACAGTGGGGAGATACATTTTACATTTTTAGAAAAACCCAAGCCATTTAGAGTTTAATTTCATTTGTACATGTATGCAATTATGTTAGTGAACTTTTACCCAATTTACACTTGTTTAGTCAAACCATGCCAACAAACCATGTAAGGTTCCCCTGCCTACTTCTAAGCGTACATAGTTTTCCATGGATTGGATCCAAATTGGAGATTCCTCCAATAGTTTTTATTATTTTATCATTATTCATGTTACCAGTTGCACTATTAAGGTGGAAGTAAATTTTTACTCTTCTTATGTTCTTTGTCCGTCCGTAGATTTTCTCCTAATCTGAATCAAATAAAGAGCTAATACTAGATAAGAAATCCTATACGGGTCTAAGGTAGCTGGTATCATGCCTTTTAGTAAAAATTCATGTGTCGTATATATTCCATTATATCATGTTCTCAATTATCATGAAACATCTTGAAATGAATTTTGATCCTTTTGTTGAATTTAATGGTATAACCGATTAAATTATTGAGGACCATTAATAGATTTAAGATTATTAAGAACCTTTTAAAAATCCATCATTTGGTTGTATTGTGTATTTAATTGGAATTTTTTATGGAATATTATTTGGATACCTTTGAGGAATTCCCTTTACCACTTTTAATGAGATGTAAATATTGAATTGTCAAATTAAAAGGAAATTTAATAGCAATACGAATTGTAAATTGTAATTGAATTGTTTAATAAGAAGGTTTGGAAGAACATACACTTTGCCTAGGATATGTAATAGTTTCTTAATCATGAGATGCATGTTATATTTAATTGAACATGTGATAATAATATAGTTAATTCATCAAAGCATAGACCATTCCTTTATCAACTTTTAAGGTCCGATGTAAAAGAATTGTTCTTAGTGTTGACCTTTTCATAAATAAATGAAATGATTAAATGGTATTAATCACATGATATTGAATGATTATAAAAATTCGTTGGGTGAAACTTGAATTCAATGATGAATTCCATGGATGGAATCATCAGTATTTTTACCAGGATTATGCCTGAGTGATATTTGGATGTTATATTATCTTGGGTGATATACTAGTTATGTGATGTGATTTTTATTTTAGTGATTTTATAATATTTTTATAGTGGCCCATTATTAAAAAAGAGTTTAGTATTCCTAAAACATTCATCGCACTAAGGATTATTATGATAAATGCATCATTTTGGGAATGCATGATAGAAATAGGTTTGTGGGTAAGTTGTTGGTTTTGAAATGGTTTTCAATGCTTGTGTAATTTAAATGAAAAAAAGTGCCTAATATGAAATTGAATGAACTGTAAATTATTACAATTTTTAATGAATAGGGGTCTCATGAGAGGATTGAAAATTTTGAATGATTTCACCATTTTTTAAACATAATATATATATATATGATGGTAAAGGTTGGTGAGAGTGCCTTAGTTTTATCCTTGATGAGGGGTTTGGGTAAATGACTTCTTATAACATATTGTGAATCTCACTTATGAGAATCTATTAATGTTTTGTTATTTTTCATAAGATGTGTGTCTAGAATTATTTATATATTCCTCCATGATGACTATTTTTTTGATATAAATACAATATTATATGGATACAAATTTTCCTCTCATGGTGGAACCTGTGGCACTGAGTGTTCAAGTGAAGGATCTGGAGAACAGTTCTGTGAGAATGTTACTTGATTAATTTAGTATATGGAATGGGAACCAGAGTGGTTTATTAAGATTATGTATGACCTAACATAGGAGTTTCATTGGACTCACATTTTTTACTTTCACTAGAAATAGTGGACTTGAGGCATCAATGTTCCCGATTGAGTGCATCCAGACTGTAATAGACCACATAGAGACTCTTGATGAGAAGATTTTCAAAATATATTCATAAATTTTTTGTTTTGAGGTGATAAATTAGTTCACAATGTATAAATAGGATGGAAATATGGAAAATAAAAAGTGGAAGGAATTCATGAAATGTTTTTAGAGCACTATTTACATCAGATTCCCAGGAAAGAGAGAGTTGCTGATTTTAAATGGTTGAATCTAGGGAATATATATGTGATGAACTTTGTTGTTCTCTTCCATACATAAAATGATTTGTTCCAACATTGAATGGAGATGTGGATACTGCTGAAAATTGGTTTCATTATGGGATTAAATGTGAGACTATGTCCCAATTTAATAATATAAATCTTAAAAGGTTTTGACAAATGGGGGATCATGCGCTCATTTCGGACTGGAATCTGTAAGAATATTTTTGTAGAAGATATGTGGTTTCTATTATATGGATAAGAGGTGAGACATATGAATGTATAAATCATAGTTATGAGAATTTTAACAAAAATTATTGAAAGAACAGTGGGAATGAGGATGGATCAATTACACAAGACCGTACTCAGGTGACCTTCCACCAGTGTGGTAGGCCTGGTCAATTTCGTAGATAGTGCACCTGACCACTGGTAGAGTATCAGTCCTAGGAAATGATGGGAAATCTATAGAGTTTCTATAGGATACCATTCCATATGGGTAATGATATATGATCTAGAAAAAATTATATTCTAGGAAGGGTATCACATACACCCTACCAGTATGGTAGTTTTAGTTCTTCTGGTGTTGGTCGTAGATTTAGTGGACATTGTGCTTCCAAGAAAGAGCCCCCTTATCAATATATTGGTGAATATCTGTGGACTCATTCTACTTTACAGGGAATTGGGGAAGGATAGTTTGCAGTTCATAATATGCTGGTGGATAGTGAGGTTGGACAGTTGACAATTAGAGGTATTATTCTTAAAGTTTCTAATCTATATATTTCCTTTTTTGATAATGGTTCCTCACCTAAATTTATAACTACAAAACTTTTTAAGGGTTTCAGTAATTATATGGAGTCCAAAAGAGAGGTTATGACGATTGGAACTCCATTGGGATTATGGTTGATAAAATTATACTTGTGAAAGGGGTGTTCTTTCAAGATTGGGGAGTATAATTTGAGTAGGTATATTTACATCTGTTACATGTCATACTGTAACCTAATTATGTGTATAAAATAGTTAGTATTTTACCAATCCCACATTGATTTCTAATAAATGTGAGTTACTTTTTAATCTCATGAGGGTAATAATTATATTCACTAAGGAGAGTGGGATATCTAGGCATGCCATAAATGGACAGTTCATCAGAAACTAGGAGAAATTACCTCCCAAGTTTATAGTATATTTCCATATAATGGCATTGTTAAACAGGTTGACTTCCACTTGTATTGGGTAGCTTTGAAGATCTTTTACCTGATGACTTTTTAGGTCTTCCACCTAGGAGAGACATGGAGTTTACGGTTGAGATCATTCCATGGGCTAAGCCAGTTTCTATTCCACCATAGAGAATGCCTCTAATAGAGATTCAAGAGCATAAGACTCCACTTGAAGGGTTTATGGATAAGGATTTCACCTATATGAGTATGTCACCCTGGGGTTCTCCAATATTTCCTCAATGAAGTATGATAGGACTTTGTGATTTTTTCGGATTATAGGATGTTTAACCAAATGAAAATAAATAACTAGAATCATATTCCATGTATTGAAGATATTTTTTACTAGTTGATTGGTGATTGTGTTTTCTCTGGGATCGAATTCAGTTTATGTTATCATCATTAGAGAGTTAAACCTTCCCATAAACCAAGAACTTACTTCAGAAGTATTTATAGACTCTATGAGATTGGAATAATGAGGTTAAATCTAAAAAAGACACGAACAATGCTTATGGGATTTTTGAAAGTGATATTTTACCTGTATGATGATCATTTTGGGGTATTTTTTTATGAAATATCTCTATTCTCATAGACTCATGATGATCTTTCCCAACATCTTGAAATTAATATGATCTCATTGTGAGAGAATCGGCATTACACCATGTTATCTAAGTGTAATTTTTTGATTAATCAAGTTCACTTCATGGGACACATCATCTCAGAGTAAGGTGTAACAATGGGACCGAAGAATGTTTAGATTGTTATTACATGAGATAATTCCTAGATTTTATTTGATATATGTAGATTTCTGGGGTTATAGGGTTTTTTGGATGTTTATCATGGACATTTCCCATTTTTCCACAACACTTTTGGGACTGAACATGAAGGGAGTAAATGTTAAATGGTCGGGTTCATGTGATAATGCCTTATATGAGAAGAAGAAGCCATTTACTGTGGCACAAGTCTTGATGTTACCATATAATATTCAAGAGTATATGATGCATTAAAACTCTTCTAGGATTGGGATTGGAGTAGTGTTGATATAGGGAGAGTAGGTTGTGTTTTAGGAATCACGGTAGTTGAGTTCACATGAATTGAACAACCCTACATAAGACCTCAAATTAGCTGTAGTGGTTTATGATTTGATGTGTTAGAAGATTTGTTTGTTAGGAAAGAATTTCACTGTATATACTGATCAAAATATCTTAACTTATATACTTTTATAGAAAGACCTAAATCTCTAGAAGTCTATATGGGATGAGTATATGTAGTCATTTTAAATTGATCTAGCATATGTGCCTTTGAAGGGATGTAGTGTTTCTAATGCTTGAAGCTGGAAAAATCATAATCTCGTGGTTCAATAGTCTTGTGTAGAGTGAAGAATGGTGAATTCACTATTTTATATGCATTTTGTGGTTTATTGGGGTTATGAGTATATGGATCTCGTATTCATTTTACTAAATACACAATTTTGAGCCAGATCAAGGAAACGTGGTAAAAGGATCAAGAATGATTATCCTAGAGGGAAATACTAGAAGGTGGGGATTCACCATCCGATTGGGCCATAGATGAGGCTGAGACCATCTATGTTTGGAATCGGGTTCTTGTGCCTATATGTATGTGGGAGGAGCTGATGAATGAATTTTTTCCTTAGAAGTGGTGATTCATCTAAGTGTGACCAAAATTTATCTTGACCTATAATGATATTTTTGGTGGCCATGCACGAAGAAGGATATAGTAAGGTTTGTGACACAATGCTTCACCAATCAATAAGGGAAGCAAGAACACCAATGGCCTCTTAGTTTACTACATCCATTGTCAATTCTAGAATGGAAGTGAGATGATGTTATCATGGATTTTTTTTAGTCCTCCCAAGGAATCCTAAGATAAATTTTTCTATTTGGTTTATTGTGGACCATTTTTTAATAGAATTACATTTCATACCTATATAAAAGGCTTTCTTAGTGGAATATTTGGGAGAATTGTAAATTCTTGAGATATTCCACCAGAATCAAGTTTTATGAAGTATTATTTTCGCTCATGACTCGTGTTTTACTTCACACCATTCATAGTGAATATTAAAGGCTCTCGGTACACATGTTTTACTATGTACGTAATTCCACCCAAAAATAGATGGGTAGTTGGAATGTACTATACAGTTACTCGAGTATATTATTTGATCGTGTCTAAGAATTTTGTGGGTCTTGGTAGAGTCAACTAGAACATGTCGATTTCCCCTATAACAATAGTTATACGAAAATTATTCATATGGAACTATATGAAGCTCTTTATGGAAATCCATGATGATCCCATCTATGTTCGATGAAGGCTCAGGAGTCCATGATATTGGGAATGAGTCTTGTACAAGAAACATAGAAACTAGATGAGTTGATTCCGAAATATATGGATATGGCTCTGAGTAATCATAAGTTACAGGATAATAGATTTCCATGATCCATAGTGTTTACAAAGGGTGGTCTTTTATTCATTTGGGTGTCTGCATGATTGGGTGACCATAGGATTCAGCGATAGGGAATGTTGGCACTCCAGTTTGTTCGACTATTTGAGTCTATAGAGAGAATTGGGTTAGTGGCATAAAACATCGATCTTCCATTGATATATATTGAAATGTATGATGTTTTTTAGGAGTCACAACTCTTGTTGTATCACCCATACCTTATATATTTATTGATGAGGATGATGTAGAGCTTCAGTCTAATTCATCCGCTGATGAACATCTAATACGTGTGTTGGACTACAGAGTGAAAATGTTAGAGGGAAATACCGTGAAAATAGTTTTCGTGTTGTGAAAACATGGTTGTGTTCAGTAGGAAACATTATATAGAGATGAGAATTTGTGTTCATAGAGGCCTAATATTATTTCCACAGAATCTAAGAGATGCTTGAGAGTAGATCTAGAGGACAAGCTATTATAAGGGGGGAGATTGAAAAATCAAGACCATTTATAATGATGGATTGAGCTCGTATACTGGAAATATTTTTTCTTTATTTTGACTATAACTTTTTGGTGATTTACCGTGGGGAGTTTTTGGTTTAAATAGAAGAATTTTGGAAGGAATTGGGGAAGTTCATAGTTTTCCCAACTTTTTCCCAAACCATGTTCTAGGAACAGTAAACTGTTTGATCCCAAATAGAGGGTATTAGTGAATCTATCAAAAATATATTTAAACTCTTTTCCCTCTTATTAGTAATCATGTGAATCCATAAGAGGAGGCTCACAATTAGGCACATGGTTAGGGGAAATCGTGTGCCCTATACGAGAAACCATGAGCATATAAATTTAATCCCCAAAAAATCCATTAAAACAATTTTGAATCCCCCATATTTTTTCCCAAAACACCCTTGCTCTACCGTGAAACGATTTCTAATATTGTTAGAGTCTCCCGAGTGAATTCCAAGTCTTTCTATCCTCTTCTATAGAAAATTAAAAGGCCATATTAATCGATATTAACCTATTAGAGTATGTGATTACATCCCAACATGGTTTCTCTCTCTCCTACCTCTATTTCTAGATAAAAAGGTAATGTGTTTCATTTATTATTGATGGTTCTAGATAAAGTTCTTATGGATGTTAATTATTTTGATCATTGATTTGGGTTTCAGATATAGATCTCATACTTCATTATAATATGGACCATTCCACTTCAGTTTTGTTTTTTCATTGGTGAGAATGCATTGTCAAACTTGGGGTGGGTGGTCTAAATTCCAAATCCCATTATCTCAATCTAAACTATGTGTACGTCATTTTGAAATTGAAATTTCCATGATTGGGAAATTACATTAATGATTTAATTGAACTAATTTAATTTTCATATGATATATATCTGGTTCAAATATGGGAAATTAAAATTGTTGGAATAAGATTAATTAATTTATTAAATAATTAATGGAATATTGTGATTGTGAAATTGAAGGGAAATTGGGATTGTGTAATTGGTCACGTAATGTGATATGAATTAATTAAAAATAGAGATTAAGATATTGTTGACTTGAGCTTAATGAGTTAATGGACTATATGAATTAAATATTATAAAATGGTTTAATGGTGAATTCCTCAAACTATTTAATGTGATTAAATTATTGAGCCCTGATTTCTTGTGATAAATTATAATAGTATTACATGATGTGAAATGTTGATGAACGGGTTAATGATGATTAAACATGAAACATGTGATATATGTATTATGTGTACTTAATTAATATATGAGTGTGGGACAATGACTACATCTTCAAAATTCCAGTTTTTTGATTGATTGATATATGAGTGTGGGGAACAGACTACTACTTCAAAATCCCACTTGTGTGCTTGTTTTATAAATGTGTGTGGGGGCATGGACTGCTACTTCAAAATACCTTATGTGATTGAAAAATATACATGTATGGGACACGGATTATTTAGTAAACATCCCGTAGCGACAAAGTTGTTTTGGGACACTAACTAATACTTGAAATACCCAAGGGGGTGCTAGACATGGCATTTTAAGCACAAAATGTTGACATTGGACTGTGGTTACAATTGGTCATAATATGAATTTAATTGAAATTATAAATGATAACCATAGAATTTAGATATTTTATATCCCTTGAGGATATTTCAGACTCTATCACATGATGAAGTGGATATTTATGGTTTGGGTGTCTGTGGCATCCTGGAGGTTATATAGTTAAATACAGATTAATGGAAAAAAAGTAAATTGTTTTCTTTATTGCATTTAATTTTATTATTTATAAAAATTAAAAAACTATTATTAAATTTATATTGTTTTATATGCCAATTTTTGTGTCCTACTAAGTTGTACTCACACCCTACTCGGGCTTCATGATCAGTAGTTGAATAAACATCATGGTTGTAGGATATGATAAGGGAAATGGCAGTGTGTTAGATGTATGATTTTGGTTTGAGCATTGATGATGGAAATAAATTTGATTACAATACTACTTGGTAGTTCTAAGTTTCAATATTTATTTTGGGTTTTCCATATTGACCCTTGACACATATTTTTCATGAAATATATACTATTTAGTTTTGCATATTGTATTCCTTGTTCGGTTATCATGAGATACTCATTTGGTTTGGTTATTGGTTATTTCTTTTTTATATCATTTATTTATTTCTATTGTTTTACTACTTTGGAATAGAGGTTATAGTCTCCCCATGTTCAATATTGGACCCTCGCTACTATTTGGTAGCCTCTAGCATATTGGTAGGCATGCATATGGTCTTGTAACTAATCGGATTAGGGAGCCTTTTTGTGGCACCCATGGTGGAATGTTACACTTATAATGATGATTTATCAATCCTTAGACATAAGAGGTGTATATAATTGAGAAGGGTCTATTAGTATCTCGAATAATTTTTGGTTTATAAAATTACCATCAAAATTTGTTGCTATCATGATTTGTATTTGGGGAGATTTTCCTCAACCATTATCTTTTCCATCGCTAAAAGAGTTATACATTAATTTTATACATTTAAACATGCTAGAAAAGAGATTATCAGACCTATAATACACATAAAAGTGAGTAGGATGATTATAAACCCCTAATGTGAATTGATTATGACACAATTTTTATGTTTATTCATATTACACTAAAACAATTTTGTTTTTATGAAGTACAGTCTTCCCTAATGGATATTGAGTAGGATGGTTAGGATGAAATACACACTTGTGTCTTGTTGTTAATTATGATGGGTTATATGAAACTTATATGGTTTACTCATGATAGGTACTCCATTTCAATTATTATGGGGTGTAATTCTTAAAAGATCATGGAATGTAATAGCTGTGTGGCCTTCATAATGATGTGGGTGCGATGTTATTCCTAGATGCATACTATTATCCCTAGAAGTGTGGTGTACTTTCCATGGTGTGATACTTTCATAGAAAGGGTAATGATTCTATTATGGTAATAATTATAGTGGGATGTGATCCCCTCTCTTGTAATGTTGATTATGTTTGCGGTTACTTTTCCTTATTATATTCTTGGATGTGTCTAGGGATTCTTTTACCTTTATGGATTTTCATTCCAATACACGATGATCTATGCTATGTAATTAATCAAAATTCCAAACTAAAGTCTAGAATATTTTAACTAGGATTCCATTATAACTATTATAACTTGGATATCTAGATATACATCAAACAAATTTACTCTATTTATATCAATGGAATCAATGTCCATGATTGTGATTTACTTATCAAGATGCATTGTCCATGGGATTTTAACACTATATGAAGATATTTTGGTACCATGCTTTTGACTTGAGACAAGATGTAATATTGTTAGCCATATGATGTATTCTAAGATTCCCCCATACTAATCAATAATGAAATAGTCACTGTTGGATGATTTTGTGTCACCCATGGCTATAATATATTTATTATTGTTTTCATTTTCGATTATTTACATAAAAATATCAATTTTACATTCACATGTATCTATGCGATATCCTTAGGAATTATATAAGTGGTATCCTTATAGAACATTAACATACCCCACATAGGTTCCCTAGTATACAAGTGTATGTTAGGGTTTGTGATATTGATAAAGGTATGGTTTGTGTTGTTAATGGAGGAGTTTTAGAACATTTTATGAGTTAGAAGATATGGTTTGGAGAGGAATTGGGACTAGTTTTATTATCATATATAATATTTTTTTATATTTTCACTGTTGATATGTTATTTTACCATGGGGGATTTATTTATATTTATATTCCAATGGGATATTACTACTACTCATTTTTTCATACCGTGAGAGTATTATTTACATACGATAGGTATAATGTAGTGATGTTACCTTTATACAAATTTAGTTTTTTGATGGCATTTAATTATTTATTCTTATATTGTGTTTATGGATATCTAAAGAAATGTTAGTAAAGTATCCCCATGTTATACACAGAACCTTGGAACAAGTAGGTATAATTCCTTATACATGGATGGATGGTTGAGATATGTGTCACTTTTTTCATCCATAGTAGTGGTAAACTAGATCAGGGATGAAACAAAGTTGTATTAGATACTTTTTTATTTTTTCTTACTATATATAATATGACATTTAAGAGATAGGATATAGTTAGAATTTGGGAGGGATATTATTCATGTATTTTTATACTCCCTTAAATTGTAAGGTATATATTACTAGGGATGAGACTAATTTTCATGGTTTTTATAACCCCTCATCCCTTGGCCACATGGTACCACCCATACTAGTGGCATTATAGGACCTCTAGTTCACTTTACCATATACCTGAGGAATCCTACAAGAATAAAGGGTTTATAGTGTAATGGTAGGATGAATATACCCTCTTCTGAGAGTATATAATAGTGGAAATAACCGAATATCATCCATTAAAACAAATATTAAAAAAATCCAAGATATGTGTAAGGGGGCCAAATCATACTCCCTAAAAAAAATTTAGAAAATAAAAGCAGTACAGTTGAATGCTTGAGGTGAACCATGTTTTCACTAACATAAAAAATTTAGAATATACAAGAAATAACCACAAAAAATCAGAGGCTACCCGAAATGATCAAATGATAAATCTAATTTGAAAGGATCAACAAACCTCATAAATGTGTAGAGATTGTCCTACATGTAGACTCTAAACTACAAATATTAGATCACATGCCTCTAAGAAAACCAACAAAAATTAATGGAAGACAAATCCTTGTTCATGATTCTTTATTCTCAACATTGTATCACTTGTTTAAAAATATACTCATCACATACGTATTTTTACCATTAATATTATAAGATATGTAAATGCATGAAAAGTTATTGAATTTTATGGTAATTCAAACATTGAAAGAAAATTAATTTTTCATATCATTAGGAGGTCTTTCATGATTTAGTAGAAAATGAGTTTCCATGAAAGAGAATAGAAGAAAAATAAGGTACCCAAACTTTAAATAGCATCATGCTCTAAAAATAATGAACTCCAAAAAATAAAACCAGAGAGAGTGAATACATGCAACATCAATACAATGTTTTCTTTAACTAATTACCATAAACAACTTTAGAATGTTCTTATATATAACTAAAATATATTCATACCTCCAAAATTCCATAGTTTCTATAAGAACAAAGTTATTTATTCTTTTTGTAACCACTAATAGGCTCACATTGGTGTAAAAAATGAATTCCTCACTTAGTGGAGAGTTTTACAACCATTAAAAAAAGTATTTCAACTGATGTAATGATTTAAAATCATGTTCAAATTGAAAAATGAAATAGGATTGTGGTTATTATATTTCAAACACCCAAACTTCGTAAAATAAATCATTTTATAACCTTAACTAGTAGCTATATGTAATGATTTAATTACCTAAAAATGTAAAAAATACAAAAACATAGCATCTAGGTTGAATTATATTTACATGTGATTCAAGAACTCAAACATGGGATTATTATCAAAATATGATTCAGTTTTACAAAACATGTGCACTATAAGATCAAGATAATGATACAAAAACATATCCCTCTTTTATATATATTAAAATAAAAATGATTATTTTAATCAACCCAGATATAGATTTAATCTCTCATTCCATCCCTAGTAACTTTACTTTCATTCCTATTACAAGAAAAATATTTAACCACAAAGGATGATTCATCATAGGATGGTGTAGGTTTATCTATATTAAGTTATGGTTTAATGTATTTTTTCATCTCAATATGAATTTATAAGGATATAATTAATATGTTCACATTAATGTTAGATTAATCCTTACTTTTTCCAGTCTTTCTAGGGTGTGGAGCAATAAAAAATTATAAATGAACTGATTATTTATTCCATTTTGTAGAACTCATGCATAATAAATTATCATCAATTTAGAAATATTGTTATTCTGTTTCATGAATAGATTTATCAAAAATATTTCCCTTTTATCCTTCCTCCACTATAGAGGTGGTTTGGGACTAATGAAAAGTTTCCACAAATCGATTAAAATCTATTACCTCAATTATATCCTGGTTATTCTTAGTAGGGCCAGTATAATTCATTACTACATTCTGAAAAGAAATCCCATACAATTATGTATTCTTAGCCACATTGAAATTATTTACTCTAATATGAGCATCATGTTTTAGTTTTTTAATCAATATTTCATTATCCAAATAAGAATTTGTGAAATGGGTTCCTTTGGGGAAAAATTATAAAATATATCATTAGAGTGAGTCAAATTCGAATAAGGAAAATATTAGTATAGGATATTTTCATAAGTTAAAATTTTGTAAAAACATTTCTCCAAATTTTGAATCCATATAATAGAGTGTAGGGTATTAGATACATAAAAAGATTTACAAATCTTCAAGAAATAGGTCTTTCATTATTAAAGATGGAAAAATTAGACTTAGTGGGAGTTCCAATGAGGTTATAAATGGTTGAAGTTGAAACTGAATTTAAGATATGAGTGAGAATGAATTAAAATCCTAACTATGTGGATACGATAGGTGGCTCGATCCACTTATCATAATGTGGCTTCCATTTCATAATATTCATATTACATCATACTAGGGACTTATGAAAATGGGAAAAGGATTGATAATAGTTTTATTTGGGGGGGAAAATGATTAAATATTATTCTATTTTTAAGAATCCCCATATCAAAAGAGACAAATAAAATAGTTTCTAGAGAGCTTCTTTTAGAGTTAATTAAGCGATGACAGAGAAGAAACATAACAATAAGTGAATAATGAAAATATAAAGTAAGAACATCCCCGTACTTCTTCATGAAATCGAAAATAAATTATACCATATGCTGATAATCCAGTATAGATATGTTCCATGGGGCTTAAGAATCATCAAGACCAATAGATTTTCTAGAATCTGCCTTCATGAATGATAAATTATTGTTATATATGCCTTCACCTTGATGACCACCTTGCGATGATACCTCTCACAATGTATCCATATTACACATCAAAAGTAATATTGATTTGTAAAACATAATTAAAATCAATAAGAGTATGAAAAAATAAACAAGAACATGAATAAAAAAATTTATGTAGAAACACACAATCCCACTACACTCCCACCAGGCTAAATACAAATACAATGTAGACAAGAAATAAATACACTATGGATTTATTTCCCTTATAAATTTATACCCCAATACAAGTATGAAAATGTAACTCAAGAAGCTCGAGCCTAATCATACAATACTAGTTCACTCCCCTAACTGAACCTATGAACAATGAGGTATAATCAAGTACTCATGTTCCATTTACACCTGATTAGGGAGTGACTGAAACTCAGTATGTCATCACAAATGGAATACATATTATAAAAATAATATATAGTACATTTACTTATTATATTCTAATAAAATTATTAAATAGATTCATTTGATAAGATATATAAAAATAATATTTGGGTTCTAAGTTAAAACTCATGATCAACCATACCTGATTTTTATCATCTCATATGTCTATGATAAGGTGATATAAATTTTATGGAAATACAAGTCATTCTATTTAATATCATGAATATTTATAAAAAAAGCATATATGACCGCTTAAGGGAAAAGTTTCAAACCTAAATCATTTCAAACACACATATCATCTTGGTCAACTCATTCTTTCACACCGTTTCATTTATTAAACAAGATATCTCATTTATTAATTAATTATTTTTAGGTATATTCATCATATACTAGGAAAATCAAATAATATCAAGTGTAAACACTAGATCCAAGTGAGAAACATTTTAATGTCATATAATATCGTTTTTAATCACCGATTATATTAAATCATAACAATTATCTGAAATAATATCCAGCGTGATAATTGAATCCCATGAAAAATACATGTAATCTTATATATATAAAATTTAGGGGGTTAGTTCATCCTTCATGTGCCTAACATTTATTAATTTAATTTATTAGTTCACTGAGTTTCAATATCCATCAAATGATATAACAAGAAATAATATATAAAAAATGGGGCTAGAGATCTACCCTAACTCATCACATGTAACTAAGATCTTCACCCCAAAGAAAAAAAAGGTCATTTACACTAAATCCATTCTAGACTCACACTATTGATCCCCGTTTTTTATATTGAAACACATTATCAGGGACACATTCTCAACCTCGTTAACCCTCTAAATGTTTATCATCACATTAGGGAACCCAATAGGGTCCCCTGGGCTATAAAAAATTCATAAAACCTATAAATTGTCTTTTATCTCATTCAAACCTATTCAAAAAAGCCTTTCAGTAATAGGGAATAACTTCCCTCGATATCGTTATATTCTCACAAATGCCTCATTGATCTCTTAGGGAAATCCATACTAGCGTCACATTAGAGAGATGTCATAATTCCTATGTCACCACCCAAGTCACTCTAGGTCATTCCTATCATGTCTTACCTTCATGTAATCTACCATGGGAATACCCATCTAGGTTCTCAGGTACTAGTGATGGAGGAACAGCCTCATAAACTTCCCACTAAAATGCCCAACTGTCATAATGTGTGTCGTGGTTCTTTCATGAACTAATTAGGATAATCATTACATTCCCATCACCCACCCCCTTATATGAAGGAGTCTCTTGGTACATATCTAAAGGTCTATAAATTATATACGTATTGTTTTATATAAAAACAAAGAATGTCTACGAATCTCATGGATCACATTTTTTATTAATCCCTTAAACGTTATGTATTAAGGCATCAACAAGAATCCATGGCCTATAGTGGCCCATAACCCTTGAATTTTATTAATGGGATTATTATTATAAAGAAAAACATAATTAATAAAAATATTGTTCACCATCAATGGGGATAGAACAAATCACATGATACAATACCCCAATTCATATACATAAGGGAATGTTAAAGGGAAAACTTACTTCATTGATTGAGTTATTCTATTTAAAATGATAATGGACTCCCTTATCTATGCATTTCAAAGAACGTTCACCCATCTTCCATCAGCATGATCCCCTCAATCCATAAATCGTCTTTTAACAAGAATTATAAAATTATTATAATTAGTTTACATATTAATTATAAAATTAATAATGGATCCAAAATAGTAATCAGTCACTAACATTCCACAATGGTGTAAATTATTAAGTAAAGGGTTTCCCACCACCCCCTAGTATCCATCTAGAAATTTATTTCATAAATCCCCTAATTTATTATTTTAATAAATCCATCTATTTTAACCAATATTTATGAAACACTGAATAATGTCATGGAAGTGATATAAATATTTATATTTTCTCAAAACATGGAAAGAGCATCATCTTGAGGTTTCATTTAACTAAACTATGTAATTCACCTTTCATTCCCAGAGATCCCCCCGTTATCTTGGGATATAATCACCACAAACCTTTCCCAATAGAAATAAATTATTGATGTGGAGTGAGGGAAATAAATTTATAACGAATCAATATAGAGTTTTATATTTATAATAAGCTATATACTATATCAGAAAATATTTGACTCAAACATAAATTTGTAGACTTCTTTCAACAATAATAAATGAAGGAATAAGGGACTGCTACACTGTACAAGCCAAAATACAAGAAAAATTATTTTTATACATAAAATCAACCATTTTATGAAAATATAGAGAAAATAATATGCACGTTTTTTGATAAAACAACAACCCTTTCGAATTGGTTGGTGGTTCCATGCTTAATTGTAACAAATGGGAACCCTTGAAAACATGGGTAGCCATATATAATTGAAATATTTGCTTATCCTTATAATGAAATTGAAAATATGGTTACCACTATGCACAGGGGAATACATTTGTATAGGTAAACATAAGGTTACCCTTATTCATAGGGTGTGGGGTCCATACATATTGGTTTGCTTCAACTAAAAAAAATCCCCATTTTTCACTTAAACACCCCATTTAGTATAAGAATATTCCTAAAAAATGAAATACAACTTCTAGAAAAATAACACTATAATTTAATAACTAATAATCTCATGAACACATACCAACCCTCCAGACTCATTCCTAAATCAATATAATCACCCCCAAAAACAATAGCTAGATTTTTTCTCAAAATATATCATAAAAATAGACCAAAGTATCCTACCCATATAACACTCAAAGATTTCGGTTTATACTATTTATAAAATCATCTGATACACACTACACCAAGCTTAATCAAAATCTAATATAATAAAGAAATTTTATTGTAAACCTTATAATTGTATTGGTGGGTATTAATGGGAGTCACCATATTATAAAATATATATTGAAACTTTTTCTCAATATAAATTTATTAAATTGTTTTATGGAAATAATTACAGATTTTATACTAAAAAGAATGAAATCATATTATGATAAGAAAAATTAAAGTTTAAAAGAATCATTTATCTATAAAAGTTTTTGGGTATATTTTCTATTTTAATTTAAAATATAAATTTAAAAATTTTAGAAATAGATTTTGGTAAAAAGTAATTCATTATATATTTCATCATTTCAATATTATCTTAGGGTGAATATATTTTATTTCTCTGGAATAGTTATTTTTTTTTGTGTAAAAATTACATATAATTTTTTTAAAACAATTAATTTTTTTAAGGTCAATAAAATTTTAAATCCACATTTAATTTTTATTTTATAATATTTAATATGAGCCTCATTTTATTAAACATAATTTAATTAATTATATAATAATAAAAATTATAAATTTTATATAAAATAAGTTTCTATGTTTAAAATATTATTCTTCTAAAAACTCTTTTTCATTTTGTTTTGAATTGTTATATTAAAATTTATTTTTACATATCTAGAAATTGAATATTATAAAATGTGTTCCAGAAAGGCAACCTTAATTATTAATATCATTGATTAAGTTGAAATTATTTTTTTAATAATTAATATTTACCATGATAATAGTTTTTCACCACGATAAAATGTAAAACTGGTTAAATGGGGTTTAAATTATAGATAAACATAGAGATACTTAAAAATAATGAATTTATTTCAATGGATGCGTGTATTTCAACCATCCCAAACCTATATTCAAAATTATACCATTTTGGTATCATTTTCCTTTGATAATGACCTTTATATTATTTTAATTAATGGATAAATAAAAAAAGTCACTGTTTTTATTTTAATATCTTTAATATATTTCCATATGTATGAAAGAAGTAATTAATGGTTTAGAATGTTTATTTTGAATATAAATAAATTATTTTTGTAATGGTAATTTACTCCTTTTTTTAAATAATTGTATAATTAACTTGAATGCTTACAGAACGTCGATGGAGTTCTTTTACAATAAGTAGAAAAATAAAATAATTTTTTGAAAAAAAAATAAAAGTTATAGATTTTTGATGATTTAGAGATTTATAATAATTTCGTGTATAAATAAAAATTATTTGTTAAATTTAATGTTTTTATGATTTAATTACATTTTTATATTGATATTTTTATAGTCATGCTTTTGGAATAGTCTCAAAAATTACCTTACATGTTTTTTAATGTCTAAAAAATATTTTCAAATCTTTATAGAACAAGAAAATTGTATATTGAGTCAAGTGGATGAGAAATAGTTGAGAATATCATGAATGTTTCATTTTTTACATAATATATGGTTTCCAAATCCACATATGAGATTGGTATTCTCTAAAAACATTTCTAAAATTATAATCCCAATTTTCTATACCACATACTTATGCCCATGGAGTGCTCAGAAATCACTCCTTAAAAGTCATTAATCTTAATAAAATGCATGATATTAAAATTGGATTTATATGCCTTAAATAATTTCTTTTTAGCTTATTTATCTTTTTACCTCGTTCAAATTTATTGTATCTATCCTAAAAAAATAAATTTTTATAAAAAATATAATGAAATTTTATTATGTTGTTGGATACATTTTAACCCTTTAATTATTTTTATAATCACAATAATTAAATGGGTATATGTCCTTTTTTCCTTGACTGTATTTTATTTATAGTGTTACAAAATCAATAAAATATTTTAATATAATAAGTTCAGGCATCATAAAGAGAATGAGGAACTCATTTGAGGTCCACAATATCTATGATAATTAGCCAGATGGAATGAGAAAAGAAACTAGACAATGGTAAAAGACATAACCACCGTACTTATAAGAAGATCATCGGCTGTCAAATTAAGTCTATAGCAAACGAGGTACCTATATGAGGCTCCCTAGCTAGCTGATGGAATTATCCAAATAGCTGGTGGATTTGATCAAGAACAAACCAAGGGGTATTAAAATATTGTACAATATTCTTGACTAGGATCATTAATGACTGGACAACATCCAAGGATCCTCCAGTACCATTGAAGGATATAAATAGACAACAAGGGAAGCTTATTGGAAGTAATTAAATAGAGGAAATGGCCCTACATTCCCCTAGATAGGTTACCCTCTAGAAAGTATCTTTTCCCCCGAACAATATAAGGTATCTTCATCTCCTTATGAGTTTTATTCAGTCGTTATTCCCAGAATAAGCTTCATCTATGGGGGTTTTGGAGTCAGATTTTTAATAAGTTGTTTATTATTTCATGATTCATATTCCACCTCATTCCCAATTGATTTATCTTCATAATTAGTCATGTCTTACATCTCTACTTTTTTAGTACTCTTATGTTTTGGTTCTATGATGTCTTGGTGGTGACAGTGTTGATTCTGACTACGATACTAGTTGGAGAAGTGTGTGAAGCCTTTTGTGCTCTAGATACAGCTTCTTTCCAGATCTGAGAAATTATTGTTGACTGTCTATTATCGTGATATTTAAGGGTGGAATGCTAAAGGGACATCACCAGAATATTCTCATTCTTGGGTCAGGGTAGATTTTGCCCCTATCTAGGTGGTGGTGGTGGGGGGGGGGGGGGGTAGTGAGATCAGGATGGTTGGTGAATGGGTTTTGTTTGTGTGTTTGTCATGTGGATATGTTTAAGGTTTGTCTAAAAAATATGGAACCAATGAGGAAGCTATCTTTTACTAGAATCCTTATTTTTAATTTCTAGCATCATGGTGGATTCATGTTGTATGAGAAATGTCGTTGTTTTCTACTACAATTAGTGAATTGTTTAGGTTTTCTTCTTGATGTATTTGGGACTGTTTGTTTGATGGGGTTGAAGATTTCACTTTGGACATTGGATATTTTTTCATCACATTAGGATGGAATTTCAGCTTCATACTATTGGGTGGGATGTCTCAAAAGTGGGTTGGGTGTTCTGACACCCATCATCTAGCCATTTTTCCACCAAGTTGGATGGATGGGTTCCATTATTTGATTCTACACAACGATTTTTGTCTAGAGTTTTCTTTCTATATGTTTTAATTTTATGATTACTTCAAAATATTATTTAGGTGGGGGTGGCTCAAAATAGTGATAGATGTATTGGTGTCTAGCATTCAGTCATACCTCCACATGTCTATTTGTGAGGGAGGGGTTCTATACGTCATGATTCTAGCATAGTGAAACTTCTTGGAATGGGGAGACACATATTATTTGACAAATTTAACTACATAATTTTATATTAGGGGTGATGATGCTTTTTCTATTATTTATGATGAAATTTTATTCCCATTGGGAACTCTGACCATTTTCAACCCTTGGGTTCTGTCTTACCTTTGGTATTTTTTTCATTATGTTGTAATGGGTTTCCTCTATTCTCATTCTTCAAAATTGTTCTCATTTTTTTTATTTTAATAAATGGGTATTATCCCTCAACATATTAAAAATGTCATGGGAGGGTTTTATATCAATTCCAAATAATATTTATTTCCACAGAACAATTCTTTATCAATCCATGATGAATATTATTAATATATTTTCAAGTGGATACAATTCATTATCATAAAAAGAAATATAGGCTTCTAGTTATGTGATACACTTTCTATTTACACTTCTCTTTGAACCTTTTTTCTCCATTTATCTTAATTAATAAATCTCATATTATATCATGCCTTTATATCTCCATCTCTATAATTCTCTCTTCATCCATCATTTTCATATCTTATATTGGGTTTTGTGTCTTTATAATAGGGTTTTAAAATAAAACATCTCATATCCTCATCTTCTAAATTAGGTTCTCACCACTATTAAAGTGAGGGTTAAATTTGTTCTTAGTTTCTATTAAAACCAAGGGATTCATTATTTATTGGTTCTATGAATAGATTAAAACCAAGGGATATATTCTTATTTGGTTCCTCGATTCTATTAAAATCAACAGGTTCCTCCCTTCTTGGTCTCTTGACTACAATTAAATTTAAGGTAGAAATATAACTCCCTAGAGAATTCTCTAGGGTAGTAGTCAATGGAGCGAATTCATATGTTATTTCTGAAATCCTTTATCAATGAATGACATTTAAATTTCCATGATTTATTTTCATATATTCTTAAGGTGAAAATTTCCTCTAAAATCCCTTCACTGTGATTATTTTATAATTTAAGTGATTGTTTTCATGATTATCTCTTTTATTTTATAACATTATTTTAGTTTTTTTAAATAAAATTCACACCCCCATCCCATTTTACTCAACCCTTTGTTTAGTATCATATATATTTTTTGTTTTAATTATAAAAAGGTCTATTTATATTTTATTTTCAAATCAACATTGTTTTAAAAATCCTAAATGATTTCGATGTTTAGTAATACTAAAATGGAATCCATTTAGAATACTCATGGTTCTCCCAATGGGGGATCTATTTTTTATTACATATTGTTTTTATAGTTCAAATAATGGTTATTTGAACATACATATGTTAACCATTAATATATGAATTTGTTATCCTGTACAAAAAAATTTCCTTTCATGGTTATATTCATACTAGGTAAAAGGAATAAAAAAAGACACCTGAATAAATTTTTTCTTTGGATGTAGATGGTAAAATTATGAACTCCCTAAAATTTAATTTTAACCAAAATTATTTTAATCATATATCTATACAAATAATACCCCTGAAATATAGAAACCTTATAAAGTTCCTCGTGATGGAATAAATAATGTTAAAGATACTAGACTTGATATGTATATGAAATATGTTTAAATTATTTTTATTCATCCTAAATAAGTATTTCTTATATGTTTACATGCTTTACTATCATATGTAATGTAATAATTTTTATTAGTGATACTCTTACTGTAACAACTATCATGAAGAAAAACATTTGGGTACTTCCAAGTTATTGGTAACCTATGGTAATGGAAATACAAGATGAAAAAGAAATAAAGGACATTCTAATAAAAGTGAATGTTCGATCTCCAATGAATTATGGGTTTAAAATGAAGAAAAAATATGAAAAAGAATAAAAATAAATAAAGGAAAAATAAGGGAATTTATATTTAAAAAAATTAATGATGATTTTTACGATGGTGATGAAAATGGTCATCTAGATAAGAAGAAAAACAATTTATTCAAAAGAAATAATTCTTACAAAAATCCAAAGAGGATAATGATAAAATTGAATAAGAACTAATGTTTATCTAATTCAAAAATATTAGACACATAAATTCATAATAATCCCTTTAGAAAAAATAAAAAACAAGGTGAGAAATAATAAATTTCAGAAATCCATCATGGTATCAACTTGAAGTGTGAGTGATGATTGTATCTCTTTAATAAACTCAAGAGACAAAAGAACCAAGGGTCTCATGGATTAAGAAAATATTAATACTGATATAAACTCAAACACATTTTCTTCCTCCTTTGTAATTTATTTTTTCTTCTTCCATGAAGCTAAGATATGAAGATCTAAAATATGCTCCTGATGAAATTGAATAATATATTTTTAAATATAATCATTGTAAAGAAAATATAAAAGATTTATCATAATGTGTTTAATTAAAATGTAAACCTCAAATCTATAGATATGAATTATCTATAAAATTAAATGATAAATTGAATGTGCACGAGTAGTAATTGAATATCGAATGTATCAAAAAATATCTTGTGAAATCCACCCACGGTGAATTTGTTTTACATAATATATTTATCTTAAAATTCAATTTAAACAATAATTTTTTAAATTGATTCTTTCAGAATAATATTTCTTCTAAAAAGGTTATTTTTTTGAGTGGTTCTTCTTAAAATAGATTTGGAAAATATTTTCATAAAATGCATGGTTTAATTTATGAGTTTAATTACAAATAAAAATTATATAGTTGACCAAAAACTATCAATCATTTACACCTTATCATGTCTCTAAAATCATATTCAAAAAAATTGTGTACTAAAATCCCTCTTATCCAACATTTGAGGACCCAAAATCATGGCACATAAATCATGAGTTTTTTATTTTATAGGAACAACGACTAAAAATTAAGTGAAAAAAATAATTTTGGTAAATAGATAGCGTATTTTATTTAAACATTTGTGGTGACCCCACTAAATTTAACCTCCATGAAAAACTCAATTGATGAAATTTGAAATTCAGTTAACATTTTATAAGTAAAATCCGTAGAATAGTTGAAATTATTTTTCAAAATTTATCATTTATAGAAATTTATTATTAATTGATGGTTTAAAAAATCTAATCATTATCCAATTTAATGATAATAGTTTCAAAATATCTTTTTAAGGTGACTTTAAAAATTTTTTAACCCCAAATAAAATAATTTATTTACTATTTAATTTTTAAATTGATTATATTGTAAATTTAAAATATATTTATTCTTAAAATGTTAGATTTTTTGAAATTTAAGATAGTTATTCTAGTAATTTTAATAAAAACCTTGTTCATTATAGAAAGGACATACTATTAAATTTCAACAGATATGATCTTGTATAAGATTTACCAAAATTGTATTTCACCGATATTATTTTTTATGAACAATTCCAATATGGTAAGAAATAGAAAACTTATTTTAAAACAAAAAAATATGTATCAACCTCAAAATAACTCAATATGTTTCATAGTGATATTTTTTAAATAACTAAAAGAGAAATTATTAGTGGTAAATCATATTGCTCTATGATTTATGATGATTATAGAACATTCACATGGGTATTTTCCATGGAACATAAAAAAGAGACTAATATAGTATTGATAATATTTTGAAAAATTATGGAAATAAAAAAGGGAATAAAATCATTTACATTCAAATTGATAATGGGGTATATTTTAGTAACAACTAGTTTGATAAACATTTTGTTTCATAATGTTATAATTATACTTTTTTTCTCCATAAAAATGCTCAAAAAATATAGTTGTCATAAGATGTAATCGACTCTTCAATAAATCATAAAATCTTTCTAATGGTATTTAAAAATACCGAAATAATTTTTTTATGGTGGTCAATAAATTTCTTTATATCAAATATATGGTTCTCAGAAGACACAAACTCGAAAATACCATAAGGGAAATTTGTAAAAAAATTAAAATGATTATTTTATGGAATTTTCTGGATGTAAATTTTATATTGTAAATGAAAATGTTAACCTGGTATACTTTGATTAGAAATCCAATGATAGATTATTTTTAGGTACTTCATCCCAAGAAAATCGTGTCATGTATTAAATAAAATAACCAAAACTATTTAAGGATCCATTCATATTAAATGTGTTCTATATATTCCTAAACATTCATTCCTATTTGAATATTTTGTGGAAAACATGAACCATTTACTTTGAATGATCCCCCATAACCTAAAGAGACTATCAACAATGATTTACCATCTTTTTATTTAACTAATATTTAGAAAGAGTCTGAATTCCATAACATTGAAAACATTATTTTTTATTATCAGGTTGGAACTCATAAAACATGTTTCGACTTAAATAATGCTGACTCTAATTTTTTATTCGATTTTAAGAACCTCAAAACCATGATGAATATTTTTAGAGAAAAAATTAAATTTTTTTAGTGTAAGAAGAGATAACACAATAAGAAATGAATAAATGTTGCACTCTACTTAAAATGTCTAATGAACTTTAGGATGGTAGATTGAAATGGTTTTTTATAAATAAAATAGATAATCAATGAAATATCACACATCACAAAGATAGAATCATCGCCTAATGATATAATCAAGAATAAATAATATATTGTTGTGAAATATTCACACATGTTTCTTGGCTAGAATAAATTAGAATCTTATTTTTGTTAACCTTCCATATAAATTACATAAAAAAACAAATGGATGTTTTAAATTATTTTAAAATTTTTTTATATTTGAAATTTTTTTCAAGAATAACCACCCTGTTCTGAAAATCCTTGGTTTTTAAATTTCATATTCAAGTTAAAAATGGCCTTAAATGGTTACAAATAAGCCCTTAAGGCTTGTAATAATAGATTATTAAGTTTTATATTATCAAAGGATTCTAAAATATGAGAAGTGTATTTTTATTTAATTCAGAAAATTGATTAAATTATTATTTTAATCATTATAATCTATGTCAATGATGTAATTTATAAATCATAAAATTAGTCTCAATTTATTCAACAATCATAATTTATATGAAAAAAATTTAAATTTAATATTATGGTTGAGTAAAAAATCTCTCCCAATTTTTAAATCTCTCAAAACTATGTTGGAACTTATTTAAGGATTATAAAAAAACTAATAACCTTATAAATCATTTTTTCATGGATAATGTCAATAAAATTTGCAAACCAATGAGTATGTCTTTTAAGATAACATTGGATGATGTTGATAAACTAGTTGAAGGAATTATTTATAGAAGTTTGATTTTGGTTCATCTATAATATACTAAAACTTAATGATAATTTTTGTTTACTATTTCTTATTTTACTTGTCTTATAAAAAATCCAAAAGAGTATAATTTTAAAGATCTTAAAATGATTTTTAATGTTTTAAAAGATTATTAAATTCTGTGATTATTTTATTCTAAAGGGTCTTATTTTAATCATTAATGTTTTCATATATTGATATTAGTAATATTCAACTGGATATGAAGTGTATAAATGGGACTTCTCACCATATTTGATAATCCTTAATATCACATATCAATAAAAAAGATAAATTCAATTGATATTTCTATAGCTAATGTACAATATATTGATGTAAGGAGTTATTGTTCCCAAATTATGTGGATAAAAAACTCTGCTAGATTTTGGAATAAATTTGCATCATGTTATAATTAAATTTTTTAGTTTTAATACCGTAAGAATCTATAGAAATCCAATTCATCATACTTTTACAACACATATTGATTTTTGGAAAAAAATTTTGAATGTCTATATTCTAAAATGAGACATAATGTTACAATATATTATAATGGAGAATTAATTAAATTATGTCGTAAAAAATATCAAATATAAGATAATTTTAATTATTTTAGGGATTGTTAGGATTGAGATGTTCATAATTTTATTATTATCTCTTTAGGTCTATGATTTTTTTCTTTAAATATTATTTTTAAGAAAATTTGTATTAAATATTATTAAAAAAATAGAATTCTTATTTTTATGATCACTTATGTGATCATATGCATGTTTTATCTCTTATATATATTACCCTTTTAGTTTATTGGTATTTTTATTATCAAAAAGGGGGTAATGTTTTATGTATATGGGAAAAAATTCTAATGTAAGTGAAAAATATACTATATGAGCATGCAAATATTCAAAGAAAATTTGTTTTCAATTTAAATGGAGAAATTCATCAAGAAATTTTATTAAAGATTATTTATGACCCAAGAAGATAAAATTTTCTTCACAAAATAAAAACTATATATTTTTAAATGGAATGGCTTTAAAGGAATGGAACGATCTAGATTATAGGGGAGATATTTTAATTCATTAAAAATGGTATTAAAAATTATTTTATGTTATCATTTTTTATGAGTGTTTGTGATCATCATAATGGGGTATAATGCTGAAACTATATTTTTTAGATTCAAAATCAATAAAGGTAATTATAATTCATTATAGTGTATCTTAGTTAATGAGTATAAAAAACATTAAATGAAGTTAATGGAATATGATAAGAGGTCCTCAAGAGAATTGGGGACTTATTCAATATCCTCACTACCCAAGAGTACCAATAATCTGGAAGGGGTGCATCGGCCAGTCGGTGATGACGGAAATAACCTCTATACTTAAAGAAATAACATCAGTTAGCAAGGAGATGATATTTTCCATCCAATAGAGATTATATTAAATTGGGTACCTATGGTAGTCTCCCAAAATCAATGGTGTGAACATCTGGCTGGCCAACGGATTTGATCATCAAAAAAATCTAAGGATTCTTAAATAATAATATAAATGCCTTGAATATTATCTTTAATGACATATATCATCCTGAGACTTCTCCAACACCTATGATGACTATAAATAAACATCATGGGAGGATTGAATCTCAATACTAATTAATACCAATTTATAAAAAAAAAATTGATTGATAAATGATGATCGTTTTCAGGTGATTTTCAATTGTCTTCAATTCCCAATAATCAAAATCCAATCAGACATAAACTTCTTCAGTACTCTATCTTTTTTTCGTCACATTGATCCTTTTCTATAATGATTATAATTCATAATTATCTGATTTTGTCTTCCCTATATCTCTCTATATCTATCCCTTTATCTCTTTATCATTTATATTAATATCCTATAAATAAATATCATGTATTTATACTAATTTAATTAAAACAAAACACTATATTCTTCATCTTCATTTTAGTTTCTCACAACCATTATTGTTATAGATTCTTTGGTTATTGGTATTCATTAAACCCAAGGTATTTATTTTTCTTTTTTTCTTTGTTTAAATTAAATTAAATAGATATATTCTTATATAGTTCATAATTTTAATTAAAATAAAGTGTTTATACTCTTTTGGGTTTCTTAATGACCATTTAAGTCAGTGGATACACACAAAAATCTCAGTAACTTTTTTAAGGGTGGAGATTTTGGGGATCATTCATGACTAATTTTTAATCTCCTTTATTAAAATTTTCATTTTTAAATCTTTTATTTTATTTTATTCTATGCATAATGTTTTTATTTTCACTACACTTGCAATTTTATAAATGGTTTATTCTTGAATTGACTGCTTTCATGATAATCACTTTTAATTTAAAGCCTCATTTTAAAATAATTAACAAAAATTGACAACCACTCATATTAATATTTTAATTTGACCTAAAGAAACTATTATCTACCACATTTCTATCCAAAAGTAAATGAAATCATCCCATGGGATTACATATGTACTACCATCACGATGAAGCGATCTGTTTCATTTTCCATCAACACCTTTCATCGTAGATTATTATGAAAAATTTAATGTATATATATGATATTTTTGAAATAATTATGTTTTAAAAATGATAATAAGTTTTCTCACGCTTCCTTGTCTATGAAAATGATAATGTTTAATATAAATATATGTTGACTACCACCTTCACAAGGTAATATGTTTTTTTCATTTTTTATTTACATGTATAGACATAAGTATAGATTTAACAAATATATGTGATATTTATGATTAAAAATGATTATGTGTGGATTAGTTATTATATTTTTTCATTTCTATCCAACCCTTAGTAAAATTAAAATGAAAACATGTGTGCATTAGAACTACCACCTCAGTGAAAGACAGATGTTGTTTTTATATTAACATCTTTCATGGATAATACTGATATTATATATAATGAATAAAACACATTCACACACACACACATATATATATATGAAATTATTAAAATTTTGGATATTATGGAAACATTTCATAATACCATAATCAATGATAAATAATTTTATGCAGTTTTGGAGATATTGAAAAAATAACCTTAAGTGGTTGGTGTAGGCAAGAACTATACAATGACTGGATATGAAATGATAATAAATAGAATATAAAAAATTAAATATAGATGAAAATGATTTTAAATAAATTATTTAATAATTTTATTTTTATTTATTAGGAGGAAATAAAGCATTCGACTACGAAGGAATCCAATGTAAGGTATTTTCATCAAAATACCACTAAATTAAATCATATATTATTTTATACACCTCATTTTTTTATATGGGGTATATAAATACCATTTTACATATTATATCTTTCATTACTCTTTATTTATGGTTTATAATGTTTCATTCTGGTTTACCCATTTATGTACTCTTTATTTAAAACTCAATAAATATGTAAAGGTTTATTTTATATTCTCACTATTTTTTGAAATTATACATGTTTTTAAAT
The DNA here is from genome assembly GCA_963277665.1 of Viscum album. NCBI lineage: Eukaryota > Viridiplantae > Streptophyta > Magnoliopsida > Santalales > Viscaceae > Viscum > Viscum album. Next base: position 31,805,624 of record OY728158.1, read on the forward strand.
TGGATTAATTATTTTCACATTATCTTCAGAAAACTTATCTATTTTATTATAATCTGGTTATTTCTATGTCATCTAAGTTTCATTCCATATTTTCCTCCCTTGGGTGCTCAAAAAGGCCGAATGAACATTTTTAATCAAAACTGACCTTATCTATTTTTAGGTTGGAAATATTTGACTTCCACATCCATATTATTCATACTATTTTACAAAAAAAATTATTTACTTTTAAATTTTTTGTAATTATATTTTGATACTGCATTTTAATTACTTTAAAAATGTTAAAAATAATTTTATTAAATATTATCAAAAATGTCTTTTTTTCATTCATTAAAGTGTAAAAAGGTGTTCATTTTAACACAAATACCATTATTTTATTTTCTTCTCCATGACAGTTATTCTATATTTATCCTGGTTTACATTTTTTTGGGGTTTTCAAAGGAAATAATTTCATTTTATTCTATACATTTTTAAATTTTATACTAAAATAAAAATTTCATGATTTTCCAAAAGGGTGAAATGAATTTTTGAAAACATATGTAAAAAATTTCAAATAAAATTAAAAAAAGATATATGGAAATTTCTATTCACCGTTTAAATTCAATTTTCTTTTATTGATCTAAAAAAATTTGATTATTTATAAACTTTATTTCCAATTAATCAATGGTCATATTTCATCCTTTATTTATTTATGGAATATACCTTATTTTGAGATCATATTCCTTTTGTGATCATGTTCTCTATTACACTTTATTATTCATTGGTCATTATTTTTCTCTTTCAAATTAGTATTTTAATATAACAAATATATTTAGTATAATTTCTACTATAGAGACATTTTAAAAACCATATATCATTTCAATATACTGTGCTAGATTAAGGATTATTTTTAATTATTTCATTTACTGGGGAAATATTGATGTTTTATGTTCTTGTCTCAATACATATATTTTTTTATTAATAAATAAAATTTATTATGTATTATAATGTTGATTAAATGTATAGTAATTAATTAAACATATTTAACTTCTTGGAGGGGCATGATTATAGAAAGTCCTTGCACGAATGGAAATGTATTATAAGACAAGTAATTGCCCGAATTAGTTGGGTATTTTGTGTATACATACCCATCAATTAAAATATATTTCCAGGAAACCATGATGTTATTGATCATGATGTCATGGTGTGGTGATCAATTGGTAAGATCTTCTTATCTTGAATTGTAAATTTCCATTTTTGAAAATTATATTATTTTTATCCAAGTGGTTGTTATATATTCCATGGATATGTTTTTAATCTCTAGTTATTTATTAAATAGAATATGAATTGATTATATACTATGTCGTGTTATTTATTCCTTAGGCCCCTATGATATATTTAATTGTATTATTTTCATTACTAAGGATTTTAACTCACCATATATTTGTTTCCCATTCAGTAGAATATGAAAATTGAATATTTTAATGATTACAAGGATACAAGAAAATTTTTTAGGATATATTTTTAAATTCCAATGTAATATTTAAGTCATGTATTTATCTAGTTTTTGAAGACTTCTAAACTAATAAATCAATTATTTTGTTATACCTTCTATATTATACCAATACATTAAACGAAAAACATATTTGGGTTATTGGAATCATTTTTTTAGTTGGTATCAATGAATATTTCATAATACCTTGGGGAAATAAATTTAAATCATATTTAGTAAGATTATTTAGATTAAACCACATAGTGTTTATTAAATATTCAGTAGTTTGATTGTTTTTATTGATATTCCTCATGATTATGAGTAAATTATTTTTGTGTAATTATTTTGATATGGCTACTGGTTGAAGAATGGGGAGTCATATCAACACTTACAGTTAATATAGGAATTGGATTTATCAGAAATTCAATATGACTCATGTTGTAGCTGAACATATTATGACTATATTATGGAATTTTTCTTAGCATATGACTAATTATAACTCTAGAATGGTGTAATTAGTTACCTTTAATCATAATGAAATGATGTTGGATATCTTTAGGTGATTGAAACCTCCATCCATTAATTAAATTAAAAATCCATTGGTTCTTGAGCAATGGATTACATCCCTTGAATATATTTTTATATCATTTGGATTCAATGAAAAGGAACATGTTATTCATGTAGTATATTATTTAAATGTAGATTTGGATCAATGGTATTCATTGATTCGTAATTTTCAGTATAAAGATAAGATGAATGGAATTCATTGGAGAGGTTTTAAGGTGATATTTCTATTCAAAATATACTTATTGAAAACAACATTATTATATAGAAAGTAATTTTTCAAATTTAAATAATAATTTATAGGAAAATATTGATGAGTATAAGGATAAAATTACTAGACAAAGGCATGTTTCAAACTATATATGTATCCCAAAAAGTAATATTTATTATTGCATTGATTGGATAAATATAATAATTCAAAGGGCCTTAGTTTCATAAACATTTTCATCATTTTATTATATGATATAAGGTGAAGTTATGACTGAAAAATAATTCAACAGGTCTTGTATTTTCAATGAAAATCATGTAAAGTTGAGGAGGACTATGTGAAATAAAATTGAAATGTACTAATGAAGATGAAAGGAAGAGTGAAAATTCCAACATGTTATAAGTGCGGAAAGAAACATCCTGAAAAATGTTTTATAAGATATAGGGTTTATTTAAAATACTTTGATAAATTATAAAAGTCTCTTGAATGTGTATTCAAAAAATATTTAACTAATACCCAAAGCTTCAACTGTAACCTAATTGGGAACTCTTCTAATTAATACGTAAACCTTCATAGTTTAACATGATAAATTTATTATGGTATTGATAAGGGTTATCTTAATGTATTACTAAAGGATGTATACAAGGAGAATCACAGTTGAATTATTTCTAATTCTCTAAAATGAAATGAGTTGTTTTAGAAATTTATCTTGTCAAAATTTTTGATTCATAATGTTTATTTTCTTAGAAATATTGTTTCCAAGGATGAAATATTTATTTATTTTTATAAAATAAACAAAATCACCACTATATATAACTATTACAGTTTGTAAATATTATTAAGTAACGTCAATTATAGAAAATTTGGGGGAATATATGATTATGATGTATTCAAATATTTTCTAGAATATTCTAATGATTTTTTTGATTTAAGGATTAATAATGATACATAGGGGTTATTGCTTAGGTTTTGGAGATATTTATCATTCAATTGATGGTTTAATTTATTGAATATTATTTTTATATATGATAACCATTATTTATATTTGTGAATGACTGGAAATGAGAGGAATTATCTATCAAAAAATATTTTATATAGTGAGGAAAACTATTATTAAATAGATATAATGTTACCTTAATAGAAACTTTTAGTTCTACATTCATGTAAAAAGAGTATGTTTGTTAATAAAATTGATAAAAAGGTGAATCAGAGATAGAAAACTAATCTAAACAAATTGAGGGATTAAATACTTATAATGAAATGTAATGAAATCATGTATATTTTCTTCATCAAACATAAAAAATATTAGATAAGCCTATTATGTTTTTTGTAGAAGGTATCATTATCTATCACGATATTCTTAAAAAAACAATCCAAATTGGAAGTATTATGAAGTTAAATTATTTATTTCGAAAACATATTCATTTACTGAAAAATAATTTCCCTAGTACTAACTGAATAATCAAAATTCCTAGAAAAATATATTCTTATTTCATGTCATTGTAATAAATATATTAAAATTACAAGGATAATGTTTATATTAGGAAGATAATTTTACGACCAAAATATTTTTTTATATACTATGATTTCACTTGATACACACAACAACGATATTAAGATAACCCTTATATACTATAAAAATATTATCAAAACATGAGATTTATAACCCATTTGTTAGATTGGAATATATGAATGGGAATATTAAAAATTATAAAATATATGTCTCAATTTTTTCTTAATATATCTTTATTGATTATTTACTTGGAAGTATTTTCCCTTTTTTCAATGATAATAATGACATCATATATGCTTTTGAAAAGATAATGTATAAAATATTTTTTTATATAAAAATGAATTTATATAATATATTTTATGCATTAATTTAAAAGATAATTTTATAAAATATGGAAATTGAATTTTATAAAAATTATTTAATTTTTTATTTCAATATTAAAAAAATTATCTAACTGTTATTTTTTTGTAAGTTTCAGAAATAGTTTATCTTTGGGTGAATAGTGAAAACCGTTTTTTCAAATTGTTTTTTATTAAATTACATAATTTAAAGGCCCCCTTTTAGTTTATAATTTTATAATGTTACATAATACTTATTTTATTAAGTATATTTCACATAATTATATATTTATAAACATTATATTTAATCTTTTTTATAAGAACATTTTTCATTCATAAAAGGGGTATTTTCGAAAAACGGTTTCCCATTGCATTTCCCACATTTATATTAAAATTAAATTTAATAGTTATTTAAATTTAAACTTTGTAAATATGTTACACATATGAGATCATAATAATTAAAATTAGTTAATTAGGTAAAAAAAAATTTTATTCATAAGTAATGGTTACATCTGTAAAAGTATATTACCATAATAAAGGGAAAAATGGGTAAAATGTGGTCTGAATTATTCTATAAGATTTAATATATCTCAAATAATTGACATAATTTCATTTTTTTGTGTCTTTAAACCATATGAATCAAATATTTGAAATTATGCCAATTTTGGTTTATTTTTATTAGATAATGACCATTACATTATTTTAAGTAAAGGATAACTAAAAAAAGGCACATGATTTATTTTCATAACTCATGTATATTTTCATATGATTAAAAAGATGTTACGAGTGGCTATAATTTTTTATTATTATATATATATAATTATTTATTATGATATTATTTAATTTTAAATTTTAGTAATTTTGTAATTACCATTAATGTCTATGCAATGCTAAAGGAATTCTTCTATAAGTAGTAAAAAAATCAAGTAAATTATATTAAAAAATTACATGTAAAAAAATTTAAGAATTATACTATTATAATAAGTTAATTCATAATTATTATATATAATTTAAGGTGAAAGATTTAATATTTTAATTCCATTTTTTCTTCATATGTTTAATGTAAATATTTCTAGATACTCTTAATGATGAACATAAATGGTATTTCATGATTTAAAATTATTTTGAAATCATTAGAAATGAATAGATACGTGATATTTGAAAAAAATAATTGAAATGTTTTATCTTATTGTGAGTTTGTCTGTTATATTTTACTTGAATGTCATAAAATTACTTTTATGGCCCTAAAAGATTGGAAAATTCTGAAAATTCAATTGAATTTTAGAAATAAATGGTTATTCAATCAATGATTTCCAAAAACGTATAAGAGTTTAGTTTTATCAAAAAATACTAACTAAATTCCCCTAAAAAATTCTTTTACCAAGTCCACAATCCCATAGAGAGACCATAATTCTCTCATCTAAAGGACATACTCTCAATGAAAAGAGGGATATCAAAAGAGGATGTATTGGGATTAAACAATTTATTTTACCTCAATTTCTTAATATAAATCATGTAAATAATTTTTATCCATCATAAAATAATTAAATTAAAGTCATAAATATATTAAAAAAAATTTATGTTGTTAAACCCAATATTATTTACCTCATTTCCTTAGAATTGAAAATGAAAGTAGTGCTCGTGCTTACAGATGGACTATCATCTCTTTTAAGTGATGTATTTAATTTCCCATAACCATAATTCATGTTTAGTTATTGTGATAAATTTATTTTACTTATGTTATATTTATTATATAATTATCTTTATTTAAATATAATATATCTTCTAACCCATTAATCTGTTGAAAATGATAATTTTTCTTGTGCGTATGTATGAACCACCACCTCCATGAAACGATGTAATTCTTTTTTCATTATCACTTTACATGTATAACAATAAGGATTAATTTAATTAATATATTTTATATTTTTGATTTAAATATTATTTTATATAGATTAATAATTATATTATTTAATTCCATTCATACTATTATGAAAAATAAAACGTCATCATCTGTATGTGAAACAATTCCCTCCACAAACTATGTATTTTCATATATATTGAATTTTTTAATTATTGGTTTTAATATTATATATTAGGAATAAAAATTATATTCATAACATTATTCGAATTCTATATATTTATTAACCATTTCATAATACCTTTAGACATGATCAATATACCTACACAGTTTTTGGGAAACAAAATAAATAGCCATAAGTGGACGATATAAGCATGAAATTTATTATGAATAGATGCCAAATTATTAAAAATGTAGCATAAAAATTAAATATTTATAAATTTTTTGGAAATAATTTAGGAATTTTTAATTATTTATTCAGCAGTATGTAATGTGGTAGATCATGAAGAAATATATGGTAGGGGTTTTTCTTCACAATTACATTCCTTTAAGAAATATTTTTTGTTATATGTAAAATTACATGTATATGGTGTATATATGGCCCATTTGATATATCATATCATATATTACAATATATTCTTTATATTTAATGTTTTAGTTAATTTTTTATATTTTATGTTTTTTGGATTCCAAAGAAATTAAATATGTGATGATTAATCTTCTAATATAAATCTCAATTGGGATTATCATTTATGAATTTATTTTAGAATAATTATATGCACTTTCACTTATTGATGAAAATTTATTTTCTTATACTCTATTGATCTTTGTGGAATATATTTTTTCATTAGTGTTTTCCTCTAATTAGTTCTCAAAAATCCTGAAAGAATGTTGTTAATCACAACCAAACATATTTCTTATTTTAGGTTGGGAATATTTTATTTCCATATCCATTTCCTTAAAAATTTTTATAGAAGTTTTTATCTAATTTTAAAGGACTAGTTAATGTATCTTTATACAACATTTTACCCTTTTACAAATTTTAAAAGTAATATTTTTAATTTTCTCCTTAACTAATAATTTTTTAATTTTAAAAAATTAGGAAAAGAATGATGTTTTTAATATATAAAAAATAATATAATTTTTTATCACATAGAATGGATAAATTAAATATTAGGTGGAGTCAATTAAGTTCCTAAAAAATACCATCTTATATAAACCATTTTCTTATATTCTGATAGTTAAATTCTCTTTCCTAAAAATGAGAAAACGTTGGAAATATAAAAACTTATCATAAAGTGACTGACCATATGATATTTTTTGTGTTTTTAGTATATAAATTCCTATATTCACACCACCAACACAATACTCCATGAGAATAGTTATTATCACTATAAAATCCCTCTTTTTCAGGGGATCTGAATTGAGTACGAGAATTTGTCACTTAATAAAAAGGTGCAAGTCATTTTAACCTGTCTCTCCATTTAAAAGAAATATCCATTACCATAAGACACACTCATACATTGAGTTTATATAAAATAATACCAATAATTTTTTAAATTTACTATTTCAACATATATTTACGAGTGGAAATTGATATACTTGTAATAATAGAATAGTAATTTTAGTCAGATGTTGTCTATATATATGAATTTAGAGTATTCCTATAATTTTTTGTCCCTTCTATTCGTTCTTGTCTCCCATTCATTTTTTATATCTAGTACCTAACCCTTCCTTTTATATATCTTCCTTAATTTTTAACATAATCACAAGATGATCATAGTGGTTGATTTGATAATCCGTTTAAAATTTTAGATGACTACACATTAATGGAATGTTTCCATTCCGACCTAATATTGAATAAGCTTCTACAACAACACTTTTTATGATCTTCTTATTTGGATTTATCTATTCTTTGAATCATGAAACATTGAATAGATCAATAATTCCATAAATGTAAAATCAATTTTACGATATGCTCTAAAGGCATGGAATAAATTATAATAGGATTAGAAGTGTAATCACGACAATCTATATAATAGATAATTTCATTGAAATATATTGAGATGAAAATATTATTCTTTATAAGATAAACTTGCAAGAGACTCCATAAAAATATATCCTGGCCTTCTAAGATTTATAATAAAAAAAATAAATACTATTTAGGATAATTCATCATAATAAGATAAATATTTTACTGAGATGAGATACTTAACTTTAACAACATTTTATGGCATTCATAATACAATTTTTTTATGAATATCCTTTTAATAATATAACAAATTCTCATGACATTATTCATTCATAAATATATAACATTGATCAAAAAATAAATCAATCATACTCTATGTAAGATAATATCATATGTAGTAATATAAATTTAAACACTAAGATTTCTGATTCTAATTAAATAGAATATAATATGTGATTCATGTAAGGTAAAATTATTTTTTGTAATGGGAATAATTCACACATCATAAGATAATAATTTATTTGACCAATGTAAGATAAATTATTTTGTTAAACATAATATAAAACAATTAATAATAACATGTTATAATAATAATTGATATTTTCTAATAATCAAGACACATCAAAAACTATGATATATTGGAACAACATAATTCTATCCAACAATCTCCCCCTTTTTTATGATAAAAACCCCCCGAAGTAGACAAAAGTCACAAAAGGATCTTTAAAATGAAATTTTGAGTATTTAATGAAACTTTTAAATCCTTTATTTTTTACTTTTTCTTTTCACCTTTTTAAAAAATTATCTATGTTTGAAATAAATATAGATTTTAATTTTTTTGTTTATAAATATTCACCATTTTTAATTTGTGGATTTTTTCCTTCTTCTTTCCAATATATAAATTCTAAAAATTTAATTTTTTCATTATCCATTAATTCAACAATATTATGTGATATCAAAAAGAAATAGATTACAGAATACAATCAATATTCCACATGAATAATAAAAAATACTTATTTCTACTGATTTTGAATAGTATTTTGCAAAAATTCATTAAGTTATTAATGTGTATAGAGTCATAAATTTATATTAAATAGTTTTAAATAATTAAAAAGATATTTAATATTTGATAAAAAGATTCAACAAACCAATATAAAATAAAGAGAGTGAAATATCACAATATAATAATAGTGGATAAATGTTAAAGATATTGAATATTTTTGAAACCAATTAATTTTTTATGAAAGATAAATACCTTAAAAGTAGGAAAAATATGCATTCAAAAAATTAACTATTCAAATGGTCAAAAACGATACTTAATGAATCATGATTTAAATGTTTAGGAAAATAATTTAAAATATTTTATAAAAACTAATTCTAATGTTTAATGGATGGAATTAAAAAAATAATGATTCAAATTTTTATAATCTACCAATCCACAGAGAATCCATTACACAAACCAAGAATGATACATCAACTTTGTAAAGTTAAATGATTATTTGGAGGTTGTTTTTTGAGTGATTAAGGATGTCCTGAGGGTATAGAGATAGAAATCAGAGGAGAAATAAAAAAAATTCAACAAAATCTTTTAATTTAATTAAGGATGATCCAATACATTCTCTATCACTAAGATCCATACTTCCAAAAGAATATTTAATTTTGGAAAAAAATTTCAAGACCTTGATATATCAAACATATATCTAGATAAAAAGGAGAGATTAAAAAAAGTCTTAGGTTTAAGGAATGAAATTTCTTCAGAAAACATTATATTTTCCCATTGATAAATATCAATACGATAAAATATTTATTTAAAACATTCTGAAGATGATGCATGGATAATGATTATTGGAGTTCCTATAAGGTGTCTCCCTCTAATATGATACAGTTATTGAACACAAGAATGTATCTTCTTCACCATGTTGTTCTTGCGGTACTCTAAAAGACTTAAAATCCAAAAAATATCCCCTATGAAAAATTCGCAATAAACATAAAAACATATCCTTTATTTCCAACATTAACTACAAACATCTACAAGGTTTTAAACTAATTATCAAGGAATCATATTGAATTACAACCTAAAACAGTCTATTTTCCATTCATTATTAGTTGATGTTCATAAGGATCAACAAAAGAATTAGCCTCCTGTTATTATTTATGTTTTTAGGATTCTACATTCATGATGGTTACACCCATTTGGTTTAAATATTCAAATTTATTCTCTAATACTTCAAATATATTTTCATTGAATCCAGTCATCTTCTATAAACTAGTAATAATGAAATTTCCATCATTTTTGACATGTGATGTCAACTGTTGAACTATAGGAATATTTTCTTGTAATAAGATTCAGATTTATATCTTATACTGATCAATTATCATTTAAAAATTATGAGGAATGTTGGGAATCTTTCTTATATTAGCTATCAAATCCCTTTTAATATCTTGAATTACTTTATTAGTTTTAAGGTCACACATCATAGTAGAAATTATAGTCTTCATTGTGTCTATTTTTATTGACACTCCTTCTAATCATGAGAAAACATCAGTGTAATTCATTGTTTCCATGGAGGTTTCTACTTATTTTCTCTCAGTTGTAGACAAGAATAACAAAATCACTACATTTTCATCATATCAATGAATTACAGTATCATGAAGTGTCATAATTTCATTCATGGATTCTAGAAACTGGGTTTTTAAATATTGAACTTCTGAAATCAACTTCAGGTTTCTTTCTATAACTCTTTCATCATTTGTATCCCATATAGCATTATGGATTTTAGAGCTTTTATTTTGTCCAAAAAATGAAAATAAAATTACTTGTTGAACTTATGTATTTCTCACATTATAATTTTGTTTATCTTTATCATTATTAGGTCTCTTCTCTTAAATAAATTCTTTCTAAATTAATATAACACTTTCACTTGCAACTCACTGAGTTTCGTTTAATAATTCTTGTTCTTCTCCTCCACCACCAACATTCTAAATATTAATGTAAATAGATTAAGGTATTATTATCAATCTCATTTAACTATTGAGATATATTTCAATTAAGGGTGTTTCACCTAACATAGTCGATATCCTTCCATGAATAACCCATACTAAACATCTGATTCTTGTAATTAACGTGTGTCTGTTAGAGGCAACTAGGATGATTTGAGGTACTATAAATAAAAAAGCATGAGTTGAAATATATTCAGAACAATATTATCCTGCATATGGAAAAACATCTCTAATGCATCGTCTTCTTTCCAAAACGTTATTATTGTCTAGACAATATCATACATCAACATAATGTATTAGTATCTCTGCTAAAATAGTAACAACTATAAAAACTTCAATAACACTGGAAAACCCCATTCTAGATGACACCCACTGAGTCGATTTAGTGTCTATTAGAAGATATTATTCTGAACATACTTTAAACAAATTTTTTAGAGTATAATTAAAATAAAATCAACCTATTCTAAAAATTTGTTCACTCAATATTAGCAATCCACGAAAATGGGAGGAAGTATCCTCATTGAAAAAAATACTAACATTTAAAAAGACCAATATTAACATTCCTAAAAATGAAATAAATTCATAGAATAATTTTATACAAGACAAATGTACCTCAAAACATTTCATGATACATTAATATCCTTCTAAATCATAAAAAAAATATGATAATGTAATGTCATGAACTTAAATTTTTTCAAATACCACATTTTGTTGAGAGATATCAGATTGGATGAACTTAAGGAGGACTTTAATTTTTGTTTTCAGATACTTCACTGGCTTCTTCTCTTAATTAATAGATATAAACCAATACTTTATTGTCTATGGTGGACGAAATTCATATGTATCATGTAATAAAGTAATAAAATTTTTGGAGCCTTCATTCAGAACTTCTATAAATTGTAGCTATACCAAGTGAACTATACCAATAGTTTTGAAAACCATTTGCGTAGGATACTTATAAAATTGTTTTGGATTAAAAAAATTTGTATAGGTACTATTGAGAAACCCTAAACCAAGGTTTTTCCAAAAACAATTTGAATAGTAACCATGGAGAGACCCTATACTAATGGTTTTGGACAAAGAAGTTTTTATAGGTCCATTGTAGAGACCCTATACCAATGGTTCCTCTAAAACTATTGGTTTTGGTCACTTATATGGACCTTCAGCCATGGTTTTTTTCAAAACAATTATTATAAGTCACTTATATAGACTTATATATGTGTTGTTTTTCAAAAATCATTGGTATAAGTCCCCTATAGAGACCCATTACCAACATCCTTTTCTAAACAATTTCTATAGGTACACCTTGTACTAATAGTCTCAAAACCATTAGCATAGGTCTATACTAATGTTTTTGTGGACTGTTAATATAGGTACCCTTATTCTTATTGATTATTTCCTCAAATAACATTAAATATTTGAAAAGATAAAATATTTATATATATATATATATATGAAATTATGTTAACAAAATTCATCACAGGTTAGTGGTTAGGCCATAAGATTAAAACTAGGATGTACTCGGATCAAAACCAAGGTAGATTTTTTACATTACCTAAACCATCATTTTTTTAAAACTATTGGTATAGGTCTATACAAACACCATAACAAAAAATTATTCTCCAACCCGTTGGTGTTGGCTATAACAATTATTTTCACACATATAACAACGGTTCCAAACTATTCTTATGGGGTTTTCTACTATTGGTGTAGGAACATGAATTATTCATCCATTACCACATAGGTTAATGAAAATCATTTCTGGTTTATAGTTGTAATGAAGAGGTCATAATTATCACAAAAATGAAACACTTCAGTGTCATAGAACTCACACACTTCCTTTTAGAAAAATTCTAGTTCATTTTTTGTAAAAAATCTGTTCACATCCTGGATGATTGATGAAATTCTTGAGTTCTATATTAGTTTGATTGATCAAAGAAAAATTGATGGCCCATCCATTGAAAAAATTTCTTAATGTTCATAGTTGCATTACTCTATATGAAGAAGCTATATTGGTTATTTTAATTTTCTACATTGTTGAATGAATTCAGAATATAAGTAGGATAGGGTAATAAGGTTTCTATAGAAGGGAGAAAGTGAGGGTTCTAAGGATTACAAAATGATTGTCAAGTAGAGAAACCAAAATTCCTTTTATTTTACGCTAATTGATGGGTCACACAGTGATGTTTAGGGTAATCATTAAAAAATCTGGGTGATGTTTCATATTCAGATATTACTAGTACTCACAATATCAAAATAAAAAATTAAATAAAATAAAGAAAAATAATCAATTTCTTGAATAATTTTTTTTTCTATTTACAATAATTCAAAAATAATATAATTTTAATTTAAAAAAACTTAATTTAGACTTAATAAAATCAATTTTTTCAGTGGGTAAGTGTTTAGTAAAATGGATACACATTGATTTCCTGGGAAAATTTATTAAACAGGGATATCATTATTTTGTGAATAATCTCTTACGAAATGATGTCTCTAATAAATGAGCTTTATTTTTGAATGGTTAATTGGATTATTTCAAAAATAAATATCACTAGTGTTATCACATTTTATTAGTAAAAATGTGAAATAAAATATAAACCATATTAATGTGTTTTCCATCCAAATAATCTGTGCACAATAATTCCATATAGTAATATATTCATAGTCAATGGTTGATAATGCTAAAGAATGGTGTTTCTAACATGACGAAGATACACAATATTTCGAAATAAAATTAAATATTTATGATGTTCTTTTCCTCTCTATTCTACATATATATAAAACCACATAGGAATATGAAGTTAAATTATAGTCCATTTTTTTGGAAAAAAATGATAGGGATGTAGTTCCTTTTAAATATCTAAAAATTATTTTTCAGAATTTAAATGAGACTCATTTAGTTTAACATGAAATATTTTAAAAAGACAAACTGAGAAAATATTTTATTTACATCTTAAAGTAAGATACAATAAACATCCCATGATTACCCTATACATTTTTTCAACTATTTTTCCAATTTTATCTATATGATGATTAATTTTGGAGCTCTTCGATATTGAGTAACTGTAATTATTTTCAAGTAAAATATTCTTAATTAAATCAACTTTGTATTTTATTTTCTTTAAAAATATTCCAAAATATTTTTGGTAAATTTGAAAAAAGAGAAAATAAATTTACTCACCATCATAAACATTTAAAATTCTTTCTGCATAATTTTTGAAAAATAATTATAAAATTTTGGATTTATTGATTTGATAATAAAACCATAATCATATGTTTCTACTAAAAAATAGATGTTGATGAAATTTTCTTAAATAATATATGTTTTACTATTCCTACTATAAAACCCCTTGATAGAAGAAGAGAGACTAATGTTTCATAACATGTGATCAGCTCTTTTTTAATTCCATATAGAGATTTGGTAAGTTCAAAAAATAAAATATTTAAAGTGAGTATCATTATAACCAATATCTTGTTCTATATAGATAGACTCCATTAAAACCCATTAAAAAAACTTAATATCCATTTGATATAATTTGTAATTTCTATAAGACTAATATTCTAGAATAATCCTAATTTTTTCCAACATAGCCACATTAAAAATGTTACTTTATAATTTCTTTCATATTCCTAGTTGTGACCATTTGTAACTAATCTATATTTCATTCCATTTAATAAACATTGATTATCTTTTTTGTTTCTAAATACCAATTTTGGCCTAATTTCAATATAATTTGTGAATGTATCAAATAATTCCCATATAATGTTCCTTTTTATTTTACTTTACTCTTTTTCCATATCTAAGAACCAACATTCATTAGATAAAGAATCTTTAATAGATTATGTTATAGTTGGGATCAAAAGGTAGAGCATTATTCTCAGTTTCCAATATTTCTTCTTGTTCTAACTCATTCATCCATTCTTCTTGTAATTGTGTCTATATCATGGACTTTAATATTTATAGGTATTCTAGTAAATTTACTTTCTAGTTCTATATTATCAATCCATAATGTATTTGGAATAATGAAATTAAGTTCTAAATAATCATTCGTATTGATGAAGTTAAAGAGAGTATCAAGTATCATATATTTGATAGAATGACTTTCTTTATTAGGATGATTTATTGTGTGATCAAAACGACCAATTTCATCAATGCTTATATGATTTTATTCTTCAAAATTCCTTGAACTTTTTGTTTAAAACTCTATAGTATTTGGAAGTTTTATAGTTACATATGAAGATACCTCAATCCACAATTTGATAAAATTTACCAAGATTATAGTTGGTGTTAAAGATATAAACCTTTGATGAAAATAATTTTAGTATACTACCTTTTTTATATTATTCCACAACTCAGAGGTTTTTTTATTTATAATAGGTCTTATTATAACCCGGTTAATTGCATAATATATTATACTAACAACTTCAGCAAAAAAAAGTTTAGAAATTTTATTTCCACATAACATTGTTATTGAAATTTCTTGAACGTCAATAATCTTTCTTTTAACAATGCCATTGTTTTATGGTGTCATGTGGGTAAAGATTGTTTTTTAATTGAAAAATATGAATTAAATTAATGATTATCAAATTAATCTCATTAACCACTCCTTAATGTAGCAATGCCAGAAATGTTTTTATTTTTCTGAAGCCTAAAAAAATTATTAGAAACAATGAATAAATATCTATTATGTCATAAAAGGTAAAACCATATGAAACTATAAAAATCATTAATTAACATTTGAAAATTGATTTTCTTGGAAAATTTCAATTCTATGCTATCCTAGAAAATCCATGTGGATATGATCAAATTATATGTATGTAGAAACCACGTTAATTGGTCTATAATATGACTTTTGTAGCATTCCCATTTGACATGAATCACATTGATTATTTTTATCCAATTTTTGATTAGTAAATTTTGAAATCATATGTCTTTTAGATATATTTTTATGAGATTTACCATCGCAATTTCCATTCATTCTATTCCAAATCTACGATTCTCCAATTTTATTATTCAAAATATTTATGTTATTTCTACACAAAGATTAAATATCTAATCTATATAGATTTTTTGTTCTAGGTTCTTTGATGTTGAAATATTTATCTTCAAAAAATGAACATCATTTTTTATAAAAATAAACTGAATAACCATCATCATTGAGATATAATATACCTAGGAGGCTGTTCTTTAAGCCTCCAAATAAGGAAATTTGTTGATGATAATTGATTGAGGATTTATAAAAGATCTAATAACAAATATTTTTTAATTTTCATTGTCAAAAAATGATACATATGATCCATAAATCATGGATTATGAGTGAAGTTTTGATAAATATACATCGATATGTCTTTAACAACCACTATCCATAAATGATTTTGCACTTTTTATATGTGGTTTGCTCCCAAAAATGACAAATCAAATAACATAATTCTTTGGTACCCGAATAAATTTCAGTCTATAATTTTTATAAGACACTTAGTGATCAAAAAAATTATATAAAATTAATAATTTTTTATGAAATATATTTTGCAATGAAATATATTTTGATTCCACAAAAAAATGATTTTCTAAATTAAAAATATTAGTATAATTTACCTTTTCTCTAAAATGAAAATAGGTAGCAAAAAAAGATATTATTTTTAGAATAGGGAAAATATTTTTTATAATATTTTGTCCCTTCACACTGACTTCATATTCCATTATATTTTTCTTAATTTTATTTTGAAAGAGAAATTTTTTAGATAATATACCACATTAGTAATGAAAATTGTGGTATCTTCAATGTTTTCAAAATCATTCTGTAAATATTCAATTGTTTTAGTATGTTTAGTACATGATGTAGTAATTTTCTTAAATTGATTATTTAACTCTAAAATATTGTTTATTTATGTCCCTCCATTCATTACCAATTTTATATTCAGAATTTATGAGGGCCTCATTTTTATTATTTATGTTTTCATAATATATTTCCAACATGGTAAAATATTAATTTAATTCTTCGTATGATAAATTTTCAATTTATAATCCATGATCAAGATCAGAAGAGTAATAGTAATTTACTTCATCTAAATGTTCCATAAACCATATATGGGAATTTTTATTAAGATATTTTTATTCTGATTCTGATGATGTGAATTTACAAGAATCATTAAAATCAATTTAGGTGGAATTTATAGCCTTCTTATATTTCTTATTATATCCAAATTTCTGGATTTATTTATTTTCAAACATTTTTTAATCCTTAATCTGGGGAAAATGAAACTTCATATGTCATATATTCTGGCACTCATAACATCTTAATTTTTTAGAGTTATCACAATGAATCTTGTACATGTTAAAAGGTGTTCTGAATCCTCTTCCCTTCTTATATAATTTTTTAATATTCCTAGAAAATTATGTTAGATCATCATTCAATATATAAAATCTTGAGTCTTTTCTTCATTATATTTTTTGATTATTTGTGTTCTCTTGTTCTCAGTGTTATTCCAATAAGTAGAAAACTTCAAGGAATCATTTTATTTCTTGATCATTTTATTATATCCATCTTTAGTTTCTATTTTAGATTGTTAAATTATAAGTTTCCTATGAGATATTTTATTTTAAAATTATAATCCTATTTAGATTTTCTAATGGTATCTATGATTCAACTCTATACAGGTCTTAATAATTTGATAACTTTTATTTTCTACTCTATTTTTTCAATTGGATTTCATATAATAGAAACAATATTTACCATCATACTGGTTCTTCTATTCAGTTGATAAATATGTCTCCCTATAAGCATTAAAAATGTGTCAAAATTAATATTAGATGTATCATATCTGATAGATTTCTCATTTTTTGTACCTTTATAAGAAATTTCTATAGTGGTCCACATTTCATAGGTTTTTTTACATGAAGAAATCCTATTGAACTCATCTGGTACTTATCCCGAGATTATTACATTCATATCTTTTGAGTTGATATAAAAATAATAATCATTTGTAACATCCCATGTTTTAGGTTTTGTCTTATGAATTTCACTGGGAATTGCACCTTTGATATAAAATTTCATGCTAGGATTCTTAATATATGTATTACAAGAGAGCCTTACCGCAAGTATAGCTTTTCCCATCAATGTAAGGATCTATAAACATTGAAATATCTTCTCAATAATATTTTATAACATCCATTTTAAAATAGATATTTAGATGCCAAATTTGAATAATGTTAACTCACGAGTCATAGGCTCTAATACAATTTATTTTCCTAGACAATGGCTGAATATAAAATCAAGAGTGGGGTGAATTTAGTTCTTGAAAATCTTCTTTTACAGAAACCTCCCTCTTCATATATAAGATTTCAAATCACAGTCCTTAAAATTAAAGTGTAGTGTAAGTATAAATATATAATGGAAATTTATTGAACACAATAGATTTATAGTTATTTGGGGAATACGAATCCCTTAGTATACTTCAGAAACACTATCCTCCTCTCGTTTAGTGATTTTAACCAAAAAAACCCTTTTAAGAGGGATCTCAGTTTTGTAAAAGAAGCTATCACATAATATAATGTTCCAAAATCATTCAAAATGGTTCTCCCATTACAATAACGATCCACGAACATAACAAAAACTCTTATAATTACTGTAAAAAATAAAATTAATAAGCTTTGGAAATAATAATTGTAACGCAATTTTTCAATTAGTAAGTGATTTTAGTCAAAGATACATACTGATAAGATAATAGACTTTAAATATTCGGTCAGAATGATATTCATTACAACTAGTAGACTTTTAATTATTTAAAGAGAATTTATTTTTAATCTTTTCTATGTATTGTATTTTAAATTATAAATATGTATGTGTTTGTGTTCTATTTGAGACTCTCTACCATTCATTTATTTCATGCAGTGGAGAACTCTACATTTTATTTCTCATATTTAATTTTTTAATTTAATCTAAATATAATCATAATGGTTGAGTTGATAATCCATTAAAAAGGTTATTTGATAGTCCATTAATGGCATATATACATTCCTTCCAAATATAGAATAATATTATGTAGTAGTACTATCTGAAATCGTCATTGGATATTTTGGTTCCTTACAACACAACACATTTTACATGTCAATATTTTATAAAATGTATAATAAATTTTCAGATATTATATAAATGAATTAAATAACTTATCCAAATATTAGTAATGTAACCATGACATTTTGCATAAAATCTAATTTCTTCATAAGATATTTAGATGTAAAACACTTTTTATCATAAGATAAACATGTGATGGATTTTATATGATAAGAAAAATATATTTCTTATTCATGTTGTAAGGTAAAATTAATTCAATACTATGTAGGATAATTATTCTTAATTATTAAAATATGTTCATGAGGTCATACACTTAGGATAAACAATTTCATTGGCATTCAAAAGCCAATATTTTAAAAATAAACCTTTCTTAATATAAAAACTTCTTATATCAGCAATATATATTAATTCACTAAATCTTAAAGAAATCACACATTCATACTCTACATACTATAATATATCACATAGTAATATAAACAATCAATTTTTATCATTTAAATTTGTAGTAAAAAAAAGATAATAATTGATTCTCGTAAGATAAAATACTTTTTTGTAAAATGAATACTTCACACGTCATTAGAAAAACATTTATTCCATTAGTGTAAGGTAAATTATTTTTGATAAATTTATAATAAATCTCTTAAGATAAACATGTTAAAATAAAAAGAAGTATTTTTTGAATAATCAAAACACATAAAAAATTGAGATATGTTAGAACAGTATAAGTCAGTCTAACAAAATTTTCCTGCCTCCACAACCATTGTTTTCGATTTAGAATCCTCTAAAACATCATAATGGGTTTTAAAATAAAATATATTTCCATTATTCTATGATTTTATTTTATTTTATACTAAAAAAAGGCATAATTTTTTAAAAGTATAAAAAGTGTTTTGGAAATGATTTAAAACATTGTATTTGTTACAAACCTACAAAAAATGTTATGGAACTTTTCTTTTATAATTGTGCATCCATTTTCATCTCTAATTATAAAATACATTACTTTATTTAAAAACATAATTTCTGAGGAATTAATGTTCGTAAATCACCCATTTCTAGTTTATACATTATGAATTATTTTTATATCATTCACTATCTAGTAATCATGTTCCCTATTAGTCCCCATTATTCAATGGACATTATTTTGGTCTTTTATGTCCATCTTTTCAATACCATAAATATATTCATTATATTTTTTCCTATTTAAAAACTATATTAACCACATATCATTTCAATTTATGGTGCTTATTTAAAGAATATTATTAATAAATTTATTTCATTTACAAGGGAAATATTAATGCAACATATTCTTGTTTCAGTACAAATATTTATTTATTTATAAGGCTTATTGTTAAGGAATTGTATTTTTTATTCATTATATTAGGAATTTACATGAAATATGTTTCTGATGGGTGTGTTCTAATTATATATGGTATTTCTATGCATAAAAAAGTATCATGAGAAACAGATGTCCAAATTAGTTGGGTATTTGGTGTATACATACATATTGAATCAAATTTATTTATACAAGGCCTTAACATAAATTTTTTTATGTCTTGGATTGTCACCTTGATAGTAATATCTTGATATCCATAATTATAAGTTTTATTAAATTATATTTTTGTTTTTATTATTCATGTGATTTTTTATTATTTTCCATATATATATTTTGAAACTATACATATTCATTACATGGAGTATGTATTGATTATTTACTCATCCGTATTTCTTATTCCTTATACATTCATGATATCTTTCTCTATAATATTTATGTTACTTCCATCTAAGATCAACCATTATTTTGTTTCATTTCTCCATGATACAGGGAAATAAAAATTTTAAAATTTTTCAAGGATGAAAGAATATTTTCCAAGATTTGTTTATATGTTTCAAGGTAATATAATGATCATATATGTATATATTTTTCCAAGAATAGTAACCTAATAAATCCTTCATGGTGTGGTCTATTTTAATTTTTACTAATGCAATGAACTGAACATTGACTATGGGTTAAATTTTTTTGATTATTATATCCAAAACATGAATCATTTCAAAACAGCACGAAACACTTTAAAATTGATGTAAACTATAATTTCATATTTAATGAAAAATATAAACACGTTTGGATGTTCAAAGCCAATGAAAAAGTTAAAATAGGGTTTGTAATTAAATAAAAACATATGGTCTGACACTAACCGTACTCAAATATCAACTAGGTAACCTAAAATATTTTTGGACACTCTAAACACATATTATAATATATAATTATTGTGTTCCAACTCTCATATTCCCAATTTGTGACCAAATTCTTAAAACACCACCCTCTTTGTGAAAAAAAATTATAAAAATTTAAATTTAATTTGTTTTTCAAATATGGTAACGATGTTGTTAATGAAAATATTCTCACATTATCACTTGTCTTCTTAAGGAATAATATGTTATCCTCAACTGTAAAACCTAACCTTCAACATCCATCAATTCACAACTAATGTCCATGTTCTGTCTCTGAATAAAAAATGCAATTATAATGCATAACTCAAAAAAACAAGACTAGATACACTAACATTCCATCAAAGGCCTGTTTTGACCAATAAACTACATCAAACATGACATAAATAATCCCAATTTTGTATTGTAACCCTCATTTTATCAAATTTTATAAAAATTCTCAGGTTGTTCTACCTATAACTACCTTCCTCAAATCCAACAGTCTCACCCACTAATGCACTATCTAGTTGAATAATCATGATGCCTCAACCCTTGAAGTCATAATGTTATTGTCTAAACACCCACGCCAAATTCTGAGCCTCACACTTTTTTTAATTCTATGATTGGATCCTCTACTAACCATACTATCCATCATGCTCCCAACCAAAGCATCGACATGTCTATAATCTAAATCATACATGGATTACATCAAATACTGGCTGAAGAAAAGTGCTAATATATGAACTCCATCCAACTAAATATTTGTAAAATAAAATGTGGTATATACAATGGAATAAAAAAAATTTGGATCCACTAACAGACAATCCTCTAATGGAATCTCTACTATCCAATGACCAGCCTTATCATTCTCACAACCCAACCCACATGAGGGTTACACTTCTTTGGCGCATGCTCCTTCCATTAACACTTGTATTAACTAACCATGGGAATCCTACTAATACCTGGGTTTCAATATGAAATATAAATTTTACCATTTCACATCTCACTAGGAATGTAATCTTTAGAATATACTCAAAATCCATTCACAATGAGGGTCGCATACTCCACAAACAATTGTAAACATTCACCAATTTTTTTTAATTTTACTGCACCTTGAGCACCAAATTGAATAGGTCATAATATTTTTTCACCCCTATGAAGATTCACACACTATGTATTTCCCTAATTAATATCTAGTATCCATGATATCATTGACTTAACTCTTAGCGGGATTTTGTCCAAAACTCTGACCACAAATCTCACAAGCATCCAATAAAATCCATATGTACTTTTTCTGCACATAGTTTCTCATCATTCAACAACAAAATTATCATCTTTCATAACCCCATATGAAATTTCCTACAAAAATCAAGAATTTTTTCTGAATGTAAATGAAAACACTAACTCTCCACTTCAAAGGTAGTGAAATCCATTAAAAACACTCCATGAAGATTCTTGTAAACTATTCATCTCAATATAATCCAAACCCAAAGAGTGTATAACCTTAAACCACTTTATCATAATCTAACTAATTATCCCATGTGACACAAATCAGCATACTTAGATCATGCACCTAAATAAATTTCCACGCAGCATAGAATGCCAATATCAACTAATCCAAATCACTACACTGATTTTTTAATAAATATTTAGGAATCTCGCTCTAGGTAAGGAATTCCACTCAATTACCTAACTCTTATGATTTATTTAAAAACCAAAAGAATTTTCTTTTAATATATATTTTCTATATTTATCTATCATTGATGAAGAATCATTGTCTTATCAGGAACCATTCCCACAATCAACAGGGTCATGTATCCCACTGATACTACACATCAAAACCGGCCCACAATTGTAAAACCTCCAAAAGTGATTAATTTCATAAAACCCCAATATATCTCTATGTATTTCCCTTAAAGCAACTTAAAAATCAATGACAATGTTGTATAAGCATTCCCAAGGTATATACTGCATATTTGAATGAACTACCTATGTATCAATCTCAAATATAAGGTGTTTTCCCATATCTCACATCTCTATGAAATTAACACATATGTGATAACTATTCTCCTGATTCGCCCTCATATATCGCAAATCATCCTAATCATAGTTGTAAAAAATCCTAATTCTTAATCATTATAATTGGATCACCAATATCATAAGCTACATCATAGATACCGTCTTTGATAACATATGGAAAATTATGTTCTAAAACACACAATATAGGGTTTTCATAAAAATATACAAATAACTCATAATATTTCATTTCATCATACCATAATAGAAGTAATCATGATTAATAATATGTATTCCATAATACCCCAAAATGGATTAATATATCATCCTCAAACATAAAAAAACTCCTCCCTATGAAAATATGTATCGAGAAAATCCATATTCATAGGATTTTTATATAGAGAATACTATATTAAACCTAGACATTTACATGTATCACTACATCATTTTAATCATAATAAAACATTATATTTCAAAATAAGGATCGTAAAGTCTAGTGTCTTTGAAAACTAGGAACATAAAATTTAATAAATGGGTTTAAATAAAAACATAATTTATTTAATTTTCATAATGTTATCCTAACATCCATTGTGCCCATACATCTTCATAAGATAACATGGAGATAACATGAAAAAATGAATTTTCTAAAAATCCCAGTAAGGAAATTAACATACCGATAAATCTTTAGTGCATGTGTTAGAAGGCATGAAATAATGATATAATGAGGTATGGAATATATGGAATCCTAACATATAAACATGGGACCATATAAACATGGATTCAAATTAATGTTTAAGAATCATAAAAAACTACTCTATCATGATTCAAGACTCATGGTACATAGAGGAGCACATGTTGAGGTTAACCACCAAGACTTTTTAATATAGTAGCATGAGTCATGTCTAACCGCCAAGACCGTTGCACATAAAATATCATGAGACAAAACACTACCTAATGAATTAGAGTGATATCTCGTCAATGTTATCGTAACATGTTCATGAATATGATTTCAACATATAAAATCATAAATAATCAATCATAAATAAACTTAATGGTTACATGTGGAATGAATTTTGTATCGTATTCATGTCATAAAAAAGAACAAATGGGTGTATCTTAAATGTGTCCATGAAGGAAATTAATTAGATAATTAATGGACATTAATTAGGTATAATATATATATCATGATAAGAGATATAAATTTTAGGTGATGACATGAAAAATACAATTTATGAAACTTAAAAATTAAAACATTTTGGTACGGTTTAATGAAAATATCAACGATCACTTAAAATAGAAATGGAGAAAATATTTCATATAAAAAGATAAGAGAAATAAGAAGTTTTTAATAATAAAAAGTTTTATTTTATAAAAATAATGGTTTCTTAAAATATATTATATAGTTCACATGAAAATGTGTAATAATTCGGGTAATTCCTTTAAAAATCTTTTCTTAACGGGACGTATTGAAGAGGGAAACACATAAAAACATGTATATACATGAAATAGAATGATGAATAGAACTTCATGCATAAATTTGGATAATTTAAACCTAATTTATAATATTTACAAAATAAATAACAGATAACATCACTTTTCTAAAAAGACAGATAGAGGAACATGAAGTAATAATAGAAGTTTGGGTAGAATCCCTTACCTTAAGTCTAATGGTGTCTTTCACATTATCTTAATGTCATGGATGACCAAATTAAATTCATTAATTAACATTTAAAGAACCTCTTATTCATTTAATTGATTTATTATAACCTCATTATGTTTATTATTGACCTTTCTGATGGGTTGATATGTATAATTAAATTGTTTGGGAGCATTTGTTTTCTTGATATTCATGATTGGTTTACTTATATACATGTAAGGATAAACATATAATATGAGAATGGTTGCCTTGAATTGATGTTTTATGTTATCAGTTAACATCGAGAAGATTAAATGGATATAAAATTCATTTTTTATTTGGAGTGAAGATGAATCATTATATAAAACATTAATGATAACACCTTTTGTCAATTGGCGCTTTTGGATAACATCGAACACATTTTTCATTGTAAATTTGTATCATGTGTAAAAAAGATTCCATTACATTAAATTAGAGAAAATACATATATTATAGACTAGTTAAAACATAAAAATGGTTTCATGGAGATATTTTAAGATGGTAATAAAAATAAAAAACTCATCATCCTTGAATGTGATAAATTAACGCATCTCGGATGATGTTTTCATTTATAGAATAAAAGTAGGGTAAATGAGAGATGATGATGAATTATTCCTTTATCATATAAAAATTATATTAAATTAAAGGTACTAAAGTTATCATAATATTTATATTAAGGGATTGGGGGAAATAAAAATAATGAAAAAAACTTGAAATAAAATAAATGAAATGAAAATATTAATTTACCTTTTAAATATATCTTCCTCGAGAACCTCTTTAGGGGAGAGGATTTGGTTTTTTAAGAGACCTTGGGATGATATAAGTTTTATAGGGTATTACGGAGATATTTGATAAGAATTTGGAGATTGATCAAGGATTTCAAAGTTTGAGGAGAGGAAGTAAAGCGGGGTGGTATTTATAGTGGAAGATAGGAGGGGTCCCCCATTATTTTAATCATTAGTATAATATTTTTTCTCATGAATATAAGTAGTCATGATTATTGTAAAAAAACTAAATAGAGCATTTTATTTCTGACCAATGTTCATTTACATCATCAATGGATCAAGCATGGTGTAGATATTCATTTATTTTCCATTTATTATAAATTTTTGAATTTGACTATTCACCAAAAATTCAGGTATTTTAGAAAAATCCCAAAAATTCACCCCAACCATTTTAATACATTTAGATTTCAAAAATTAACAACATTATATAAGATAATTTTCAAAATATTAGATATTTAATTTTTAATTATAATCATAATTTAATAGAAAAATTAAAATTATAAAATTAATTCTACTTTTCTAATACTTTGAAAAATTGATTAAGGTCTATTAAAATTATATTATAATCATAAGTAATCAAAATAATAATTTATGAATACATTTTATTAAAATAAACATTCTTTTAAAATTTTAAATTATTTAAAAAATTATACTTATATATAAGTGAATTAAAAAAATATCAACACTTAATTAATAATTTTTAAAATATTTACATACATATATTGTGATATATTTTATCAACTATAAATTATAATATGGATTAAAAATATTTATACTTTTATTAGTGAGTTTATTATTTAATTGGATGGTTTTATATTCATAAAGGGCACATTACTATTCAAAAGGTCAATTTACTATTTCATCGGTACACATTCCTTAACTTCTAGAGAATAAATTTGTTTCACTCATTCTTAATTTATAAGGTTTATAATTTTTTCTATAAGTAATCTAATATTATTATAATATTAGACATACTTTTAACAAGGGATCTTCATTGATAAAACATTGGGTCGTTACCTTCTTCCCCCTTAATAAATTTCTCCCTCAAAATTTGATTTCACATTCTAAGTCATAAATAGTTGTGGGTAATTTTCCATCATTTCCTCATCTATTTCCCATGTTGCCTCTTCATACTTATGGTTCCACCATAGTACTATGTTCAGGTGAGTAGTCTTATTATGTATATCTTTATCTATACGATCCAAGATCTTCACTAAATTCTCCTCGTAAGAAATCCCATTCCCCAATAATGCCACCACTGAAGATATTACTTGTGAAGGGTATAGTATGAACTGCTTTAAGAGGGATATGAAGGATACATCATATAATTTAGACATGGTAGGTAGATTTACTATTCGACCAGACATAGTTTGAACATGATGAAGTATTTCGAAGGGGACGATTTACCTGGTACATAGCATTCCTTTCTTCCCAAACCTCACGAACTTCATCCATTGAGGTATGTAGAGGAATACCATGTCTCCTTCTTTTAACTCAAGATCCCATAAAAAATTGTCTGCAAAACTCATCAATCATCTTTTGGCTTCCTTGATGTGTTGTGGAATGGTTTTCACATTTTCTATTATTTCTTCAACCATTTCACGTGTTAGTATCTTATGCACACTTACATCATCCCAACATGATGATGTTCTGCATGTTTTCCCATAAAGAGATTTATATGGTTCCATTCAGATGATGGAGTGGAAAATATTTTTGTAAGAGAATTAGACTAGTATAACATATTATACCCACCCTCGTTTGAATTTTATAGAATATTATTTGAACAAATCTTCCAATTTCTAAATACTTTTCTAAGATTGGCCATTATTTTGAGTATGATAGGCCATACTGATGTTCATTTCTGTGATTAGTGTATGCTGGAAACTATTCCAAAACATCAAGGTGAATCTTAGATCTTTACCGGATACAAGAGATTGTGGTTCTCTATTAATCCTCAACAACTCTTTAATATATATATTTGTGTAAGTTGATCTAATGATAATTCCTCTTGAGTTGAAATAAAGTGAGTTTTCTTTGTAATTTGATCCAAAATGACCCATATATAATTGTTTCCTTAGGATATACTTAAAATGTTCAGGGAAAATGTCCATGGTGATGTTCTCCCACCTCTATGTTGGTAAGGGTAGTGGTTGCATCATACCCTTAGACTTAATCCTTTTACCTTTTACTTTCTGATATACCAGGCACTTTAATGTATGCTCAACAATCTATTTCTTCATATTTTCCGACCAATAATTATCCCAGATATCTTGATACATCATTTTGCTCCCTGAGTGGATAAATAAGGTTGATCTATGTGCATCATTCAGATGATCCTTCTTCAACATTGGATCTTTTGGTACACATAACTCTGACCAAAATTTTAGGACTTCATCATTTTCAATCATGAAGTCGAAGGATTTCCCATTTCTAATAGCGTCTAAATTTTTCAGGATTTACTTATCATTTCAGTAAGATTCCTTTATTCATTCCATGAGGGATGGTTGGGAAATCATTTGAGAAATGATTTATGAAGTTCCTCCATTAATGATTCCCATGTTCATCCTATGAAAATATAAGAAGATTGGATCCTTTTAAATTCTCTGTAATGATAATCATGCAGAACCCTTTCTACAAAGAGCATCTTCTACATTATTTTCCTTTCTGGAATAGTAGTGGATTAAGAAGTCATAATACATGATTAAATCCAAACATCTTCATTGGTGAATATTATTCTCTTTATGTGTGAATTTATATTTGAGACTCTTGGGATCATTATATATCACACACTTCTCCCAATAGAGATAATGTCACCAGATTTTCAATTCAAAGATCACGACAACCAACTCCAGATCATGTGTGGGATAGTTTTTATCATTCCTTTTAATCTCCCTTGAGGCATAAGCTATCACTTTATCATTTTTCATCATCATAAAACTAATTACCTTCACTAATGAATCAGTGCACACTGCAAAGAGTTCCCCACTTATCATGATTGTGAGTACAGGTGTATTGGTTAGACTACTTTTCATATCCATAAATATTTACTCACATTCTTGTGTCTAGTAGAACTTCCCTCCCTTATATTTCATCTGGATAAATGGGTTTTAATATCATGATAAGTTGTTTTAAAATAGTCTACAATACCTAGATAGACCCAGAAAGCTGCAGATCTTCATTACATATGTTGTGACAGGTCACTCTTTAATTTCATTTGTCTTGGAAGGGTCTGTGGATATTCCTTTTCAAGTGATAATATTTCCCATATAAGATAATTCCATCATCAAGAACTAACATTTACTATTCATTGCACAATGTTTCTCCCTTCACAAGGTCATCCGTATAGTTTTCAAATGCTCCTCATGTTTTGCCATTCTACTGGTGTAGACCGGAATATCATCAATAAAGAATACAACCTTTAATACCATGGAATTCCTTGATTGTTTTTGAAATTGAATGGTATTGTTTCAAAAAAGGTGTTGAGACAACGTAAGATTCAAAGGCCCGAAGTTCATGGAATGATTCGTCAAAAAATGTTATGTTTTAAATAGCACGTGTGAGTGGTTTTCATGAAAATTTGGAATAACACTTAAATGGGTGCACATATCCAATATCTGAGGGCACCAATGCATTTAGTATGGCAGTATCACCCTAGGTGTGACGTAATTTTAGTCAGTACGAGCCTCCATTAATAAAAGACGAACATGGCATAATCGTTAATAAAATAATTAAATAAAATTATTTTATTTTTCAAATCCTTATAACTCACGAACAATGACTTGGATTGAAAATTGAAGACCACTATTGAGATCATGACGGTATTATTTTCATAGGAAGAGCCTAAAATTGGTCGGCATGGCTGGACAGTGGAAAGTAATTTTTGGTTGTAAATAAAATAATTGAATAAAGTTATATTATTTCAAAATCCTTATAACTCATAAAAGGTAACTCGGATTGGAAATCTAAGAGTACCATAGAGTTCATGAGGTTATTTTGCCCTTTTAAGGATCCTAACATCGGTTAGTGTGGGCTAGATCTGAATGTTCATTTTTTGGATTTAACCCTAAAAAATTAAATTAAATGAATTTTATTTTATTTTTGAATCATCATAACTCACAAATGGTAACACAGGTTAAAAATATGAGACCACTGTTTGGTTCATAATGAGATGTTTTATTTATGAAGGACATAACTTAGAACAACACTGGTTGAGAGAAAAAGATATTTTTCTGATTTTTTAAGGAAAAATACTATAAACATAAAAAGTTTATTACATTTGGAATTGTTTCCCAACAATGAAACGACGAGATGAAAGTTTCATTCCATAAATGGAACCGTGTAATGATGCTGCAATTCATTGTAACTGAAACATTTTTTCATAAATAAAACAACATAACGGTGGTGACTTATCATCATAGAAACATTTTGATTCATTTTTCCCATTTAAAGGGGTAACATGAATTGGATATTATATTGGATATGGAAAGTACCTATAAGTATCTGAAAGAAAACTCTCCAATGAATAACGTTGGTGAATCAAAAAATGGTGATGGTACCCATAGAGAGATAATACAAACTACTGATCGATGGAGAATGATGAAAAATCATCCTTGAGCAATCTACTTTATGAGGTAGGGGTTTGATGCATTTCTGTGTGAATTTTTTTCTTCTTTCTCTTTTTTAATAAAAGAGTGTGGGTTAACATTCAAACATGTTAACCAGTGGATCAGTCATTCATGGGAGATGGTAAATTATGTTGAAAAAAGAGGATATTTATCATATTCATTCTAACGACTTATAGTTTTGGTTCTCCATTACCCTTTTAACAATAACACATTTGGGTCAACATGAATAGTGAATCAGATCATTATTAGGGTGTTAATTTGTGTGACTCCCTCCCCTTTTTTGATATTGTGTTTTTCCCTTCATCCTGGAGAAATGGTAAGTGGTGAATCATCTTTGGAGACACCAGGTAGAAGGGCCACAACAAGGAATTTCAAGGCAATGACACAGGGCTTATCACCCGGCCTCAGCACAATAGGGCCGCAACACCCATCCAAGCCAGCAGGTGGGACGCAGTGCAGTAGCAACACACTATGGAGGTGATAGGGTCTGCCGGTAGGTAGACACGGCCACCTAAGAAAGGGTAGTGAACTGCAGACCAGGGCGATGAGATGGACCCATGGGTCCCGTGATGAAACTGGTCCACTTGCGTAGACTGGAAGGCCGAAATCGCGACGCCACCATGGCATCCTGTGGCTGCATAAATCGAATGATACCCAATGTCTAGGTTGGGATCAAACTGTCTCTTTGAACTAAACCGGACCACTAGGTAACCCATGATGAAAGAGAATTGGTCTTCCGATGTGGGTGAGTCCTGAAGGAAAACTGGGCCCCTGGCCAGCTGGGCAATGCAATACCGGTCTGACTGAGTCAGACCGGGAAGAAGAACACGAACTGGGTCACTGGGTGACCAAGGGGGATAGACCCATGGCCGAACTGGGATAAGTCCAGCAAGGCCCAATGGGACTAGAAACTAGGCCAGGGTGGACTAGGTTCTGCCCAAACCCAACTAGGTCGGGTCTGCTGAAACGGGTGTGGTAATACGGGACACCCGATATGGATTGGTTGGGTTGGTCTGACCATGTCGGACCAGGTCTTGATGCAGTCGGCCACTATTTACTAAAATTCCAATATCTTTCATATTGGGATTCTGATTGACACATCTTATTTGGCATTGGGTCCATTATTATAAGAAGATCTTTTGGGAATACTCTCTGTGAGATTCTGTGGCACTGAAGATATAACCGATGTCTTGAGGATTAGATTCTCCTGGAATCAAGAACACATGAGAGTGGGAATCCCATGGATAGAAATGACATGAAGGCTATGATGAGCATACTTTAGTGGTTCATAAGACCATCATACCTTCATGGTTCATAAAATTATCATACCTCACGGTTTCAACAGACGAGCATACCTGAGTTGTTCAATAGAAGAGGGTATCAGACTGGTTCAGAAGATGAGCTTACCCTGGTGGTTCATCAGACGAGCCTACCTCAATGGTTCAGCAAAGGATAATAATATAGTGGTTGAGAAGATGAGCAATCATTTTTTGGTTCGGCAAAAAATCATACCTTACTGGTTCAGTAGAGGAGCATACCTCAGTGGTTCAGGAGATAAGCATACCTAAGTGGTTTATCCGATGAGTGTACCTTAGTGGTTCAGCAGACAAATGTACCTCAATGGTGCACTAGACGAGCAGACCTCAGTGGTCCAGTAGTCAAGCAGGAAGACCTCACTAGATCATCAGGGATGAGTCCCTCAGCAATAAAAGAAGAATCTTCTCTACGACTAATAATATAACTTTCTATACATAGTGTTTCACCTATTGTGCTCTGTCTTTACTGTGTGTGTTTTCCGGGTGATCTTTCTATGTGATACTTCTTTCTGGTCTTTCCATCGTGTTTTGGGGTACCTTCTGTGTATTGTGCTAATCACCCCATCACAAACTTTTCACGCATGATTCATGTCTCGTGCAGGTGATCGACACTTCAAAGAAGACCTTGGTGGTCTAGGACCAGGTGGTGATCAGTGAGACATGACATACAGGGGTACTTCTATAGCTACTGGCAGCTGCCTTCATGTACCCTTCAGGTGGGGTCTTGAGTAGAAGAATTGTGGCATTTGTACTTCCTTTTTTAGTGTGGGGATTCTATTATGGACCATTTTTAAATTAATTTGTAATGTACTCTCAATAGCTGCCTTAGTGATAGTAATGGTTAACTTTTTGTTTACATTCCAAAGTTTTGGGTTTGTGTTTATGTGCAGGTTTAAAGTAAAATTACTTCCCTTTTTGGGATATGCTTTTCTGGGGCTAGTCACCTACCCCTAGCCTATGGAAAGAGGTCTTGGGGTAGTCACGGCCTGGGGCCTAGGGTTCTGGTCAGGACAATGTGGGATTAGAGGGCGGTCGGTTCTCCCAAAAATAAATAAGGCTCTGTAAATTTTTATGGGGAAATAATGTTCAGTTCTTCAAGTTCATCTTTATGTTTAGGGAGACCCATGTTAGTTTGGAGGCTAATGTATCCACACACCAGGACCCTAAATTCTTCTTTTTAACTAGGTACATGAAAAAATAGCTTGCATCATTGATTGTTTTAATCATGATATTTTTAAGTCAATTTTATCTCACCAGGTATAATCTATTGACCATTATTCATCTTTATCTCTTTCCGGATGCCTCCATGCAGAGATCCAGATATGATTCTAGTCTATGACCCTAAGGGTGGTCCATACAACGATGACTCTTTGGTACGGGGACCATTTCCCAAGATGTATCCTTCAGGTGGTTTCCAAGTGATATCACCACCCTTTGGTCAGTAGTTACTTCTAGAATTACTAGATGAGGAAATACATAGGCCTAGTGCTTAACATGAGTTCAAGTGATAGAGTCCTCCCAGGTTAAGGGGTGAAACATATCCTCATGTCGTTAAGAATTTCGTAGAGGTTGTGACATGATTCTTCTGCATAGTGAGGATTCCACTTGACCAGATAGTGGTTCTATTAGTGATCATTCTACAATGATTGACGGGGATATGGTAGGGTCTTTTCATCCAGATTCATGAGGATGAGACCGTCACTTGGTATGACCTCAAGCAACATTTCAGAAAGAACCTCTTCCCTATGATATTGTGCACAGTTCTCATACAAGAGTTGATTCACTTATAGAATATCATCCTGAAAGAGGATGGGTACTCATTGACGTTCACAGACCTCTACCATTACTCTACGGATATGGTACGAGACCATTTCTTCATGGCCCAAACCTTTGAGAACGGAAATCGATAGGAGGTTCAATCATCGATGATTTCCCTCAGAATCTCAATGATGGATAGGGTACTAGAGCGATCTCTACATGTATAGATATTCCTTACGGATCAGGAACAGTTGTTGGGTGATATCGTCAGGCGATGGGTGTCTGAGTCATCCAAGGCGGGTAGCTGATAGATGACGCAGAGGCCCAGTTAGGATAGTCCTTCTGGACAATGACCCCAGGTCTAAGGCTCGTCTGTATGAGGCTACTAGTGAAGAGGGATTCATCAAGGAAGTAGATTGTTCTATGAATTTGGTAGGCAGGGGAACATGGATCAGGATTTCTTGACCCTCCACGCCGAGGATTGACAGACAATCGAGGGACCACCGAGGCAGTGGAAGAGATAGAAATAGGGTGGTTACATGTTGGTACGTGGTAGAAGAGAGAGATGAGTGGTAGGAGGTGGGTGTAGCTATGGGGTACTACCACCAAAATGCCCATGTGGACCACCACGTGCTCAGCTTCAAATGATTGAGTCCTACGGTGCTAATGTCCTAGATATGATATGAGGTACGATCTCTATATTCTTCACACTAGTTTCATTTCTTATAGACACAGGTTCCAATCACTGATTCTTTTCCATAGACCTTGTTCAGAGCTTAAATATTATGATCGTGCCTTTGGATTGATCCTTACTAAGAGACTCCTAAAGGAATGGATTCGATGGTCACATACTAGTGATGACATTGTGAGCTTACACATGGGGGAGAGTGTTTCAGCAGGGATCTCCTAGTAGTGGAACTGAGCCATTACGACGTCATTCTGTGTCTGTGAAGATGGGAAACACCTTTCCTTTTTCGGTGGGAATAAAAAATGACTAGCACGGGATGGAATCACACATAGGATGTGGAAACTGGTCACTCATCAGTGGGCTAGAATGAACCTTGGTGAAATGGATGAGACGAGTCCACAGTTTCCTATAGTGGTGGAGGTGTATAAGGATGTATTTTCAGCGGATGTTCAAGGGCTACCTCCTCTCATATATGTATAATTCTACATTGATATATCCCCTAGGATGGTATTGATATATAAACCTAAATATCAGATGTCACCCACAGAGCTCTAGGGTCTAAGGGTAACATTAGTGGAATTTATAGAGAATGGGATCGTAAGGCCCGTAATTTCACCATGGGCAACCCCGGTGTTGTCTCCCAAAAAGGATGACAGAAGCTTGAGTTTATGCATGGACTTATGGTGCCTGAACCAGGTGACCATGAAGAAAAATTATCCTCAACCTTGTATTGATGACCCCTTTGATCAGATGAAGGGTTCGATTTGGTTCTTAAAGATAGACCTCTATTCAATTTATCACCAGCTTCGAGTACAAGATGAGGAAATCCTGAAGACAACATTCTGATATCGTTATAGACACTAAGATTAATTAGTGATGCTGTTTGGCATGATGAATGCTCCATCAACATTCATGGGACTCATGAACAGGAACTTCAATCCGTACATAGAACAATTTATAGTGGACTTCATTGATGACATATTAGTGTATTCAGTGTCTGAGGTGGAACACACGATACACCTGAGAATGGTTTTGGACACATTCTAAGAGCACCAGATTTATGGAAATCTCTAAAAGTTTTATTTATGTATCTGAAAGGTTCATTTCCTAGTACATGTCATCTTAGAGCCTGATGTTTTTGTGGATCTAGTGATGATCGAGTTGGTTATTTCATGCGAGACACCCAAGAGTGTTTCTGAGGTGAGGAATTTCCTTGGGTTGGATGGGTACTATCAAAGGTTTGTACCTAAATTCTCCATAATGGAATCACCCATGAAAGCATTTAAAAAGAAGCGAAAACCCTTTGTGTGTATAGAAGGATTCTATAAGGGCTTTCAGCAGCTGAGGACGATCTTAACAAGTGCCAATATATTGAGGTTCCTATAAGAGGGTTCCTACTATGTTGTGTACAGTGATGCATTAGGAACATGGCTTGGTTGCGTCCTAATGCAAGGGAAAGTAGTTATTTCTTATATATCATGAAATTTGAGACTGCATGAGAAGAACTATACGACTCATGACCTTGAGTTGGCAGTGGTAGTCTTCACACTAAATATGTGGTGACACTACCTTATGGGACAACGACTCAACATCTAATCTGACCACAAGAGTCTCAAGTGTATAATTTCTCAAAAGAATATGAATTTGAGATAGCGACTTTGGCTAGAGATCCTCTAGGACTATGACATCAATATAGTATATACTCATGGGAAGTGAAACATGGTGCCAGATGCTCTCAGTAGGTGATTGAGTTCAAATCTACTGAATGAGTCCTCAGAGCAGTTATACTCACATCATATATCTTTTGTGGATAGAGAGGAGACTCGTTTTATTCAGTAGATGGTATTTTACCCACCACTCTTAATGAAATTTGGGGAGTCTCAACTCAGAGATGACAGAAGTGAGACTACACGTGCCCATATGTGCATAGGTCATTCCCCTGATGGACATTCTAAATATGGGGACGACAACAACATTTTCATAGGATGAAACGTACTTATAGTGGAATTGCAGGAGGAGGTGTTGAGGTAGTTCTATACATCCCCTTTTACAGTATATCCAGGTGTGGCGAATATGTACCAGGACCTCCGACGTTAGTACATGTGGCTGGGATGGTGAAGGTAGTGGCATAGTTTGTCTCGAGATGGATTACTTTTCTGCAAGTGAAGGCTGAGCACTAGGTTCTTTGAGGGTTGACCCTACCCCTTCAGGTATTGGAGTGGAAGTGTGATGGGATATCAATGGAATTTATAATGGTTTTACCACATATGTGTAAGAATGACGATATCATCTGGGTTATCATTGACCAACTCACTAAGTCAACCCACTTCTTAACGACCCACAAAAATTTGTTTGGTAGAGGGGTCCAGATGCCTTTATGTGTGGAAGATTTGACAACGATGAGACTTTTACAGAGTACCTGGGGGAGAAAGAGGATAGACTGGAGAGGATACTTCATGGACGGTCGATTCTATTGGTGTGTGTTCATTGGAAGCCTAAGAATCTCTTAGAGAGCATGTGGGTGAAGGAGGCTCAGATCCATACTTTGTACCCTCATTTGTTTGATAAGAGATTATTTTGGATTACCATCTTGTAAATCCCTAATTTGTGGAGTAATGTAATAACAAGGAATTCCAATAATTTCTTTTGATATTAAATGAGATTATTTAGAGACCATAGAATGATATGACGTTCAATTCTGAGGCCTAGAGTGCTCTGAATGATCCGTCATAAAATGTTAATTTTTAAATATAATGTGTGAGGGGCTTTCCTAAAAAAGTTTAATTACTGTTAAATTGATTCTGGGATCAGAAATTTGAGGGCACCATTGAATTCAGGATAGTGGATTTACCCTATCTGTGACTTAATTTTACTCGGCATGGTCCTCCAGTGAAAAAACCCGAAAATTGAATAATCATAAATAAAATAATTAAATAAAAATATTGTATTATTAAAATCTTTATGGAAAAATAACGGTGACTCGAATTAAAAATTTGAGACCACCATTGCACTCATGAGTGTATGATTTCCATAGGCATGGCCTAACATTGGGTAGCACGGGTCAACAGTGGAATGTTGTTTTTGTGAGTATGTAAAATAATTAAATAATGTTATTTTATTTTCAATTTCTTATAACACATAAATGGTAACTCGGATAAGAAATCCTAGTGTACCATTGAGTTTGTGAGAGTATACTTTCCTTTGGTGGGGACTAACATCATATGTCACAACCCGATTGTGAAATTTGTTTTTGGGACATAAACGTAAATAAAGTAGTTTAAATAAATGTTATTTTATTTTCGAATCCCCATTAATCAAAAATGGTGACATGGATTAAAAATATGAGAGAACTTTTCAGTTCGTAATGAGATGTTATCTTTAAGAAGGACTTTACCTCAACTTACATGGGTCAAGAGAAAAAGTTATTTTTCTGGAATGTTACGGAAAAATAAAATAGACATAAAATGTATATTTTTTCAAAAATTGTTTTGCTGCAATGAAACAATAAGCTCACTATTTCATTCCATAAATTTTACCACATAACGATGTTGCAACGTAAAGTAATAGAAATTTAGTTTCATAAATGAAACAGCATAACACTGGTAACTCATCGTAACAGAAACATTGTGGCGTGTTTTCCCCACTAAATGGTATAATAGAAATAGAATATTAGACAGGATCATCAAAATCCCTCTGATTATCTAGAAGGAAAAACACCATTGACATACATCGGAGAATTAGAAAGCAGTGGCGAAACCCTTGGAGAGAGAATCAGAACTGAAGATCGATGGATGATGATGTACAATCATCCTCAACATATCTATGTTACTAGGTAGGGGTTTCATGCTTTTATATGTTAATTTCATTCCCCCGTACTCACTTTTAAACAAAGAATGTGGGTTAACTCACATACAAGTTATCCCCTGAATCGATCATTCATTCGAGAAGGTTAATGATAAATTATAAAGGGGATATTTATCTTAGTGATCATTCCACCATATTTTTTTTCGTTCATTGTGATCCTGATACAAAAAAGAATTTCGTTCAACATGAACTAATTATCCAATCACCCTTTGGGTGTTCATATGGGATACTCCTTCCCCTTCATCCTTCTTGTCTTTTATAATTCTTCATGGAGAAATGGTCGATGGTGCATCGTCCATGGGAGAACAAGGTTGAAGGGGCATGGCTAGGCCAGCTACGACACCCAGA
Organism: Viscum album; assembly: GCA_963277665.1. Classification (NCBI taxonomy): domain Eukaryota; kingdom Viridiplantae; phylum Streptophyta; class Magnoliopsida; order Santalales; family Viscaceae; genus Viscum; species Viscum album. The sequence goes on from OY728158.1 coordinate 31,843,903, forward strand.
CATGGCAGCGGCATCACCAAGCCACAGCGGTGGTGGAACCAGTCCACTACATGCAACAACGATGGCTGGAGGGAGTTAGAGTTCTTGTAGTGTGTTGTGGATGAAATAGGGGTCACCGGTATGAAGGCTGATGGCTGGTGATGAGAGGATGCGACCACCCATTCATGTCAGAGGCATAATGTGTGGATCACGACACTGAGACGGACCTCTACTCACTGTGGGTCACAGGGAGGAACTAGTAAGTGTGACAGGACTGCCTCGCCGAAAACACGGTGCTGCATGGATGCATGAACCAGATGTCGTCTGGTGTTTGAGCTGGGGGAAAATTGGCCAGCCTATGCGGGTCGGGCTGGTGAACTATATAGGGCTTCTGGGCAGCCTGGGCTCGAGGATAACTAGCCCGGGCCAGGACATAGGTGAAACTGAGTCACATGGTGGCCTAACTAGGCTATACCAGTCCAACTGAATTAGAACATGAATGAGAATGTGGACCCGAACGTTGGGTGACCCGATGGGCTAGACCCATATCTGAACTGTGCCAAATCTATCTAGGCCCATTGGGCTTCTCCACTAGGCTGGGCCAGACCGGGTCAGGTTGTCCTAAATGGGTTGGGTAATGATAGACCCCCAGGATGGATTTGTCAGGTCGGTCCGACCATGTCAGACTGGGTCCGGACGCAACTAGCCTCTGTTTACTAAGATTCCATAATCTTTCATACTCGGCTTTCAATTGATGTGTAGTTTGTGGCATTGGTAACCCTATGATAATAATTTCTTTTTGGAATACTCTAAATGAGATTATATTATAGTCAAGATATGACCGATTTCTTGAGGAGTTGATTCTCTGATAATCAAGCACATTAGATATCAGTAATTCTACATCTGAATGTGACATGAAGTCTATGATGTGTGTATTATTTTGGTTAAGTAGATGAGAATACCTCAGTTCATTAGTAGACGAGCGTACATCAGTGGTTCTGAAGACGAGCGTACCTTAGTGGTTCAGTAGACGAGTGTACCTTAGTGGATCAGTAGATGAGCATACCTCAGGGGTTCATCAGAGAAGTGTTCATTAGTAGTTCAACATATGTGCGTACCTTAGTGGGGTATATCAGTGGTTCTGAAACATTAGTCCTTACGAACCCCCTCATCTGAAAGTCCTCCAACTATACACTCATCTCCCAGAGCTCTTGTATATCCATATGATATGCTGGTGTAGATATCAGTGTCTTCTCGGGGTATAGATCAATGCTAATGTCTCCCTCTCTGCGAAGAGGTATTCCTAGAACATCCTCTTGAAATATATCCTCGTACTCATCCACAAAGGTAGGAAACTCTGGAATCATCTCATCCATTGCACCGAGGGTCACGTATCCAAATAATGAGTGATCGGTTGCACTATACTATGTGTGAGTCCATCTTATTTTTCTCCGATTTCTTTTTAACTAAAAAGGATAACCCAGTCCCATCTCTAAAGACGCATCACATTGTGTGATTAAAACTGTCAATATGGGCATGAACTATGGATAGCTTGTCCATATGAAGGATGACATTGTAAGGCCCCAATGCTGCTATTAAAAGATCCCAGCTAAAGCTGTTGCCTCCAAGAGAAAGCTCTCACTTCTGGTCCCAGTGTGTGATCGCTAAATCCCCTTCTGTAAGAGTCTCTAATCGGAAGGATCGAGCCAACGAATCGAGTGTAATCTCTAATCTATGAACAATATATATGGTATAGAATGAGTGAAGGGCACCTATTTCTATAATAATTGCTACCAAGGTGAAGAAGAAACACATCTTACCTCTAATCATATCTCAAGAGCCATGTTTGTAGGCCTCCATCACCTAAATCTACCCTCACCCATCTCCACTGGCTCCTAAATCCCGTGGTGGAACACTGGGGGGGGGAGGTTGTAGCACCTCAAACCTATTTCCACCACTTACTGCTCATACAGCTCCTTGGACACCTCTGCCACCCTACAGACCACCTCGCTCAAACCACTTTTGCTGCCTCAGTGGCCCTTCAACTGTCTGCTGATCATCTGTGCAGCGAGTAGGGAAACCACAAGCCATGTTTCCCTGCCCACCACAGGAGTTGTCGGCCTTGCACCTCTTCTAACTCTTGCTACCCTGGTTTCCTCTTACAACCAACCCTATGTCCCAGGTTCATCTTTTGAATTGTATGTCCAGCTTGTACCTCTGTGTAAACTGCCGGATACCCGCCACTGATGATTCGTCCACCCGTCGCACGATGCTAGCTCCCACCATCAGTGCCTACTCATCGAGGAAGCTCTCCACTAGTAGAGCTCACTCCAGCACCCTAGCCTTCATAGGCATGCTGAGGGAAATCATCGATACACTAATCTCTCGTAGGATTCCCTACTCAAAGTTCGTGGGTTTAAAGAAAGGGTCTCGCTCCATATCCATAGTGTAATGGGAGTGTTCAGTGATCCTCGGAGAGTACTCAGTCATATATAGGATTCCCTTCTATAAGGGAATTAGCTCATGTATGTGAAATAAGAAAAAAGTCACAAGGAAGAACTCCTCCTTCAAAAGTCGCTTTAAGTCAGACCAGGTGAGGGTCTCCTCCTCATGAATTTGGATGGTCAAACTCCACCATCTCTCCACCATGACCGGTAGAAATCTCACTACTAGAACTTCCATCTGGTCAAGTAGTGTCCTCACTAAGTGGAAGACTCATTTCTTCACCTCCATCCAATCCTCACCGACCTTAGAATTTTTCTATCCCCTAAACCTGGGAGGTCTCTATCACTAGAACTCGTGTAAGGCACTGAGCCTATTCACATATTCTCCCAGTAGCGCTGGTAGAAAATGTTGACGAATGAGTACTGGAATCGATAGTACACCACTTGAAGGTGACATCTCAATCAAGAGTCCATATACCAAATCCTCATCTCTTTGTGGACCATCCACATGGTCATGTACTCGAATCCTGGTTGGCTGTCTGCATGGTGGAATCCAAAAAAAGATCAAGATGAACCATTGTAATTAAATTATACCTAGTGAGATGACTCTTACTAAAAAAAATATCATGAAAAACATTAAAAAATGTATGAAACCAGTGTCCTAAACACTTGGCCACCTATAATTTTGTTTTGTGCCACTGGCCTGGCCTGATACCAAGTTTTTCCTACAACTCTTGTCTGGCATGCTGGGCGGGCTCGATCGAGCCACCTGAGACACAGTGGGCACCACATCCCTATTCTGCCAACGAGGCTTAACAAAGTCGTGTCCCTCCCCTCTTTTGAAACATCATGTTGTAGCCAGCCATTGGATGGCCATGTCTTCTGCACATGGTCTCGCATTCCACACATATCTTGGCCCACTAGGCAGTCCGCTCCTCTAATGCAACCCACAAACAATGCCACCCTACCACACCGTCATGGCCAGCACGAGCCGCAGACTCCTCCGCATCGGTGCGCCAACGGCTTTCGTCGGCTCCCACCTTCCGCTGCCTCCATGGGCCACTATTGCCTGTGATATCTTCTTGTGGACCACCAATCCCACTCTTGTGTTCTAATTATTTAACCATATTCACCCTCATGCTTCTTGGATCACAACCATCTATGCAATGGCCTCAAGGTCACCTCACCGGAAATTTGAGGGTTCAGTCATGAAGACCACACGAACACCCAAAGCGAAATAACTAGAATTTAATCATGCCGAATCATATTTGTTCTCGTTATTAGAAACAAGAATCATATGCTATTATAAATCACTAAATTTTAATATCCCCTTTTAATCCTGCATATTTAACCATCTCGCATGAATGATTGAACCACGGGTGATCTTTTTTGTGAGTTAACCTGCATTCATTCTTTAAAATAATTAACGGTGATAAGGGAGAATTCCATTAGAATAAAACCCCATACATGGAAAGAATATTACTCAAGGATGATCATTCATCATCATCTATCGATCCACAATCATGAATCGACTCTCCAATGGTGTCATCATCATCGTCTGATTCACTAAAATTTTTCATTTGAGAGGTCATCCTTCATCATTCATCTTTACCATCCACTAATGCCTTAGAACAATTATAAGATTCTACCAAAAATCATACATTACAAGTTAGAAAATTAACTGAACTAACATGAATCAACATTTCTATTATGCTATGTTGCAATATCATTACGCTAACTCATTAATGAAGTTCGTTAATGAGATTCATCATCAACTCATTGTTTCACCTCAACACTTATGTTCTACTACCCAACGATGAAGAAAACAGTTTTAATAATGTTTTATGTTATTTTATTTTTCTTTCAAAAAGTTCAAAAATTAACTTTCACCCTCAACCCACATTTGTCGAGCTAAGATACACCTAAGGGAAACACGCCCTATGGAGCTTTGTAGTACTATAATATTTCCAATCCAAGTTACCATTTAGGAGTTATAAAAATTTGATAAAAAAATAATTATTACTTAATTATTTTATTTACAGCCAAAATCTACTTTCCATTATTATTCTGTTCCAACCAATGATAGCCCCTTTTAGGTGAATCCTGATGCTCTGAGTTCAACGGTTCCTTCATATATTTTATCCAGGAACCAGATTAAATTATAGAAAAACCCTCTCACTAGTTTTTTTAATGAACTAAAAAAATAGTTCAAAAATATATTTTGGCAACTCCAGGACTCATAATTATGTTCCGTATCCGAGACTATTCTCAAAATAAGCCCACATAGTTTTCAAAAAAATTACATGGAATTATGGGGTATTATAATAATAGGGGTTCTGTTCATGATATCTTTAAGTTATACAATATATTTCATGCATATGTCTTCAAACATAAAATTAGTTTCCATTTTTGGGTTGGTTAGTCATTGGAAAATCAATTTTTCTAAAGTCCCTAATAAAACATCTACAAAAACAACATAGCTTTAAAATGATTTGATATGACTCACAATGAAAAACAGTGGTATTATAGAAATTATTTCAACCATGTATAGTTCTACTTATGTTCAATCCTCAGATGTTATGTAGTTTGGTGCACTACAATTTCTCCCCATGAAATGTACTTCTTCAAAATTTAAATCCATGTTTTTTATGATGAGTTTATTTATATATTTTTATATAATTTCTCTATAAATTTCAAATAATTAACCAAAAATAGTAAAATCATCAATAAATACCTCCATTAAGATCTCAATATAGACTAAAAATATACATACCATGAAGATTTGAAAAGTAAATGGGATTATACATAACCCATATGGAACCCTCCTGTGAGAAAATATATAAAATAGACAATTGCATATTGTTTTGTCTTAATAATTTAGTGAAATATAAACCTATAAATACCTAAATAAATTATAAAAACAATAATGGAATTTCCCAGCTACCCATTCTTAAAATTATTCAATTAATTGAATGGGGAAGTGGACATTTTCGGTGATTAGAACACCTTATATATTCAATAAATACCCCCTAACTATTATGGATCAATGTGGTCACAAAATCATTATTATCATTTTACACAAAGTTAAATTCAGTTTTCTTTAGTAAATTAGGAATGGGTTTTTTCCCATTGAATGTTCGAGATAGGGTATATGATTTTATCTCCTAAAAATATCTTAACATGTTTTTTAATACATCATTATGTTTTAGGTTTAGCATTATTTGGGGTTGTATCATGGGTTAAGACATGATATGTAGAAAAATCCAGTGAACATAAGTTATTAATCTTTAAGATATATCATATTGATCATCCTATATACTTAATACTTTTCCATGAAATTTCTAATAATTAGTACCCATTATTATAGTCCAAAATGTTTGAAATTATGACTGAATGGTTTTCATTTTCCATAAGAAGGGAATATTTTATTTTATAGTGTAATACCTTTAGTTATAATTTATGGGTATTGTGAAGATGGTCTAAACTCAATATTCAGTATATTTTCAACCTGCACATGTAGTGAATAAGTGTTCATAGAGGATCTGAATAAATAATAAAATCAAAATTCATCTAGCTCTTAAATTATTTTAGCTCACATAACTATTTCCAGTTTAATCTCATCTTCAAAAAAAAATATTCATCAGTATAATTATGAGATTCACGATCATTTCCTAGTTTAATTATATCAAAATTCACATATATTCTATAGAATAATCAAAAAATTTAAAATGATTTATTGGTAAAACTAATTTCATTACATGAGGATATTTCATTAAACCTAAATTTCAAATTTCTATAGTTTTTCCCCAAAAGGAATTATAAGTGCTCCTTAATTATAAATTATTATGCTTTTTATATTTTAATAAATTACCTATCTATATAGATATGAGAATGATCCTTACCTCTTTATTATTCCATTTTTAGAAAAAAAAAATATTAAGGGATTAATAGTTGATTCACACTTACTAGAACATTTTCTAAAACTCCAACTGGGTTGGCAATGGTTTGGTCAAAAATTTACAAAGTTACACTAGTTTTCTTGAGCTGTACTATTTATAGGTAATTGAAAATAGATTAAGACACAACATTAATTTATGCTCCCAAATCACATAATTCACGGGAAAATGAGTTTAATTATAATTCTTGGGAGAGAAAATATACCTAGATAAGTTATTTTTATTAGTAATAGAAAGATTAAAAGAACAGAGATATTTCCACAAAGTTTTACCTTTTCATGACTTTGAATTTTCTTCTTCTTGGTGTACACTAACTTGATAAAACATGAATAACATGAGAATTGTTGGAAAGCCTCCAGCAAATGTATGTTGATCTCCAATCTATTGAATGCTTCCAATACCTATTTTTATAATGAATAATCATTATTTTCTTGGTTATATTTATTATTGAGTGGTAATGGAGGTTTTGGTTGATGTAGTTACACCATTTTCTTTCTTACCTTATCCAAATTCCTAGCATGTAATTTCATAATGACTTTATACTAAAGTTCCATATCATGGAAAGATTCTTTAGTTTCCTTGGTCTCTAAACATCATGATTTGATCTCTAACTTTGTGTCTTCACTATTTTTCACCTAATTTACCTTTCTTAATGAAATATATCTGTCATTTACTTAGTATATTTTTATTTATTTAACATGTAGCTTACCTAGGTAATGATTTTCCATTTTCTGATGGTGAAAATAGTGTAGATGAACTCTCTCTTCCAAAACATCGACTCTAATCTATGTGTGGTGAATATAGTTTTATAGTTTATTTGATAATCCACCCACTATTTTAGAAATTCCATTACTAAGGTTAAATAATATAGTATTTTTTAACATGTTTAAGAAGGTGGAGAAGTGTGTCTATGGATTCGTGTTTGTTAGAAAGACTCTAGAAAATACAAATAGAATGGTGGACATGAATGTTGATGGTTTCAGTATTTATGTAAGAAGTTTGAGTATTCCTTGAAGATTTAGATAAAGGTGCATTATTGGTACTTCCTTGGGTACATGGTATTTTAATTTTTCAATTCCTTAAACATAAGGGGGCCATTTATTTGGTGTTATTGGGATGGAAAATCCAAAGCACTCTTTGGGGGGTTAAAGGTGACAGTTCTTCAAAATAATATAATTCTAAATGACTTAAAATTTAGGTTCCTTATTTTATTTCTTTCAAATAATATTTTTTTAACCTCTTTACATCAATAAATCTTCGAGTTGTCGTTTTTATGAAAAAATATTTTGAATTTTGGAAAAAACTCTATATTAAATCATTGAATTTAGCTGTTTACTATTAAATTTGTTATTTTTCAGAGCAATCATCTTGTAATTTCTTATCATCATCTATCAATACATTGTAAATTTATACCATAAATTTATTGTCTTCTAATGGATAATGTGGTCAGAATGATTTAAATTACTAGAATCTCTTCCCAAAATCATATTTAGTTTTGATTTTTTAGTTCCATAAATCCCCTTTCTTGACTGGGTACTCCAGGATGTAGTGAAAAAATTCTGGATAAATGCCCTTTGATGTTCATTCCAGATGTTATAAATTCCAAGTTATATAATATATAACATTCGTAGGATGATACTTCAATATAAAATTGAAAAAAATTAAAAACTATATGATCTTTTTAGATTCCACTCAATTTAGAATTGTTATAAAAATTTCCAAAATCTCATTAGTGTTAGTTAGGTTCCACATATAATGATATGTGAAACAAAGTCATTAGTTTCATTTTTCTAGTTTTTAGTTCAATATAAATTGATTATTTCATTAATAGGTATCTTTTCCCTAAAATTAAGATAATAAAATTCACTTAAATAACAATACAAATCTTTTGAATTATTATTCATATTTTCACTACCTATATTAAATCTAGTACAATGATAAAATTAGGATTTGTAACTTTCCAATAAGAAAATGAAAAACTCCATTTACTCGAATTTAGTTATTGATTGATTCTGGATTATTTCCAGTATGGTTCTCACAATATATTGATCAATACATATGAGGTGATATAGAATATATCTATTCATGTAAAAAAATTGTTTAAAATGAAAAAAATTAATTAAAAACAAAAAAATGGCCTAACTCCTCAGAAACATTTACATATTGATGATGATCTTATAAAGGTATCATTAAAACAATATTTTTAACCAAAGATAAAAAGAAGTAAAATTGGGGATTATGTTATCTCTCAAGAGGATTCTTTTTTAGTTTTTTCTATAAAATTGTTTGGGTTCATTAGGTTTAAGAGAAAAATATTTATTTTGAAATAAAATATAATAAATACGTGTTTGAAGTCGATGTAAAATTCATGCATGTGATGTATAGGAAACACATATGTTTCCTGTACACTTGAACTATTTCATATAATGTAGCGTGTTAAGGAATATTCACTCCATAACATTTGGTTACATATAAGTTATTAATTAATGTTTTTTGTTCTTTTATATAATATACCTTTTTCATTTAGGTGTTTAATTAATGAACACTCCAATGTGATTAATGCTCAGGTGGTATACGATTGAAACCAAAACATTTCGATATAGTTGAACCTCTTAATGAAATAAACAATGTTGATGATGGATATATAAGGTAATATGATCTAGTTCTATTGGATTTGAGATGATTTTGATCCATATTTGAATATCACTTCTTCTTGAATTTCATATGTTATTCCCCAAAGAAGATAGAACCCTTTTATGGTTACATAAATCCTCCCAAATGTTCATGGATCTTCTGGCCATTATAATCCCTCGAGGGGGAGTATTTTTTTCTGATTCAATTTTCTTCATTAAACATTCAACATTAACGATATAGAATGGATTTTACTAACTTATATGGGTTGTAAATGTTTTTTTATACTATAATTTTTTAAAAAAAATTACACATTTGGATTCTTGAAGACATATCAAGCTATTAATGGGTTTCATTATAGCGCTAATGATCCATGATGATAAAAAACCCCATCAGTGTTACCATAGATTGATATTTTAAGTTTAAATCATGTTTTAATCCCTATTTTTTATTAATATTAGAACTGAAAATGAATTAAAATATTCTCATAAGATTTAGTACAAAACTAGTGATCTTTACATATCCTGGGTGAAGGTAATCGCATGTTTCCTTCAAATATATGAGGATGCATAAATTTGATGACCTAGTTACCTATAAAAAAGGGACCATATAAATTTTGTATGAGTCTAGAGTTTATGTGATTTCTATATGTCAAGGCTTCACTTACCATTTCATGAAGGAGTTCAGATATAGATAATTTATGGAAAAACATTATGTAAATAAGTTTACACTGCACATGACCCTTAGCTCGTTTGGTAAGGACTTTTCAAGTGCACCCGGGGGACCAGTGATCAAATCCAGGCGGAGACATTATTTTCGGGGGTACTATAGCAGTACTATAGTAGGAACTGTAACAGAAACTGTGTAGTACTATAGCTCGTACTATAGCGGGAACTGTAGTGGTACAGTTTGGAACTGTAGAAGCCGGAAATATGCCCCTGTTTGGGCCTTTGGACCACCGATTTGGTCGCCAAGTCCTTTAAGGCCTTCATCCCACCCAGGACTTCAGGTCAGTAAGGCCTTCGACCCACCTCAAGGCCTTCGATCCACCATAAGTGCAGATGAAAACCAGACGAACTACGAGGAAAAGCTCTATAAAGAGGATGAGCAAGGAGTTTTCAATACAGTAGATGATAAACAGATTAGAAGAATGAAAGGGTATGACACCTGCCATCGGGACAAGCATGTGCATGCATGGGAATGCCCAGTCAAACTGCCATGTGAAGGTGGAGAGATGATTTTACGATGAAGATGTTGAGGAGGATCAGTTCCAAGTAGTATGTCTAGGATGTATGTAATGTTTGAAGTTTACGGGAAAATTAATTCCTCTAAGGCCTTTGGGCTATGTAATACATACGCCTACAGGGCTTGTAAGGCTTCCACCTCACCCCTTGAAAGGTGGATTATCAAAAATCAATAAAAAATGAAGGCCTTTGGGCCATTGGAGGAGGAAGTTCACATATGAGTAATTTGGGTTTTTCCATTACATAAAGGGTTCATATAATGGTAAAAGATGATTACCCTTATGTTGTATTCACTACATAAGGGTTATGAATATCTACCCTCAAATAGATATTTTATGTATGGATAGTGGGAGATTACCCTCATACATAATTTTGATTCTACATAATTGCATGTATAAAAAGGTGTAATTATTTTTTAAAATTTTAAAGTTATTAATAGTTTATAATTTTTTTAAAATAATAAGAAAAGGTGTTTTAGGAATTTTTATTTTGTAAATAATGTATAGATAAATTAATTAATAAATTATGGATTATAATTTAATAATTAAATGTTTATAAAGTATTTTTTTATTCTTAAATATTAAATATTAATAGTAAAGTATTTGTTTTCCAACATTATATGGAATTTCCAGTGATATATAAATAAAATAAATTATTTATAAATCATAAGAAGTTATTTATTATTTTTTTATATTATATGAAAGTATATAAAATATTTATATTATTCAAAATGTATATATAATTGAAACTAAATTATAAAATGATTATGACTCTTGAAATTTCATAGGAGTTTAATATAACACTAAAAATGAATGATTTCAATTTGAAATGAAAATAATGTGCATTTATTCATGTTTTTGGAGTGTCCAACATGTTTTGTAGCTTTATAAAATGTTTATAGTTAGCTTTTATTTATGATTATTCCATAAATACTTATCTCATTTTTTAGGGAATGTATATTTTTTTTTGTTTTTCTATTTCATATGATACTCTTTTTTAGTGAATAATGTTTGAAATGTGAATTTTTTTATAAGTTATGTATAAAAACTAAATTTATTCTAGTAATTATAGCCATGTATTACATGTTAGCTATGACTCCATAAAATTATGTTTTCATCTTACCTAACCTATTTTTTAAAATTATTATATTGAAATATTTTTTGAATATATATTGTTCATATTTGGTATTAAATATATATTTATTTTGATTCTCTATTGGGTAATGTCTCCCTTGTTAGTGGGACTTAGGGTGGGACGACCTAATTTCTTGGAGAATTATGCCTTGTCAAATAAGAGATTGTAGTTGGCTATTTCTGTCACACAAGGATTACTCATGTGTCATTTCCAATCTTATATAACTATATGACTTTATATGAATTGTTTATGTATCTTATACATATGATTCATTTGTATATATATTAAAATGTTTTCCTTCTATTTTTCGGTTAGTTACAAAAAAATGTGCATTGTGTGAATATTTACACATTAATGTGTCTTAGATACATTAATCTGGTTGTTTTAATAGGTATTCAATAACTATACTATTAAAATCAATCATACAAAGAAGGAATAAAACTTGAGAATATAAATTTTTAATAATTTTTTTTAATTCAAAATTTACTATATATATATTATTAAATTGGTGACATGTAGAAACTCCCAAAATGCTAATTGTGAGACTCCTTTAAAAGAGACACCTGTTAAGACACAATACATTTAATCAAGAATGGTCTACAAAGGATAGGTTCCCTTGAGTTATTTTACCTCAAGAAAGAATGTGCAAGGTAACATTGGATCATCATTGGTTTGCTTATGAAAAAGAAGGTTGGTCCAAAAATATTCTACATTTTCGTATTCCTATTATTGACATTCTATTAAACATAGTTTGTGATCCCTTAAGATGGATACCAGAGGAATATAGTTGGGTGAATTCATACTATGGATTTGGATAATGGGATATCTTCTCAACTATACAATAATAATTATTGGTATGATTGAAATGATTCCATACATAAAAATATAAAAAGTGAGAGGACTGTAAAAGCAAACTCATAGCTTAGTGAAATTTGAATCTTGGATCACTATATGGATATCATGTTTTGTGTCATTATAATTCTGTGGGATCACTTTCACAACAAGATAAAATAAAATAAACACATCCACTAATATGTATTTCTTTTAGATTATAACTACTTAATCACAATAATAATGAGATCACAAATATTTTTTTGAAAAATTAACCAATAATACCAAAAAAAACTATCATCAAACCCGACTTGTTACACACTTGAATGGTTCTCCTGATCCCCATTGGCTGGCGAACAATAGTAATGAATCAAAAAAACCAAAGGGACTAATTTCACTTAACCTTGAACAAAATAATTGTTATATATATATAATTTTAAAAAACAATTGAATAAAAAAAAGAAATATATTCCATAATCAAATAGAAATACTAGAAAAAATACCACTTAAAATCCAGATAAAACCAATGGTGCATTTACAAAAAAACCCAAAAGGAAAAATAAAAAACAACATATACTATATATGATATGTGGGAAATTTCTCTCCATTGCACCACCAACCACCCATACCTAGCTAACATAAACTTTATCACCTCACTATGATTCCATACCTTTTCCTACAAAAAATAAAAATACTAGGGATACTAATCAATGAATTCATATACAGGGTGTAAGATATGCATGCTCAATATGATCCCAACAAAGTGTTACATATCATGTATCGGTAAAAATAACCCCTTTATTCTAATTTTCTAGAAAAATTATCATTCTAAAAGGTAAATAAATTTCATATATAAGCATGGTAAATATTACAACATTTATATAGTTCTAAAAAATGTTGGTAAAACAGTTTTAACACATAAAAATACATTTGAAAAATATTATATATCAAATCCAAAATTGTAAAATGATAAACCAAACATTTATATTAGACAGGGATCACAATTGATCAATATAGATGACTACTCAAACCATGAATAATGACCTGTTTTCACTAAATTCTTCAAAACATAATCTTATGTATTGTATGTACACCCCATGAGTGGACCCCCAAATATTGTAATGATCATGTGCCTAAAATAAAAACCTCAAATATTGAGTCATGCCAAATGAGTGAACCCCACCTCTACCCCGAAAATAATATGGATGATGGCTAATTATACAATGTACATCTAAGTACAAAATGTATACCATGTATTTCATTGACCAAAATCAATTTCAAAGTGCATCAAATTTCATAAACAATTTCAAAAAACCCAATTATTCCAACAAAAACATCCTCTAAAATCCCATTTTTAAATCAATTCTCAATGATTTGAAAATTTCTTTTCTCTTAACAAGATATGGTAAAACCTATTTTTCAAAAATATAATTTATGAACATAAGTAAATAATGATATTTTATTTAAAAAAATTATAAAAAAATAATTATTACATATCAACAAACATATGATGTAGAAATAACCATGTACATTAAACTCAAGTCCCACACTAACCATAAAAATATCCACACACAAAAAACTAAAGGAAAATAATATTGATCAAAAAAATTATTGAAAATGTCTCAAAGAAGAATCATAACTTGATTACCAATCCAAAAAATTCGTACAAAAACCATTTCTACAACCAAGAGCATTAAAAATAATGGAGAAAAAAACTTTCCAAATATAGAGAAACCAACCACACCTAAGATCAAAGTTCCAAAATGAGTTATTTAGAAGGAAAGGAATCACTAAAAGTCATATGGGAGAAAAAAAGGTATAAGGTTGAGGAGGAAACATAATGAATTAGTATTCATTCTTGATATGAATGAAAACCTATAATTCATGGGTTATTAACACCTTGAATCCAATATTTTCGGGGTAAATCCCAAAAGTTCCTCATATATTGAAAAAGGAATTTCATCAGGTTAAATAAAATCACAATAAACCAACTCATGTCATGGAAATGATCCACGGCCTAAAAGAATTTCATTATCTGAATGAAATCTTTTAAATCTTCCTAGTGATATATTCAACTAGTGAATCATATTCACAATATGAATGTACGTGGTTGGAAGTTCCCAGTCCATGTTATTATAAAAACTCCCATTTTACCCCTTCCCTACAAACCTAAGACTAAAATCTCTAATAAATTAAAAATAGAATAGACTTTTTACTATGAGGCTAAAAATTCCCCATCATAATAATTTCCATCACCAAAAAATCATGTGGAAGAATAATTCTCTAGTAGGTGGTGAGTCCATTGTTCCCTCACTAATGATTTATTCTACTATGTTTCATGAGTATATGATATGTGTATCCATAACACTTTGAACAATAGAATAGAATTACCACATAATATATTTACATGGATATGAATTTTTTTATGGGTTTCTTCACAAAAAAACATCTTCTTCCAAATCAATCTCCTCCCAATTGAGAACAAGAGAGGGATCAAGATATTAATTCCGATGTTAATATTTGTGGAAAAATCATGGATAGTTGTAAACTAAGTAGTAAATTCAAATCAATGAAAAAAATACCTAATATTTTTTGTGACAAAATGGTACCACATATCTCAGATCCAACATTCTCTAATTTTCAACCCAATAGTGACCCAACCATGGAGAAACTTCCAGGAAAACTCATTCAATTATCTGTATATGATTTTTGTTGAATCTGATATATAACAAAGTGTTGACCTATATCATAAATTATTATCAACATATCTTGAATGATACCCAGTCCCACAAGAGAGTAATATCCCACTTATACCCTGCAATGATGTGAATTACACGGGAGACTTTACAATGCCTCATTGGGTTCCATTCTGATTTATGATTGATATCTTTTATTAAATGAATTCTCAGATAGTTCCAATTTTTTTTCACACTATCCACAAAAATCCAAGAAAAATGTTTCAAATATAACCTCTAGGATCAGATTATCATGATTTATCTAACCATCCATATGTGAATGGT
Source organism: Viscum album (assembly GCA_963277665.1). Classification (NCBI taxonomy): domain Eukaryota; kingdom Viridiplantae; phylum Streptophyta; class Magnoliopsida; order Santalales; family Viscaceae; genus Viscum; species Viscum album. The sequence goes on from OY728158.1 coordinate 31,859,142, forward strand.
ATGTTTTAGTTGACCAAATATAACTCCCCATCACTTCCTAGAGACTATTCTAGAATATGTAAGTAATAATATGATCTCAATACAACACAATGGAAGAAATAACCTCATTTAAACTCACAATATCTTACACGGATGATATACCTATATCCTTACCCTTTATTGTTTCCCTGATTAGAAAAAATTGAGTTTACTTTTTCCACTAATCAATCACTAACAAGATTGAATTATTTGCATAGGGGGTACAATAAATCCAAAAAAAACATCCATGGGAACTACACTCCATTTTTAAACCAGCTCCATTTGATGCTAAAGCATACCAAAAGGCATTTGGAGCTTATCTATTATCTATTATTATGTTTAAAAATGGGATACTTAATGAACAATTTGTCACTCCATACATGGACACCAAAAATTTCATCTCATGTCATAATACATTTTTTGCAATCTAGGGAGATTAGACTCTAAAGAGCTATGGAAATCATGAAATAGTGAATTCTTCAAGATATTAGGACAACAAACTTGTTCCTAAAACTAATAATACCATTATAAGAGATATGTAAACAAAAAATTGTCTCCATACCATTTATGGTTTCGCTAGTTCTTATGAACTCAACATATTATTGTTGGCCTTGTATAATAGACTAAGGGAGATAAAATGATTACTAATAATTGGTCTGAAAAAAAATTGAGACATACTCTAAAACATCCCTATCCTTTTAATAAAAGATCTCTATAATGTTTTACTCTTCATTTGACTCTAAGACAACCTGTGGAAGAACCCTCCTACTGAGACCATCTATAATTACATTCCCTTTATGGGAGTGTGAGTGATATCAATGTCAAATATATGAATGTATTCCACTGAACATATGTATCATTGATTCAAGTTATTCTATGATAATACATATCATAGACACTAATGATTAAAAAAGGCTATGAACATCTCTATAAAAATATAGTTCCTACAACATTTAATGGAAAGTGTAACTGTGGAAGGATCTAAATCACGAGTTGGGTAATTCATCTCATTTGGATGAATATTATGAGAACTATAGGGAAACAATAATCATAATGATTAAGAACCCAATCCAAAAAAAACATCTGAAGCATCACATTACACCATATACCTCTTATCTAGCTCCGTAAAGATAAAATAAGGAGATGATGTAAGAAGTAATTTCAAATCATATAATGAAATATAGAATTTTGAATGACATGTGAACATCACCCCATTCATGGTAAGTGTATAAAAAGGTTACACTAATTTTGATTAATCCAAGAGGAATCACTAATTGTGTCCATTTAGACATAGGAATATCTATATCATGAATATTTTTTTTGTTCTTCAAATTAAAAGACAACCTTCACCTTCTTAAGATCAACTGAAATTCCACAATAAAAAATCACATGCCCCACGAACATCAATTCTTGGATACATAAAATATACTTCTAAATCACTCCATAAGGTTAGTTTCTACTATATATAACCAAAACATAATTTAGATAGTTTTAATTCTCATGATTGTATCTGAAATAAAAAAAGATATCATCCATGAACACAATGAAAAGGGGGCCTCGATACAATTGGAATATCTTATTTATCAAATACAAAAAAACTAAAATATAATTCTTCATTCTGAGATTCATCCTAAGATATTTATAATGTCAATAAATTCCCTTTAAAGTGGTCTTCAAAATATTGGACTTTCGAACCCTATTCATATGGTAACCCAATGGAAGATTGAATTTTGAAAACTACATCTCCCCCTTTAACTAATCAAATAAATAATACACATAGGGGATATGATAATTATTCCTAAACATTACTCGATTTAATATTCTATATATCATTCAAAATTTTGGTAAACCATCATACATCTTGGAAAATAGAACTTGGGTTGCCTATAATGAAAGACTAGGGAATACAAAACATTTCTCTATTAAATTATCTAGCTAGATCTTGTTCTGTTTCAGCTCAGTTAGTCCCATGTGATAAGAGGATATAGAAATTTTTTTTGTACCCAAAGCTATATCATTCATAAAATCTACCTCACTCCCTAGTGTAATAATGAAAAAAATTCCTATAAATACAACATGAAACTACTAAACAATCATGTGAATATCATTTGAAGAGAAACGGTCACCATGCTCAAATTCAATGGTAGGAAACAAACTTTTAAACTCATTGTGGGAAGGACATGTGTGACCAATTATCTAATCCTGCCCTCCTTGAAACACTTGAGGGCTACCATCAAATGTAAATATTGAAACACTCTAATTGATAATAATCAATGTTAGCATTATGAGAAACAAGACAATCCATCCAAATGATGATTTCTAATAGATCCATATCGATAAATAGGAAATCATGGAGTAACTCCACAGTGTATGTCAATAGAGATCATCACAGACAAAAAAACCCTTCTCTGTTCTCTTTTCATTTTTTTCCAACTATATAATGAAGGGAATAAACTATGTCTGATGTTTTAACACATCAATAATATGGGAAGATATAAATTATTATGATTCAAATGTATCAAATATATCTGTATCCATATAAGATGTAACAAAAATGGTACATGTCACTATCACTAGGGATGCATCATCCTCAGCCAACAATAACCCACTTCATGAAGAAGCTTAACTCTTGAGGCTTGTGGATAGAGACCGGAAGACATAGAATCTTATGACTATGTTGTGGTAGAATTTATTTCAAAATATATATAACCATTAAAAGTCTTCGAAATCCCCTTAAATAAACATTATAAAAAGTTTTTGGGTCCACAATCATGGAACATATTCATGTGGGAGAGACAATAACGTTAGGTGTGAATGACCATTCCATAATATTAAAAAGTCAAGGGAAAACACCCATAAACTTCTTATGGTGTAGAATAGGATTTATGTAAAGAACCACCTTCACTAATCTTATGATGATCATCCCACTTTCTATTCCTTCCATGCACACAATTAAATCTTCCACTAGGTTTAAGGGAAGTGGAATAATAGTTAATATTTCCCACTATGATCATTTCTTCCATCGTTTCACTATCAATTATGTAATAATTCTTCATAAAATTCATCATATACTTATATGATCTGATAATTGGTCTTAAACCGTACAAGTTGTTCTAATGTTTCAATTGATCATTTATCACAACCTCCGAATCACACAAAACCAACTCCTAAAATTTATTAGGGGCCTTTAACATCAAATGCTCACCTTTCCTTAAAGAGTAGGACTCAAGAGACTTTTACATCAATAGAGGGTCTGGGAATAATTTAGGAAATAAGAGGGTCTTAAAATCCTTCCAATCCATGCTAACATTCCTATATCTCTATACCAGGGAATCTCACCATCGGTTGTTAAGAACCTTAATATTGAATGTTGTATACTTCACCTTGATAGATTTAGGTGTCTCTAGGAATTCAAAGATTTAATAAATCTTACTCAACTATTCATTCACCTCTTGAGGTCCATTTATACACTTAAATAATGGGGGATTCTCATATTGGAACTCTAGAGATCGATCAATATCTCCCTCATCTCCTGGATAAACCTTAACCACTATATCAGGAACACATGGTACATTCTAATCTAGGGAACGAACTACTCACATAACAGTCTCAAAAAGATTCTAATAAAAAAGAGGATCCCCTTAAGCATAATTTCTCTCTTAACCCTCCTATATAACCTATGGAATATGTCTCTGAGAGATATTTTTACAACATGAAACTAGAATAAAAGAATCATATAGTGAAACAAGTCTCAATATAAACCTAAATACCATAAGAATAAACTGATATCATAGAAAAACTCAACATATAGACACACAAATATCTAAATACCTTGGTAACATGAGGGTATCATGGATAGTGTTGGCTATAAAATATTTAAAATCATCTTATCATGTTCAAAAAATCCTATATCGTAACCAATATCCCAAGATTGAGGGTAAAATTCTCGAATATAATATTTTCACATCCGACATGGATGACGTATCTTACTAGGCTCTAAAATTAAATTCCTAAAGACCCAAAGGGTGTTCCCAATATCCACTGGCTGGATACTAACATTAAAACATAGAACAAGAAATAGAGGAAATTATTTTCTTCGAACCAGATACAATATATATTTCATTTGTACAGTAGAAATAAATATCAGAAGAAAGCTATAAGAAATATATTCCATAACTAAATAAAAATATTTTTAGTGATGAAAATAAAAATCTAGATAAAACCATTGGTATATTTCCAACAGAACCAGAGAGTAAAAATAAAAACCAAAAACCACTACTCCATGTGATATGTGGGAAATATCCCACCATTTCATCAAAAAATACCCAAACCATGTCGTCCTAAACTTAACTGCCTCACTTCAGTGCCTTCCAAGGTAAACAGAACGCCAAAAGGGATTGTTGGGTGAGATACAAAGGTCTCAATAGGATTATTACAAGGTTTTACATATCACATCACAAAATAAGTAATCTGAATATTCTGATTTTGGGGAAAAAGTATCATGTTAAGCAGTAAAGTAGATTCGTATCAAATAATGGTAAATATTTCCCTTTTTCCAAAAAACTGAAATAGTCTAGGTAAAAATATTTCAAAACATAAATCTAAATTTATAAAGGCATGTATATAAAATCTAATATAGTAGAAATCCAAATCATAATGGTAAACCAGATAAAGAACCATAATAGGCTAGGCTCGAAAACTACTTGTACCACAATCAATGAATAGTGTGCACTCATGCCCTTAAAACACAATCCTATAGAGTTAAGGAAAACCCAATGGGTGACCCCCTTACTATTTCATGACCATGTACCTTTAACATAAGCCTTAGAAGCAGAGGGACACCCCATTAGTGAACCCTCTCACCACAAAATAGATGAAGATAATTATTAAACCTTTAACCTAACTACCGAAAGCTTCACAAATACTATATTTATCCAATAAATTTCAAAGGCATTTATATTACACAAAAAATTTCAAGAAATACTTTATTCTATAAAAAATATTATTTAAAAATTAATTTCCAAAATCCATTTCACAATTCTTTGAAAACACCATATATCATACAAAAACATGGGAAAACACATTTTTATCACAAATCCCTTTTTAGGAATACAAATTAATCTTGAACATTTATTTATAAAATAATTTATAACAGAAAAGAAATTTTGGATCATCCATTATAGGCTAGGGAAAGAACAACTAAACTAAAACTTGGGTCACATACCAACTATGATGGGATCTACACACGAACAACCCAAGGAAAGAAAAACATATCAATAAATAGATCTCTAAGGAAATAAATAAGTGTAATAAAATTATAACCAGTCCCATAAATGTATCAAAAAATTACATACAAAACCAATAGCAATGAAAAATTGGAGTGGATAGTAGAACTCTTACAAAATGAACAACTACCAACTGCACTAGAGATTAAATCAATAAATAGAGTGATCTGGAATAAAAGGAATCACAAAAAAGAATTTGGGAGGGACCTAGGGTACAAGATAGGTATGAGGAAACAAAATTCATTATGATTAATTCTTTTAGTGGATAAAACCTACAGGTCTAGAGATATTCAAGTCATGAATCCCCTATTCGTGGAATGAATCCAACAATTTCCATATAAAAAGGAAAACAAATTACCTCTGGTTAAATAAAATCTATATCAAACAATTAATGGAACAAATTTAATTCGTGTCCTGGACCAATTTCACACACTGAATATAATATATATCATATTCCTAGTTATATATTCACATCCTGAATTATATTCATGGTGTTAATGTGCCCTGTTGGAAGAAACCAGTCCAGTTTACTATGGAAAAACCCATTTTGACTCCATGCCCTCCATACCCAAGTGCAATCTCTCTAAACATTAAAATAAAGTGTACCTATTTTTATGGATGTTGCAAGGTATGAGCTATATATAAGTTTAAAATTATTATTTCTAGTGGATTAATGTTCCTAATGAAGAAAATTATAAGCATCTATATTTTAATTTTATTGAGTTAAATTCCACAAAATATGACTTTTTCTTATTAGAGACAATGTGTGTGTCTTGAATTTATAATGACAAACATAAACTCCGGGATAATAGTGAATTGATTAAGTGGGATTGATATATTATTGTTGATAAGGGAGAACGTTTTGTTTCACTATTATTCAAAACTTATGATTTGATTCTAACTAATAGGTTAGTATTGGAATTGAAAAGGTGTTATTTTGTGCAACACCCTAAACTATGAGACATTGATCAATTTATCTATTACAACATGCCTCATATCCTCAAGCGCACTAACACATATGTTGATGGCTGTCAACTAGTAATGTGGTACTAAGGTTGTATCTTGGGGAGACTATTCCCAAATATCATATTATAATCATCAGTATAAATAATATCATTCAGATACATATAGATAAACTAAGATAGTGAGCCAACATCTACTAAAGTATTGATAAATAATAAATAACCCTTGAAATAATAAATGAACTATACATAATATGTGTTAGGAAAAGAGTACATAAACTGAATTCTATATAAAATAACTACAGACCAAAATATAAAAGGCTAGAATGTCCACCCAAATAAAAAAGAGTCCTAACATGGTCCCAACTCATATTCTATATCCTAGAAACCATGAAGTCAACTTCTAGTGCTTACCTAAACATGTCCATGCAATTCAATAATGATTGTTTCTTAGGAACCCATGTTCCATTGTGTGCCAGCTAGGGTGTGAGTGTAACTTAGTTGGGTACCAATAATGGTGGACCTAAAATAAAAATTATATATTAAATTTCATGTAAGTGTGTTATAAATGATCATTAATATTGTTTATCAACATTATAATTTAAAATAATAGGTAGTAATGTAACCAATGACACATAGAAACCAAGTTGAAACCTGAAATTGGTTTAATACTTAATTCATCATAGTATTATGAGTCTCTAATCCTAGTATACATCATGGATTAAATGATTCCACGGTATACTAGAAAATAATGTATAGTCAATAAAGCACATGGGAATCCATGGGTGCTCTAATGATCATTCAAATATGTCTAAACCCTTTACAGTCCATGAAATATATCCTTGGAATTTTAATTTTTTCCATCCCAGTTAATCCAAGGAACCAAAACTTTTTATTATCTAAACTGAATCCTAGGGGACCAAATGTCAAAATCCTTAAAAGTATCAAACATGACCAGAATTTAAGTCAAAAACCATTAAATTTTGTCATATATAATCAAGCTGAATATGGTAAATGCATCCTATGGAATTCACAATTATACCACAAGATAATACAAAATAGTAATTTGTGGTATTAAATAAATAATATGTCACTCAAATCCCCGGGGGAGCCAACCCATGGAATTATAAACAATGAATCGAAAACAAAGCCATGGTAGATAAGGTAATTCCTTATCTTTGGACAAAATTGAATCCAATGAGGAATCCTCTCATATAATTCAAGTTATTCCACAAATGAAATCCATGATTACTCAAGGCATTCCACATTTTTCATTTCCAAAACTGAATCTATGTGAAAAAACCCAAATCATTCCCATTAAAAATATTTAATTAAATTGGCATCTACGTACCTTTATTTACATTTTATAATTTAATACCATGTTTATTTTGTTAAATATTTATTCATTTGTATTAGTTTTACATGCCTTATTCAAGCCAAATGGCTCCTCTAGTAGACAAAGTAATGTCTTCTTTGTTATTTTGGAATTACAATTTATAACACATCACTAGTTTATTTTTCTTTACAAGGTTCACGTTTACCAATTAAAAATTTTATCATGATTTTGACTATATAATCCTAACTTTTATTACATAATCTTGTAATTACATTGTATGAAATAGAGGGTCTTTTAATGTTTAGTTTCATGAAAATAAGGTATATAATACCTGAAAACATAAAAAATTATTATAAACAACTTGAAATTACTATTTCAGGGTAGATAATAAATAAAATTACTACAGCTCATATCTTGGGGACATACATCAAATGAAAGGTTATGCATACGGCCTAGTAAGGGAATGTAAGGTAAATAGTTTACAAGTGATCATGAGAATTATATAAATGACCATGAAATATATTATAAGGGAATGAGAAAAGGAAAAAAATACATATAACAGTAAAAATAACATGTAAATGTCGTTACAAAATTTAATTTATTCATTCATAATCATAGCACCAATTCTTTTCACTAAGGTTTCATTAAAATTACAATTTTTATTCACCAAGGTATCGTAAAACATGTCATCTATACATATTATATTATTCACCCAATGCATTGGAGTACAATCAGGGTGAACCATTAATGTGTATTAATTAATTTCATCCACAAGTATCACAATAAAAAATTTCAAAAATTACCCATGAAGAATAAATTAATCAGGTTTCATATCAAAATCAATATGTTTTTATGATGTTCTTAAACGAAAGATCATTATTTCTTTTTAAACACATGAAAATGGAAAGAGGTTATTATGTATGTTAATCACTAAAATATATATATTTTTTATATCGAGTTTAGTAACTTTTAAAAATAATGACACATAAGTTTAAAAAAACAATACAAAAAGTGAATTTTATTAAGATAAATGGTTAAATTTTGTGAAGAAAATTCGTCAATATAACGGAAAAAAACGTGGTTTTTTAAAATAGTAAAAAGATAGGGGATAAAGTGATCTAGTTCATAAAATAAACTTAATAATGTATATGGATAAAATAAAATGGTTAGATGAATATAGTATGGATATTTGAAAGACGTGCCACATAAAAAAGGGAACTCCAAAGGAAATGAGAAGTTGATAGTTCCCTTTACCTTGAAGAGTAACTCCTAAAAATCAAATATTTGGACCTTAAGGGCTTGATTAAAGCTTGGGAGGACTCATTTGGAGATAAAAAATCATATATTTTTTTAATATGAATGGGGAATGAAAGGTACTATATAAATGTGTGGGCATTTGAAGAAAAAGGGGATGATTTTTTTATTAATGTTCGTAGACACCTCGGTAATGATAAATTCAAAACCATAGGCCTACCCAAGGAATTTTTCAATTCTATTGATCACTTAGGGAACCTATTATGTTATTTTTTTCCATAAGAGTCTACCATAATTTTATATTACATATTATTTCAGTATTATTTCATTACACATACCGAAAAACTCAAACTATATTTTAACTATTCACGAAAAAATAATGTATTTTAGAAAATTCACAAAAAAATCCCTACCATAATTTAGATATGGTGAATTGAAAAATGGTGGTTCATTTATCAGAATAATTCTCAATGTATGAAAATTTTATCTTTTAAATATAAAAATACAAAATTATTAAAAATATAAGGCGAGAGAAAATGCATAGAAAAATTTTAGTCACTTGAAAAAAAATTATCATTTAAATTTGAATAAGGGTATTTCAATAATAATATTTTAATAATATAATCATTAATAACATTTACCATGTAGTAATTTCAACTTATATAAACTTATCTCGTAGGAAATTTCATTGAATCTTAACATGTTGAAGCTCAGCTTGGGCTTGATCATGAGCGAAGCCCAGTGATGCCACCTCCTTCCCAAACTCTAAAAAATGGGATTCATGTGGCATATTTCTTTTGGTTGATGCCATAGTTTCTCTTTTATACATTAATTAACCATTATCATTTATAATTATTACAATAACTATAATGTTAGAATTATTATTAAGAGTATTATTTTCAACAGTCATATAGGCCAATGGTCATATAACAGTAACAAATCGATAGCCACGTTTAAATTATCCTCACATAATTATTAAATGGATATAGTTTTGTTTAGTAAAAAATAATATAACACATATTTTCAGGAAAAAATTATCATTCAAAAAATTTAGGTCATCACAACTAAATTTATAATGATTGATTAAATATAGTTCCATTGAAAATATATAAGTTAAAACTCTTTATTGGTTTCTTACTAGAATTATCTTTAACTAAAAAACTCCATTAACAATACAATAGATCATTAATAAATATTTACCCATGTCCTATTCCCATGAGTCTAAATAATCAAACCAAACCAAATTATACTCAATAATACAACGTTTTAATTCATTTTGTTACACTTTACATTTGTTATCATGGCATAATAATAAATTCATTATTCCTAAACAAGGCTCAACCAAAGAATTAAATTAATTTTATGTAGATTTGTGGTAAATTAAACTAGACCCACACTCATGCACTTATGACATCAGGTTGCAAAATGGGTTATTTTAAGGGAACACTTGCATTAAGTATGAAGATTTTCCATTTAACTCTTAGCCCATAAATTTAAAACCTAATGTTTTATAAGATTGATAATAAATGATTAAACCAGCTACCACCCTAATTCACACCAAAAATAAAAAAATAATTAATTATAATGAAATTATAATTAATTATAAATGTTTGATTAATTAACCAAAACCATATCATAATGTATAAATAGAAAATCACTTATAGGTTAAATCCTCCACACCCAAACAAAGACCATCCATCCACTGGAGGTCTATTCCAAGGTCACGTATCCAAAATGGTCTAATGAAAAATCAACTAGAATAATGATCATAAACTAACAAATACAATTTATCTCGATACTCTCAAGAAACTCATAGGGTGATATTACTCCAGATAAATTATTAGATATGGAATATATATGTTGTCACATGATGGCCTCAAGTTATGTAGTAAATAATTACCATCATCTTAAGAATATTCTACCATTCACCAGTGTAATCATCATAAAAATCAATGATCATTAAATCCAAATTTTAGAGATACAAATAGGATTCAATGAAGGGATTAAAAGTCTTGCCTCTAGATCACCAAACCTTTATTTAGACGGAGAATCAGATATAGGATGAGGGTGATTCATCCAGCTCTCATGGAGGAGAGGAAAATGATTAAGAGGAAACTCAAGGTTGAGTAAGGAATCAAAATCCTATATTGGGTGTTAAGGGGTGTTCCTTCTATAAAATTAACATGATGCCACAATATTAAATATGTTTTATTAGGGGCATTATAAAGAGATGGGAACCCACTATCTAGCTAGGGAATCCATTACACTTTATTTGATTCAATACATGACACCAACTAATCGAAGTCCCTATACTGGTAAGCTGCTGGATCTATAGTTATTGTTTTCAATCCATGGCTTCCATAAATCCCTCTGATATCTTCTATGACCACATGTAAAACATGTTACATGTCTAAAAACATAATAATGTTTTTGAATTTCTTGATGTTCAGTACCAAAATCTAGTAATAATTTTAACCCATATTCTAGCCAAAAATTTCAAAATCCTTTTGAACTTTGAGAACCCATATTGACACTATGTCTTATATCCACGCCAAGATAAAAGATATCATTCAAATTTTCTATCATTGAGCTTAACTAAGATAAAAATAAAATTTTCTAAAGTCTCCATCATGAGACTAGATCTTAACAATAGTGATTTCTTTACCTCCTTCTAGTTACAGTGATGTCAAAACACTTGAATCCTACTATGCTATTGAAAATCTCTATGGTCCATGCATCATAGTTCCACTAATATTAATTAACACTGACATAGAATTGTTCATCTTGTGGAATTCATGCATGCCAAAAAAACCTCAATTTCACTCCTCTCTTATTAAAATTTATGGAATATTCTATTCCATTCTCACTGATCAAATTCATCAAACATATATGTTCAACCAATGTATACCATAATAGGATTATTTTCCTCAAAAAACACATTGGCATACCACACCCAAGGATAAAACTTTCATTTTACTCTAAAAATTGATATGGAACTCAAGTACTCATATCTTCCCTAAGAAAACACATTAACCCAAACTGATAGAAAATTTGGCCACCATTTCCCCCTAGCATATCAAAAATCCCATAGTATCCAATTATGAACCACAGTGCCATCATACTCTATAAATACCTATAAACGAATCAGAGAAGTGTTTCATGATAATCCTAGTGCAGTTTCTAATTAGCCATGTTTGTTTTTAGAAGAATAAATTATAAGATTCTGGTATAAATATTTCTCAGTATTTATAGACCAAAATAGAAACACATATGTTATCTATTTAAAGCTCCCAAACATGTATGATATTGTTTAGAAAATTTACCAATTGTTAAAATGTACTTATCATGTCAAAAACAGAATGCTTGATGTAATTTTCAATCACCGCAAAAAAATTCATTAAAGAATGAAATTAAAACCTTCTCTTGATGTCCTACCTCAAAATTCTCTACTTTTACCTATTGTGTATATGATAGTTGATGTTGATTCAAATCTATATAATTTTTTTAATGTTCTAAATAAGGTATTGAATTTTTTTCAGACATAATTCACCTAACATTTTTAATATTTTAACAAAGGAAATCAGATGAATATCGTTAGTAGATTTACCAAATCAGGTCAATTGGTTGAAGGCTACTAAACCATGGATTCTCATCATGATAAATGTGATGATAATTTATCCTACTATTCTTTTAAGTTCCATCAGATAAAGTTTAGGTACAATAAATATAAAGATAAATAATTATTCTAAAAAATTTTAATATCAAAAGTACTGAAATTTTTCATGATCCAAGTATTTTTTTAATTTTAGGAAAACCATTTTCCTATATAGCATTCATGAAATGCTTGGTCTATGTAAGTTTCCAATGCATAATCTATTAAGCATAGTTGTGACTATATGATGTTTTTGAAGCATTGTGTAAGTAATTTTTTCATGTTGTGTAAATATTTAACATATCTTTTGTGTGCGATATAAGGTTATATGATTGTTAAATGTAAGGTTTCAACTATATCCATTCCCCATGTCTCATTCAATCCTTTAAAAAAGTTTCTGAGTTGAATAAAGCTATTGATGTTGAATATGGAAGTTACTGAGAATTGTATTTGGATAAATATTATTTGGTAAAAGGCTTTTTGATGAACAATTTAAATTTCATTAGATAAAGTTCAGTATGATAGATTTTATAAGATTACCTGTAGATCAGAAAAAATTCAATGAATTTTCGGATATAAAGAATTTTCTTGAAGTAATCACATATATGTTTCTGTATAATTTTTATATTTCATATGATGGTGTTTTATATACATAGTGAAAGTTTTCTCATATGATTCATTAAACCAAAAAAGTGTCAAGAAGTTGACTTCCAATAAGGTCCTATGATGTTGTGTAAGAATAGTAAAAAGGTTTCTCATCAAAAAAAGGGTTCCAATAAAGTTCACTTAATATATTTTTTTTAAAATTGTCTACCAGTTGAAAAGTATTTCTAAAACATTTGTGAATATATATTAAAATAAAATAATACTGATCTAATATTTCAACATTTTTAAAATAATTAAGCAATATTAAGGTTCTTACTAAGTGTTAATAAATTTTTACAACTTTTCTAAACATTGAGGTTATGTATGTTTAAGGAATGTCATTGGTTTCTAGTTTTCATGAATCTTCATGAATATATTATAAGTCGTTATAATAATAGGTTGAAATTATTTTAAGTTGAAGATTCAAAATTGTGGTTTTCATTTAAAAGAAAAATAAATTAGAGCTACTAATTATTTTAATTTCAGTTCGATTGTATAAATTTAAGGTTAGTATACACCTTTTGTACACTATTTATTCATGAAGAGGTTCTCTAAAGTGTTACAATATTCAAAATTTGATCTATGTAAATTTATAAAGAAACTTAGGGTATATGTATATCATAGGGATAGTTCTTATCATTAAGTATCAGTCAGATGATGTGAATAAATGATCATTAAAACATGATAAAGTGGATCTAGTGTGATTGTTAAAGTTATATAAATCAATGGATACCCTAAATAGATTTCATAACAATGGTATCATATTAAAAAAAATATAGGTGTGAGAATATGAATAGTGGGGTCAAAATGTTTAGTCTACATAAAAGAAATGGACATACTTTACTAGATAGACACTGGATGAAGTATCTTAGATGAACCGATTTGGTGAAAAACCAAAATACTAAAGAATTATATTTCCTTTTATTGGGAGATAAATTTAAGAAGAAGTACTTTAAAGAAGATCATGCGTGAGGAAGTAAAAACTATATAGTAAAAAAACTAAATTTTTGGGAGAAGGTTTCTAATATTTTTTTCAAAAAATATTTTCTCATATTATCTATATGTAGATCACATGACTTTTTTATTGATTATAGTGAAAAAAAAGTTTAAAAACATCCCATGATTTTTATAACCACATAAAATGGATTTATTTAAAGTGGATTGTGTGGTAATAGATTATTTCTAAACCATGATAAGTACAAGATACTATTATTTAGTAATTGGCATTGTTAATAATTTTATCTAGGTGTTTGATCATGTATGATTGTTTTTACGGAAAATAGTATCTCTTTATATCTAGGAATATAAAGATTCATAATTAAGAGGATATAAAAAGATAATATTTACAATTCAACCCCTCCACACCCAATGGAAACATAGATATTATTTGGTACTTTCAAGTTGTATTGGAGTGAAGGTTTCTTTTATTAACTTTTTTTTTTAAGTTGAGAGAAAAGAGAAGTTCTCATGGATGTTCCATAATCTACGAATAGTAAGGTAATTCCGGTTTTCAATTATAATAACTATAATATTTAAAATGATAGACTGTTATCTTATCTTATTTCAGTTGGATATGAACTTCCATGGGATTCTATATATGGTTTCTCAACTTTTTGTTAAAGGAGTACCTCTTATAAGTGCTGATAAAATGAATATTAATAATGATGGGCTACCCAAAAATACTATAATCTCATCATAATATGAGAATGAGGTTCTCATTTCAAATAGATATGGAATAGATAAAAAATATAGGAGAAGTTGAAAAAAAGTTATGAATGAAATGGGGTATATGATGTTAAAAATATAGATATTGAATTATAATAATCATAAAATGGGTGATAATGAATTATTTGGTGACTTCTTAGCAAAATTGAGTGATATTTTAAGCACCATAATATGTTATGGTGAGAATTTGTAACATTAATCCATACTATAAATGATATTAGGAATTATTCCAAAAAAATGATGATAAATTTTACTCCATAAATGATAAAAATCATGACACTATTTCTCTATATGATCTACAAAGTAGTCTCATCACTTAAAGAATGAAAAGTGAAATATTTATTAACAATAAATAAAATGAATATCTAGAAAATTCATTCAAATATTCCAAGAAAGGTAAATATAATACAGTTATCAAGGAATAAGCTATTGAATCTAATAATAAATATAGGGTAAGTAATTTTTTTATGAGTTTATGTCTTTGTTTTATAAAAAGGTAAAAGTGGAAATGGAATATATAATGCAATGTTACCTTTGAAATTATTTAGATGCCGATATATTATAAATTTTAAGGAATGTATTCCTCAAATAAATGGAGATGAATAAATTGATAAAAATATATAATTTTGAGAATATATATCATTAATAAGGAATATAAATCCATTTAATAATCTAAGGGAAATGTAAAGAAGTTCTTCAAACATAATAATTGAATGTTTTTATCAATGTTTTAGGAAGATGATGGTAGTGAATAATAAGATGATAACATTAGGGATGATGCTATTAATAAAATCTTATTACAAAATTGAATAATGAAATTTTCACCAACGATGAAGAAAGTATCCTTGAAGATGAATAATAATAATGACAGATGGAATTTATAATCAATAGAGAGTGAAGATAATTTCTTATATAGATTACAGTTTTTAAATAGGATAATAATATATTAATAAAAATATACCCTTAAGAAAATTATCAAGAATATTGTATTAATCAAAAATCCATGTTTCTAATATAAATTGATTATCAGAATAATTTTAAGGGTGAACAAGAAAAACTCAACATCAAGATTGAAAGATGGTTTACATTAATGAAGGAAGAGTTAAAAATTCTTCATTAAAAAGTTTTTGAAGCTAAGAAATGAATTAAAAAATTACCAAATTTAGTTACCAGATTTATTTAAAATTATAAGATGCGTAAACCTTTGGAGAATTGAAAAAATTATCCTCAATGTTTAATAATATAGAATAAGATATTCATAACAAAAATAATGTTAAGAAGACAATCTATGTTGCCAAAACAAGAAGAGTTAAAAAACCTAATGATTATAATGTTTAAAAATATGATTCTTATGATATTACTAATAATGTTTTTTTGAGGATGAGGATAAATCTACATTGTATAATAAAATCACAAGAATAAAAAAACATTGGTGCACAGTGAAATACTGAATTGGAAGAGAAGAAATTTAATAAAAATAGGAACACAACTCCAGGAAGTATTTATCATTCAAAGGGAAAAATGATTTATATGAAAATTGTATGAATTATAGAGGCTTTTTCAAGATAGAAAATATGTGTTGGTTAAATAAAAACACATTAATCAATCTAAGAGAATCTGTAGGAAAAGATTGTGGGGGATTTAACTCCCTCAAAGATGAAAACCAAATTATGTCAGTGTATAGATTGAAAGTGGATTCCAACCCATAGAAACTATTTTTAAAAGATTTAATCAGCCTATAAATCTTCAAAAACAATGTCTTTTAATGTTATAAAGAATAAAATGTTTGTATAATAAATCACCAAATATTTGTGATAGTAAAGAAAAAGGAAAATAAAAAACTTTATTTAATGAATCAATTCTCAAAACAAAAAAAATGATAATGTTAGAGGATTTTGTATAGTGGTTGTTCTTCTAACATGACCAATGATATAGATTTGTTAAAAATGGGTAAGATTATATAAAATTTAGAATGAATTTTTGAAATTATGTGTATCTCATCATCAATGTAATTTGATTTTCAATCATTATTGAAGAATAGTTCAAATTCAAAAGATCTTAGTTTTTTAATGGGATAAAACACAACATGTTGTGTGATTTACAAAATTATTATGATGATAAAATAATTCATAGAATATAGTTTTTTCGTTATGTAAATATAAAATGGGAATGTTTTAATTAAATTTCAATGATCAAAGGGAAACATATTTCGTGTTAGTAAATCATAATGTTCAATCTATCTAAGAATGGTGTAAGAGATACAACTATATCCTAAATGGGTTGGGAATATGTTTTAAATGGAAAAAAGTTATATATAAATAAGTGGGAATATATTTTGAAAATTATTTATATGAAAATGAGAGAATATTGGTTTTGTTCTATTTTTCAGAAAGGGATTATTTAAACATTGTACAGAATAAAGTTGAAAAACATTCAAATCATCCCATAGAGCTAATAAATTCTCATATTTGTTGGAATGTGAGTAAAAAATAAAAAAATTAGATATGCAATTTATTTATTTTATTGATGACATTAACAAAATTACATGTATTTTGATCATGAAACATAAACTAGAAACTCTTAAAATATTTAAGAGTTTTAGGATAAGTGATAAAAGAGAGTGTAGAAATTACTTGAAGAAGATACATACTAAATATTTTGGTGAATATACAAGAAGAAAGTTCAGTTATTATCATTATAATAATGGAATTTTTTGGTCGGGGTAGAGTACTCAAGAGGGACGTGAATTATGTATCTATAAAAATTTCTGTTTAAATAGTTTTCTTAATAGGTTCTCCCAAAAAATAAGTATAGCCTAGTTTATAAAACTAATACGATTATGAAATTTTGACTGCTCGAATAACTTCACAAAATATTTATTAATTCTCAGTAACCTCAAAATTACTTATTGATATTACTTTTGAAGATATTCTAATAAGGAAAAATAATTATAACTTCAATCCAAGCATAACTATCAAAGTGAATATAATGATTTATAAATTATATAGTAAAATAGAGAAAACAAAATTAAATAACACAACGGATATAAAACATGTTCTTCAGTCTCAAGATGAGTCCTATTCTACACCACATGGTGATCACCTAACACTAAGTAGTTTATATTAATAAACAAGATCAACACCTAGGATCGAGGTAAACAACTATGCACATGACTATCTAGGTAACACAGCCTCTTCCATAGTTTTTCATGGGTAAAATAACTGGTCACACAGGGACCTATTCCACAACTATCCATGGGAGTAAACAAGTGTAAAAAATATTTGAGAGAAAGGATGTATTCTATCCTTCAGTTTAGTGCAGGAGACAATGTGGGTTTTAACACACACACACACACTACTGGAATGCTAAAAATAGTACACCAAAGAGAAAATGTGCTCAAATAAGGTAATATGTGATCTGAATGTTATTCTACACAGCTCCAGACTTCTCACATTAAGCAGATGCAAGAATCGAGTCCTCTTGCTAGAAATAGAGTATCGAACGTCTAATGATCTGGTTTCCAGTTAGATCTGGGTTGTTTTCATTTTGGAGTTGGTATTGCGAATATGTAATTGAATCTGATATATGGTATCCCCGTTTTTGGATTCATGAATGCTTCATGTTTTCTTCAAATTTATCTTGTTTCATGTGTCGGTTCGTGCTTCTTCACTATATCACACCATTTTGTTTCTAGGGCACCCTTTTATTTTTATTTTTGGAGTTCATGTGTTGGAGCTGACATGATGCATGTATTCTACTCCTCAGGCCTTGTAATATCAGGTGACATGTATAAAAAGAAATATTAATTATATCAGTTCATTTAAAGGAATCAAATATGACCGTTAGAAATTGAATTGAAAATGATAAAAAAGATTAAAGAATGGTGTCACAGTCTATCTGGAAAAGGTGTCATTAGGAAATGGTGTCTCTATATTTGACTTGGAGCGGTGAGACAGTTATAATGGAATGGTTTTATAGAGATCATGAACTTATAGCACAAATGTGATGTTCAGATCACGGTGTCTGGTCACAGTGACTGTTCACAGTTTCTGGGTCATGGTGTCTGGTCACGGTGTCTGGGTTATGGTGTCTAGTCATGGTGTCTAGGTTATGGTGTTTGGTCAAAGTGTCTAGGTCATGGGGTCTAGTCATGGTGTCTGGGTCCTTTTCCTGAAAATAGAACTAGTGGTAGACTCACGGTTTCTTAGACATAGCCAAATATTTTTATATAGACTTGAGAAGTAGTATTCATAGAGTGAATAAGACATAATAATTCATAAAATAAATTATCATAGACCAAATAAAAAGATAGTTTACATTATTCAAACATATAAATTATGATCTTGTATATGTTTATTTAAATCATAAAGAAACCTACCATCTGTACACATGATATGAGACAGATTAAATTGGATTAACAAACTTTAAAGAATGTATATAATTTGTGATCATTAAAACATGAGTAAAACATGAAGAGTCCTACAATCTCCCAATTTTAAGTGATCACAAATCATGTGAGTGAGATATCTATTTATAGTGAATGTGTCTCTCCCTTAGTGTGTATTTAGAGAAAATGAGTGCATGCATGAGTACATGTCTCTCCCCTATTGAGATTATCAAAAGGAGTACAAAAGTAAAAAAAAAATAGAATAGACAAGATGAGTTCACAATGCATCAAATGGAGAAAGATTTGTAATTTCAAATAGTAGGAAACAAAAATAAAAAAAATATCCCTATCAAAAGATATTTTTCACTTTTCATCATAACTGTTTGTCTTCTCTTTTCCATTAGCAGCAGCATTAGGATAACCCCTATGAGAATAGGAAGAAGTTGATCAAGGAAGTGAACCACTGGTCAGAGAAGGAAGAGGGAGTGCATCAAATATAGTAGTGAACAAGGTAGGTTTGGTAGAAGACAGAGATAATTGTTGGTCAAGAATAATAGGTATGATCATACTCAGAGCCTGAGAGACAGACATAGAAGTAGAGGCAAAGGTAGTGAATGGGGAAGGAGGAAAACCAAGTCACAAGGGTGCAGCAGCAAGAGCCACAATAGAAGTGATCTTCAAATGAAAACAATTCCTCAATAGATTGATGAAGTTAGAATTTATCTCAGAACCATAGCGAATCACTTTCTCAATGTAATATTAGTTATTAATGAACATTTCCAAAAAAAGTGTGAAATACTTCATCTTTTGATCTTGAGTTTTGAGAGCTTGAGTGACAGGAGGTATTTTCATATTCTTAAGGAGGTACTTGTAATTGTTTTTCATATTTTGGTTATAGAAAATCCTATTGAAGTAGAAATCCACATTCTTTGTAATTTCTTCCTGAATATTATTGTAAATCATGGAATTAATTATTACCAGAACAAGAACTCTATCACTATTCTTGAAAACCATAGATAGAGACTCTTTGTCAAATCCACTGATAACTGATTGAAGTTCTTCCTTATCCACCGTTCTCAGCAGATCACTATCCAAGGAGGATTGAGATTATTATCCAGAGGTACTAGAATCTATACCAACTGAAGTTAGAGACTTCAGTTGATTTAGAACTTTTTAAATATATCCCATATACTCATCAATTAATTTGGTGATATCAATAACAAGCTAACACATTTCTTTAACTATTTTATTGTTTCTTTCATCCACCTTTTATGCTAAGAAAGTTAGGTTAGGTCGAATTAGGGAAGAAACTTCATGTGGAATCTGACCACTAATAAGATGATCTACAGGTTATAGTCTTGATTTCAACACTCTCTTCATATCTTCAACCATAGAATTAAGAGACTTCACTTCATCACTTAGTAGTTTGTTCTCAATTCTGACCCCTTGAATTCCATGAAGCATTTTTTATGAAAATTCTATATGTTATTTTCTATCAACAGGGAATCATCTATTTCACTCAAGTTGGTTATTGGATCAGGTTGAGTTTTCATGAGATTTCCAACTCAGGATAATTAGGTAGCTATGAAGGCTTTCAAATCATCCTTACATACTAATGTAAAAGGTTCTGGTGAAGGTTTGGAGATAGAAGTTGATACAATATTAGGTTCCTTTTCCGAGATAATTTCAGGAGCAGATATAGATTTCAATTGAAAAACTGTTGAAAAATATATACCTTTTATTGAGGCTTCCTAGGATCATTTACATCAAAATATGTAGGGAATCTATAGTTTGTATCCACAGATCTTGGATCCACTAGATTAATAATATCAACACATTCCATTTTGGGATGTTTGTAACAGCCCGAGATTTTATGAAAAATATTCGTTTTAATTTTATTAATGTCTTGTGTTGTACGCTACACCAAAAGGAGCTTGCAAAACACGCATCTTTGACTTGACTTGCATTACACGCAATCGCAACCTTCCTCGATAGCGTGTGTAGTACGCAATACTGAGTTTCACGAAACAACGATATGCTATTAAAATATTATTAAAACTAGCCGTTATGAATAGTAATAAACACTTTTTAAATTTTAGAAATTTTATCTCTCAAAATGGACTTCATTTTTGGATTCGGAGTATCGAATTTAGCCTAATGTGAAATTTTGGTACTTTTCGGATAACTTTCATATTCTGATGAATAGTGAAAATTACTAAATTATAATTAAAAACAACTTTTTTAATCAAAATAATTAATAGTGATAAATTATTAATTTGAGTGGTTTTAAATTATATTTAGAATATATTTTTAAAATTTAATACAATGTTGGTCATTGAATGTAATTTCACATTTAAACCAGACATAATCAAGTGTCAATCTTTTGATAGATATTGTTTCTTAAAAACACGCTATTTGTTTTAACAGCGGGATTTAATTATAAAATTAATTAATGCAACTTATATGTTATTAATTTGGTAAAATAGACTTCATTTTTGAATTCAGAATATGAAATATAGCTTAGGATGAAATTTTGGCATTGTTCTGAAAAACATCAATTTTTTATGAATAGTGAAACAACTAAGTGGTAGTTAAACAACTGAATTTTTCATAAAACTTAATTTTACCGCTTCTGTGAATGGAATTTCAAAAATCCGAGAGACACGGTTGATGTCAGTAAGTAAAATGTGGTTCAATGAGTTGAAAATAATTTTTGGTGAATAGTAACTTTTTACTTTTATTTACCACGGTTAAAAGTAAATAGGGTAATTAAGGGTAAAAATGATATTAATATTACCCTAACAGATGTCCTAATCCTATTGGACAAGTGTATCTCGACCAAAAACAAATTCAAATGTAAAATATTATCATTTAGGCCCACTTGGATTAGATTTGGACATTTATTATTATTTAATTCAAAGAAGAGTTAAAAGAGTTAAAATCAAAGTTTATTTACTAAAACATTTTTAATATAGGGTTATACATAAGATACATTCAATTGTAAATATTAATTAGAAAGCTAAAACGATTTCCTACATAATGGTATTTTATTTGTAATTTTTAGACGTCAAATAATGTAATTTATTTATGACACAAAGATGATGCAGTAATTATCTTATTAATGAAATATTGACATAATTGATGTTATAAATACCCAAATAGATCTAATTTTTTGACTTTTTATGAATTCCTCTAATTTTATAGGTTACTATGATATATTAGTGTTGATTTAATCAACTTGGTTCGAACATATAATTCTGTTATAACTTTCACAAAAATCATATATCAAATAGTATCAAAATTGACACAAAATAGTTTTTAAATCAAATATTATATTATTAATTGTTATTTTATTCCTAAAAATCTAAGGTTAGGTCAAATGACTTAGATAAGGATATATGTATTAATAATATACAATTTGGGGTTCGTTTGGCATGTTATATTAAGTGTATTAACCATATAGTGAAAGAAAACAAAAAGACATGGTAAAAGTTAAATTATTTAACTTAGAGTTAAATCTAATTGATAAGGTTAAAATAATACCCTAAACTTGTCTAAATCCTATTGGATGATAGGGTTTCGACCCATCCCCACTTTAGCTTCGAAATAAGACCCTTTGGAACCATTATAAACCGATTTTGACTTTAATATAAAATAATATTTTGAGATATTCCTAAGGTGCCCCTCTCCTCCCTTATAAAAGGGCACCTCCTCCCCCTCCTCCTCACACCAATTTGAGCACTAAAGCTCGGCCAACCCCTACCATTTTCTCCTCTCCACTTCCCTAGAATAATCCTAGAGGTCCTGGTATTCTTCAAAGACCAATCTTAGTTCCCTATGTGGAGGATTCAAAGAGGCGTTCCAAAGAAGAGGTAATATCCATTACCGATCTTTTCAATTTCTTTCTTCTTCAACTTCTTCTTCTATATTTGTTTCATTATAAAGTAATAACATCATTATTAATTATATACTGATATGTTATTATAAATATGAAACAACCCTAATTCATATTCTATCCATCCTACGGAAAAATTAAATCACCGCGCGTGCGTACGTACGTAATACCGTCTCCACGCCGTGGTGTAATCTATTTTCCACCATCACCTTACAAGGATGGGTATAATGGTGTAATGAGTAACTATTTATGATTATTATAATGTAATATTGATACTTAAATAATATATATATACTCAAATACAATTCCACGATCATAGGAACGATATCATCACTCGTGCGTACGTACGGAATACCGTCTCCACGATGTGATGCGACTCATTCTACATGATCATCATTACATAGTAATTATATAAATTAATTTAATGAATAAATATGATATATGTTACACTAATACCATTCTGGATATAAGGTATCTATAACCTTAAAATAAGAATAAGAATTTATTCGGCAAAACACACATAAGAACAAAAGGCAATAAAGACCCGAGTAACAAGTAACAATGAAATATTACTAACAAGAAGCTAAGAATATAACCATATATGATATCATATCAATATGTATGATTCTGGAATAAGTCAATAACATTATTTAAACAATTATACAGGAGTTTCGGACACGTACAAAGCAAATCGGACCTAAGGTAAGGGAAATATCACAATCTCATTTTTATCCGAGATTGTTTATTCGTATGTATTTATTAGGGTGTATTTTATCATCCACATCCATGTTCCATCAATATGTAATATTTTTTACATCCACATACAATATTTTAAATCCAATTTTACCCTTCAGTGAGTTTTTAGTAAAGAATATGAAAGGAATCGTTTGTCGTTTTTTGTACGAGGTACTTTTTGTCTTTTCCGACAAAAGTACGAAGAATGTTTTTTTAACTTATACGGAAAGAATGGATTTTTAAAACATTATTTCCAAGAATATTACTTTTAATTTTTCAAATTTATTTTTAATCAACTTCTTTTAGTTTATAATTGTATGACATGTTAAGAAAAGAAAAGTATTTTTGAATTAGAAAGGATATTTTCCTCAAGAATGGAGTTCAAATGTTTTATCAAAATTATTTTCCATCTAAGGTAATATAGGATTCTGTTTTTATCCCTATTATTACATTGATTTGATTATGTTGTGAGGGAATTATTTTTATGAAGTCATTTACCTTATATGATTTGTTTTATGATGTCATGATGTTTCAAGAATCCCATTTTTGTTACATGTGTTATGCGATGATGTATGATTTATGATTATGTGGCACACATAAGAAAGGATTCATTATAAGATGGGTGGGACCTATATATCCCTCCAATGCATTGGGTAATGATTTCATATCTCATGAGATAGACATGGCTGGAATGGTAGGTTATACCGGTTCAGTGAAACAGGATTGAAACGAGGGTGACTCGGTTCAGAAAGGGACTTGTCCACTAAGATAGTCTTGGCAATGAGTCTTGACTAACAAGAAATGATTCTCTATGTTTATGTGTGTATGCCACAATGTTTCATGTTTTAAGTTATGATTATTGGGATTTCATTTCACTACTATGATTTATCCCATGTTATGAAATTATTCTCTCTTTTGCAGGTTATGATTTCCAAAATGTTATGTTCTTATGAATATGATGTGATTGATATTTCTTTTGTTTACCCTTAATTAGCATTTGAGATCACCCTTTTATGTTTACTTTTCCCCATGATATAAAGAAAGGTTTTAGGTATAAAAAAAGGGAAGATCTTTATGGGAGATGTTGAAGATCTTTCACCAGGATTAAAAGATTATACTCCGAGTTTCCAAAGACACTAAACTATTACAATCCTTGTGTGTGTGTTTTGGTTATGTACTATGTATTCCGCAAATGTAATGTAATCTCAATGTACGTCAAGCTTCAGGTCTGTACAGTTGGTATCAGAGGAAAGGTTTAGTCAACCTTTGGAAACTAGGATGCGAGAACTTTAGTGAGGTCCCTAGAGATATTTCTAAGGTATGTCTAGGGATGTCCCTAAGGTTACGTATACGTATAGGTTATAGTACTATAATTACGCTAACGATCATAGAATTAAACCTAAGATGTTAGATATTGAAGGTACTCCCCCTTTATTATGTTGTTTTCCCTAGCATGATTTTTCCCTCTCACACTATTCTTTTTGAGTTTTAGACGATGGCTGGAACCCGAAGGAACCGTGTTGATCAATGCAATGGACAATGCAATGATTGCCCTCCTGAACAAAAAAATGTTATGGGAGATGGAGTGAAAAATATTATTGCTATATTTACACAAGCTATGAATCATTCTGGACTTCCAAATGAGCAGATAAGGGAACAATATTCTATTGAGCCCTTCATGAGGCAACGTCCACCTTCTTTCAGTGGGTCTTCTGATCCACTTGTTGCTGAACAATGGATCAGTACCACTGAAAAGATATTTTCAGTTCTTCAATGAGTCATCTTAGTAGTATATCGTTTGGAAGGTGAAGCTGATCAATGGTGGAATATTATCAAGAATACGAGGCAAAGAGATGAAATTTAGTCCATGGAATGGGAAGAGTTCAAGAACTTGTTTTTCAGTAAGTACTTCCCTCTTATTCTTCGAACAAAGATGGAAAAGGAGTTTCTTGAGCTGAAGTAGAAGGATGATGAATCTGTTGGTATATACGAAGCGAATTTTACAAGACTTGCAAGGTATGCATCTGGCATTATCATCCAACCTGAAAGTAAAGTTGATCGATTTTTCAGTGGCTTAAAACCAAGTCTTCTAAGGGCATTAGCTATAAGAGACTTCAGTAGCAATGAATAAATTGTGTGTTGTGCTATGAAGGTAGAAATGGAAGTTGGTGTTACATATCCATCTCATGGTTTTGACAAGAAACGAAAGATGGAGTTCAAGGAGAAATCTCAGAATAATGGTGAAAAGAAGATGAATGTTTCCTTATGCACAAAGTGTGGAAAGAAGAATGGTGGAGATTGTCTTAAAGGGACTAGAAAATGTTTTAAGTGTGTAAAAGAAGGTCATCGAGCAGCTGAGTGTCAAAGTATTGGAAAAAGGGATTCTAATGATGTGTATAAAGAAAACACTACAGAGAACGCACCACCAACACTTCAATGCTTCAAGTGCAAGGAAATGGGGCATTATGCTAATAAATGCCCTAATCCAAGGGTTAGTGATGATCGACATGAGCAACCGCTTAAGGAAAAGGACAAAGGTAAGTCACATGCGATCACCGTTGGCGATGTTGAATATGATAACGATGTGGTGGAATGATTAAGTGTTTATGTAATGGGATTCCAAAATAATGTTGTATCATAAAGTATTGGAATATTTATGTATTTTTCTAATGTGGTATTCAAAGTGATTGAGATATTTTTGGAAATAAGATGATATGAGCATAATGAAGGGAAAACGAGAAAAAGAAATGTTTAACAGTATTCATGATCTCATGATTGATATAAAGACTAAGTGATATCATGGTTTGAGTATATAGAATCTTGAGGATTTTGGTATGTGGAAAGTGTTAACTTTTAACTGCATTCATGTTTTCACTAAGGTATTCAAGATAATACATGATTAAGGACTTTGAATGTTTGGAATGTGTCCAACAAAACATATCTTATGATATATGGGGATCGACGATGGTGTTAAATCTCTGGAAATCGTTTTCACTATATTATGAGAGTGGACTGCAGTATTATGGATAAGCCTAAAGATTGGAATGGATAGAAGTTTTCTCGATATTATTGATGGGATGTTATAGTAAAATAGTTTTAGAAAAAGGACAACATGCAGGATGGGCGACAGCCCATCGCGTCGGACAAGGCTGTGGAAATCGAACCCACAACCGAAGTGCGACTGGCCTTTATCGCCTACCACTGGCCTACTGGAAGTCCCTGTTTAGTAGAAACTAGTTTTATTATATTAATCTATATGACATATGATGTATAAGTCCATTTTAGGAACCATATATGATTAATCTCACTATAGATCGAATTATGTATATAATTTTTTGCTAACCTTTTGTTTGAGACAGATGGAATGACCCGTCATTCTATCACATGATCTGCTAACACTTCACGAATAACAAATTCAACTTCATTTATTTAAGAGATGAAGTGGAAATTTTTCAAGGCACGAACAACAGTGAGATTGTACCAAAATAAAGTAAGTATTATTCTAATACAAATTTTCAACTTTAAGGAAATGATCTTGAAAACCAAAATGTTGTCCTAGTGATCTTATACCTGATGAATCAGATGGTACCTTATATCATCACAAATCTATGGATTTGTGATTACTGGATTTTCCATAGCCATGTTCTCTACCACTCTCCATCCGAACATGATGGTTAGATTTCTCTTCCATATCCATATTTTCACCTATGTGGAAACCCAGTGATTAGTTTGTTTGGGTAACCGTTAAGTTTCATACTTTTGTTTTTAAAGATTGGTTTTGATATTCCTTTTTACGATGTGGGTTTCTATTAAAGAAACTTTCTAATAGTAAACAATTTATAACCCCGACGAATTTCGAGGGAGAAAATCATTTTAAGGGGGGTAGAATGTAACAGCCTGAGATTTTATGAAAAATCTTCTTTTTAATTTTATTAATGTCTTGTGTTGTATGCTAAACTAAAAGGAGCTTGCACAACATGCATCTTTGACTTGCCTTGCATTACACGCAATCGCAACCTTCCTCGATAGCGTGTGTAGTACGCAATACTGAGTTTCACGAAACAACGATATGCTATTAAAATATTATTAAAACTAGCCGTTATGAATAGTAATAACCACTTTTTAAATTTTAGAAATTTTAGCTCTCAAAATGGACTTCATTTTTGGATTCGGAGTATCGAATTTAGCCTAAGGTAAAATTTTGGTACTTTTCGGATAACTTTCATATTCTGATGAATAGTGAAAATTACTAAATTATAATTAAAAACAACTTTTTTAATCGAAATAATTAATAGTGATAAATTATTAATTTGAGTGGTTTTAAAGTATATTTAGAATATATTTTTACAATTTAATACAATTTTGGCCATTGAATGTAATTTTACATTTAAACCATACATAATCAAGTGTCAATCTTTTGATAGATATTGTTTCTTAAAAACACGCTATTTGTTTTAACAGCGGGATTTAATTATAAAATTAATTAATGCAACTTCTATGTTATGAATTTGGTAAAATAGACTTCATTTTTGAATTCGGAATATGAAATATATCTTAGGATGAAATTTTGGCATTGTTCTGAAAAACATCAATTTTTGATGAATAGTGAAACTACTAAGTGGTAGTTAAAAAACTGAATTTTTCATAAAACTTAATTTTACCGCTTCTGTGAATGGAATTTCAAAAATCCAAGAGACACAGTTGATGTCAGTAAGTAAAATGTGGTTCAATGAGATGAAAATAATTTTTGGTGAATAGTAACTTTTTACTTTTATTTACCACGGTTCAAAGTAAATAGGGTAATTAAGGGTAAAAATGATATTAATATTACCCTAACAGATGTCCTAATCCTATTGGACAAGTGTATCTCGACCAAAAACAACCTTAAGTGTAAAATATTATCATTTAGGCCCACTTGGATTAGATTAGGACATTTATTATTATTTAATTCAAAGAAGAGTTAAAAGAGTTAAAATCAATGTTTATTTACTAAAACATTTTTAATATAGGGTTATACATAAGATAAATTCGACTGTAAAAATTCATTAGAAAGATAAAAAGATTTCATACATAATGGTATTTTATTTGTAATTTTTCAACATCAAATAATTTAATTTATTTATGACACAAAGATGATGCAGTAATTATCTTATTAATGAAATATTGACATAATTGATGTTATAAATACCCAAATTGATCTAATTTGAGACTTTTTATGAATTACAATAATTTTATAGG
The DNA here is from genome assembly GCA_963277665.1 of Viscum album. Classification (NCBI taxonomy): domain Eukaryota; kingdom Viridiplantae; phylum Streptophyta; class Magnoliopsida; order Santalales; family Viscaceae; genus Viscum; species Viscum album. Next base: position 31,888,274 of record OY728158.1, read on the forward strand.
TTACTATGATATATTAGTGTTGATTTAATCAACTTGGTTCGAACATATAATTCTGTTATGACTTTCACAAAAATCATATATCAAATAGTCTCAAAATTGACACAAAATAGTTTTTAAATGAAATATTATATTATTAATTGTTATTTTATTCATAAAAATATAAGGATCGGCTAAATGACTTAGATAAGGATATATGTATTAATAATATACAATTTGAGGTTCGTTTGGCATGTTATTGTAAGTGTATTAACCATATAGTGAAAGAAAACAAAAAGACATGGTAAAAGTTAAATTATTTAACTTAGAGTTAAATATAATTGATAAGGTTAAAATAATACCCTAAACTTGTCTAAATCCTATTGGATGATAGGATTTCGACCCATACCCAATTTAGCTTTGAAATAAGACCCTTTGGAACCATTATAAACTGATTTTGACTTTAATATAAAATAATATTTTCAGATATTCCTAAGGTGCCCCTCTCCTCCCTTATAAAAGGGCACCTCCTCCCCCTCCTCCTCACACCAATTTGAGCACTCAAGCTCGTCCAACCCCTGCCATTTTCTCCTCTCCACTTCCCTAGAATAATCCTAGAGGTCCTGGTCATCTTCAAAGACCAGTCTTAGTTCCCTAAGTGGAGGATTCAAAGAGGCGTTCCAAAGAAGAGGTAATATCCATTACCGATCTTTTCAATTTCTTTCTTCTTCAACTTCTTCTTCTTTAGTTGTTTCATTATAAAGTAATAACATAAGTATTACTTACATACTGATATGTTATTATAAATATGAAACAACCCTAATTCACCTTCTATCCATCCTACGGAAAAATGAAATCACCGCGCGTGCGTACGTACGGAATACCGTCTCCACGCTGTGGTGTAATCTATTTTCCACCATCACCTTACAAGGATGGGTATAATGGTGTAATGAGTAACTATTTATGATTATTATCATGTAATATTGATACTGAAATAATATATATATACTCAAATACAATTTCACGATCATAGGAACGATATCATCACTCGTGCGTACGTACGGAATACTGTCTCCACGATGTGATGTGACTCGTTCTACATGATCATCATTACATAGTAATTATATAAATGAATTGAATGAATAAATATGATATATGTTACACTAATACCATTCTGGATATAAGGTATCTATAACCTTAATATAAGAATAAGAATTTATTCGGCAAAACACGCATAAGAACAAAAGGCAATAAAGACCCGAGTAACAAGTAACAATGAAATATTACTAACAAGAAGCTAAGAATATAACCATATATGATATCATATCAATATGTATGATTCTGGAATAAGTCAATAACATTATTTAAACCATTATACAGGAGTTTCGGACACGTACAAAGCAAATCAGACCTAAGGTAAGGGAAATATCACAATCTCATTTTTATCCGAGATTGTTTATTCGTAAGTATTTATTGGGGAGTATTTTATCATCCACATCCATGTTCCCTCAATATGTAATATTGTTTCCATCCACTTACAATAGTTTAAATCCAATTTTACCATTCGGTGAGTTTTTAGTAAGGAATATGAAAGGAATATTTTGTGGTTTTTCGTACGAGGTACTTTTTGACTTTTCCGACAAAAGTACGAAGAATGTTTTTTTAACTTATACGACAAGAATGGATTTTTAAAACATTATTTCCAAGAATATTCCTTTATAATTTTTGAAGTTTATTTTTAATCAACTTCTTTTAGTTTATAATTTTATGACATGTTAAGAAAAGAAAAGTTTTTTTGAAGTAGAAAGGATATTTTCCTCAAAAATGGAGTTCAAATGTTTTATCAAAATTATTTTCCTTCTAAGATAATATAGGGTTCTGTTTTTATCCCTATTATTACATTGATTTGATTATGTTGTGAGGGAATTATTTTTATGAAGTAATTTACCTTATATGATTTGTTTTATGATGTCATGATGTTTCAAGAATCCCATTTTTCTTACATGTGTTGTGCGATGGTGTATGATTTATGATTATGTGGAACACATAAGAAAGGATTCATTATAAGATGGGTGGGACCTATATCTCCCTCCAATGCATTGGGTAAAGATTTCATATCTCATGAGATAGACATGGCTGGAATGGTAGGTTATACCGGTTCAGTGAAACAGGACTGAAACGAGGGTGACTCGGTTCAGAAAGGGACTTGTCCACTAAGATAGTCTTGGCAATGAGTCTTGACTAACAAGAAATGATTCTCTATGATTATTTGTGTATGCCACAATGTTTCATGTTTTATGTTATGATTATTGGGATTTCATTTCACTACTATGATTTATCCCATGTTATGAAATTATGCTCTCTTTTTCTGGTTAAGATTTCCAAAATGTTATGTTCTTATGAATATGATGTGATTGATATTTCTTTTGTTTACCTTTACTGAGCATTTGAGCTCACCCTTTTATGTTTACTTTTCCCCAGGATATAAAGAAAGTTTTTAGGTATAAAAAATGGGAAGATATTTATGGGAGATGTTGAAGATCTTTCACCAGGATTAGAAGATTATACACTGAGTTTCCAAAGACACTAGACTATTACCATCCTTGTGTGTGTGTTTTTGTTATATACTAAGTATTCCGCAAATGTAATGTAATGTCAATTTACGTCAAGCTTCGGTTCTCTACAATGTTTCTCCCCCTCAACAAGTGCATATCTTACAGGACTAAGAGATTTAGATCATTGATTTGTTTCCATGATTTCATCTCTAATAGCCTCACCCATTTCATTTCTAGCCATTAGAAAGGAGTTGTATATTATTTCCTCATCGTATGGAATAATCTCAAGAAAAATTTTTCCCTCTAAGTGTTCTTCAAAGGAATATTATTTCTATGGTGAAAGAACATATTATAGATGCTCTTATAGAATAGTATTTTCCCTTACATTAAAAACAGATTCTTATTTAGAAGTAAATTATTATTCATCCAAAACAAAAATTTAATTAAGAAAATATACTTCCATTTCAATTTAGAATGGAGAAACATGTTTACTGCCTTCTTTATCTAGGACAGTTTCCCTTGTAGGTGCAACAACCTCTTCTTCTTCTTCTAACTCAATAGGATAGTCAACAATCTCATCTGGTTCTAGACCAGGATCATAAATTTTCTTATCTCATGAAGAATACTCGATTGGGATAAAAATTTCATAAACCCTGTCATTATCCTCTACCCATTCTTTTCTCCACATATTCCAACTGATTATCATTCTTCTGATTGTAACCTTTGAGATGCTCTACACATGCTTTTCTCCATGGATTACAACTGATTTTCATTATTTTGATTATAACATTTGAGATGAAAAATTCATAGTCCTTAATAACTTCTTCATCTAGTCCAACCAACCATTATATATTAATCATTGCAGAGATTAACCTTGAGTGGAAGAGGGATCGTGACTTTGAGGTTGTCTTTATCAACTCACACATATGATGTATAACATACTTTCAAAGGTTAATCGTGAGTCCATTCTTAATAATATGTATAAAAAATACATCATGATACATGAGTCTGGAAAAATCTCATTTTTCTTGGACTAATCAGATTTTGAACAAACATAAATAATAATCTAGTTTCACCATCAAGCTCAGCAACAATAGCTTTTCTATTTGTTTCATTTCTAGTGAAGCTTCCCAAGGATTCTTCTAAAACAAATATATCAATTGGAGGAGGATTACTTCTATATTATGACACAAAATTTTCTCACATGAGGTATGCTTAGCCAAGAAGACAGTAACCTCAAAGAAAATGTGAATCTTTGGCCATTGATCCAGCTTCTCACAACAAAACCATCTTATGTATTAGAATAGAATTGAACGAACTAATAAAACTGAGCAACTTTCATTGGTTAAATCAGTTTTCCCTCTTTTTTGAACCAATCCATCCATCCTTTCTATTGTAGTACATTCAATACTAAAGACTTACTTGAGAGAAGCCACTTTGGACAGATTTTATTTTTAGGTAGCAGTATTCTGTTCACTAGGTTCAGATTTAAAGGACCTTTGGGCGCTATATTTGGTGTTATTTTCATCTTCTTCTTTGATCTTAGATTGAAAGAAGTTGATGAGGATTATCATTTCATTATAGGAATTCAATAAAGGTTTGAGAGAGATAGAGAGAGTGGTTTCGAGTTTGAGAGATGAAGTCTCGAGTGAAAAAAGGAGTGACACATCTTTTGTTTTTATCAATTTGGGATATCAACTATCATAAATTCAAAATAACATGAATGTAAAGGAATAAAAATAATTAATTACAGTGATACATGTTAAAATATGTAAATAAAATGATGATGTTTTTTTATGGTGCGATCGAAACATACTTTCACTGTGAGACTGTAACAGGTTTTCACGGTGGGATCTCTACTGTATGACCTCAAAACTATATGATCGTATTGTTTGAAATAGTATTTTTCCAGAAATTAAATGAAATATAGTAATTATAAAACCATAAACATGAAAAAAAAACTTTTACGAGAGAAAACTATAGAACTCTAAGAGTCAGACAGTAATCTTAATACAGTCACTTGTGAATCTGTAAACTATGAAATTGTAAGTCATGAAATAGTTCACTTATTACATAAGATTTATCATTCCCAATTCATGAATGATTTAATCTATTATATTAGAATTTAATATTTTGGTGAATATATCTGCGAGATGATATTTGGTTCCAATGAATCTCGATGTTATATCAACCTTTTGAAATTGTTATCATAAAAAGTGATGTCTTACATTAATATGTTTTTCCCTAGAGTGTGAAACAAGATTTTTTGAGATGTTAATAGAACTTATATTATCAAAAATTTTGGGTACATGATTTAATAGATATCCCAAATATAGTGATGTGCATTTAATCTAAAAAATTTGTCCACAAAATCTATCAACAACTATGTATTCAACTTTTGTAGTAGATAATGAAACATAGTTTTGTTTCATAATACACCATGAGACCAGTGACTTGCCTAAAAAGTGACATGTTCCAGAGGTTATTTTTATATCTAACATACAAAAACCAAAATTACAATTTAAATAACTAAAAAACTCAATGGATTGTTCTATGGGATAGTACAGTCCTAGATTGGGTGTATGCTTGAGGTATTTGAAAATTCGCTAAACAACATTTAAATGAGATTCTTTAAGGGTTTTCTTGAAAATGAGAACACATACATTCACTAAACAAAATGTCAAGTTAGATAGTAGTCATGCAGAGTAGGACTCCAATCATTCCTCTATAATTGGTTTGAACAACAGATTTTTCATCTTTATCAAGATCCAACATACAATAAGTACTCATGGGAGTGTCTCCACTTTTAGTGTTTTCCAAGCCAAAACGTTTTAGAAGATCCCTAGTATATTTTCACTGATTTAAGATAATACCATAATTATATTTAAATATTGGAAATAAAAAAAATAATTTTAGTTCACCCTTTAAACTCATTTCAAATTCATTTTGCATCATTTTACAAAATTACATACAAAATTAATTTTTTGAAGATCCAATGATGATATCAACTACATAAATTCGAACTGCTGAAACATCATTTGAATTTTTTTATAAAAAGGTTAGGATCAGTTTTTCCTTTTTTAAAACCTTTCGGAAAAAGAAAAGTATTAATCTATCATACTAAGCTCTTGGATCTTGTTTTAAACAATATAATGCATTTGAAAATAAAAAAAAATGAATTGGGAAATTAGGATTTGTAAAACTAAGGGTTTCTCAATGAAGACATCCTTATCTATATACCTTTTTAAGAATGCACTTTTAACATCCAATTGATATAGTTTGTAATTTAGATGTGAAACATAAGCAAGCATAATTCTGATGGCTTCAAGTCTAGATACTGGTGAAAATTTTTCTCACAGTCAATGAATTCTTCTTGACTGTAGGCATGTGCAACCAATCGAGACTTGTTTCTCACTATGTTAGAATCTTTATCTACATTATTTCTAAACAACAACTTAATGCCTATGGTAAATGTGTCATTCGGTCTGTCAACAAGTTTCCAAACATTTTTCCTTTTAAACTGATTGTGTTCTTCTTCTATATCCATCACCCAGAATTCATCATTGATCGCACAATTAAAGTTTTTAGGTTCAAGTTGTGACAAGAAGACTTGATGTTCAACCTACTTTCTAAGGGAACCTCATGTTTGAGTTCCTTTATCTAAATATCACACAAATCAATCTAATGGATGGTTTTTAAGGGTTAAAAAATCTCTAGAAAAATAAATTCTAGTGTTTTTAGGTAGTTCAACAGGTTTGGGTTTATTATTCCCGAAATCTGCAGAATTTCCAAAATTAGAAGTGTTCACAGATTCCTTTACAAGATGGTTAGAGAATTTTGAATTGATTTCCAGATTTGACATATCATCCTCCAGGTTCTCTAGAGTTGACTTAGTATCATGTTTATCTATATTGTAAATTTTGACATGGACAGATTCTTCCACACATTTAGTTATTTTATTAAACACTCTATAAGATTTACTAGAGATTGAATATCATAATAATATTCCATTATCACTTTTGGTTGAAATTTTTTCAAGATTTTCCTTACTATTAAGGATATAGACCTTGCAACCAAACAACATTTAAGTAGATTACTTTGGATTTTCTATTGTTCCATAACTCATGTGGAGTACTTTTAAGAACAGATATAATCAACACTCTGTTAATAATCTAGAGTGTTGTATTTGTAGCTTCATCCCCAAAATAAAAAGTTATTTAATATTTACTAAGAATGGTTCTAGAAGTCTTTTTAAAGGTTCTATTTCTTTCTTTATATAATTTAATTCTATTGCGGTGTTCTATGGGTAGAGAAATTATGACTATATCTATTCTGTGAACAAAAGGATTCAAACTCTTTATTATTAAACTCACGACCATTATCACTTCACAGGAATTTAATTTTAAGACCACTATGATTTTCTTCATTTTTTTCATATTTGGTGAAGTGAGAGCATACTTCACCATTGCAATCCAAAAAAGATAGTCCAAATATATCTAGAAAAGTCGTTAACAAGAACAAAAACATAGTGCTTCTCATTTAAAATAGAACCTCTAGATGGTCTAAACAAATCCATGTGAACCAGTTCAATAGGTTGAGAAGTTGACACTTCCTTCTTTGGTTTGAAGGAATTTTTTTTGTTGTTTTCCCTTTTTACATGGATTACGCATGTTATCATTTAGAAACTCAAGTTTAAGTAGATCATTAACTATTGTTTTTCAAGTTAGATTTCTAAGGGAGTGATTATTACAATGTCATATTCTCCTATTACAAAGAAAAGACTCTCTGAGAAATAAACATAAACCTGAAGCATTTTGAGAAACTAAATACTCTAAGTTAATAGAGTATATATTTTCAAATCATAGTGCAGAAAACACTAATGCATTTTTAGAATTAAAAACATTTGAAGCATAATTTTCATAATTAACATGAAATCTATCATCACATAGTTGTGAAATTCTACGAAAATGATATTTCAATCCATCAAAAAATGTTCTTTGGAAATTAAAACTGAGTTGGAGTGACCTATTTGGCCAAGCCCAATGATTTTTTCCTTTGGCATTGTCATAAAAGTGACATTTCCACTATCAATTTTTATTATGTTCGTGAATCTTGAATAATCCTCTTTCATGTGTCTTGAACACCCACTATCCAAGTACCATAAGATTTTATAGGATCTCTTTAAGAAAATTTCTTACAAAATAGTCAAATAAAAACTGACATTGGTACCCATATTTTCTTGGGTACAGTAATATTAGTGACAAGTGATTTAAGAACCCATATCTACCACATAGGATTCCTATAACAATTAAGTAATGTGCATGAAAATTAAAATCCATTTGGTCCAAAAAAATCTTGAGACTATAGAGAGTGCATCATAATTTGAACTTGTTGAATGTTTTCCAGAACAAGTATTAAAGTTGTGTGTTCTAGGTTTAGAAACAAAATTTGTTCATCCAAAATTTCTTTTACCAATTTGATAGAAAATACCATTAGTATATTTATGAGAAATATGTTCACTTAGCCTTTATATCAATGTATATTTACCATTAGTAATCCTTTCATGGTCCTCTTTCAATTTCTCATTAGATAGATTTAGTGCATTATTTTTATTGAGCAATTGAAATTTGTTTCCATTCTACAGCTAGTTAATATTTAATAGTTTAGGTAAGAGAATATTGTTTCTTTAAAGATATTTATTTATCATTTAGTTCATTACATGTCTCTTTATGTATATTAGAGCACTCAAACATTTCTTCATTAGTCATATTCTCATAATCAATTTTATCTCAAGAATAATAGGAATTGTGTAAAAGAGTTTATAGTGTTACATCAGATGTGTTTTTCATAAAAAACATATTGGCTTTATTATCCAGTTCATCATGTGAAAATTTTGAGTCACATTAACAATCCTCAGAAGCACTCCATGCAGCTTTCATTGTCTTTTTATACATTAAATTTTTTTCTTTATATTTATTTTTGTACTTCATCTTAGTATAATTAGGATTTACATGTTCCTTTCACTTATATCCATAGCATACTATCTCATCAGACTTGTCACTTATTTTCCAATCGTTCTTTTATATTCCTTTATGATCATATCATCCATTGTAGTTAGGCTTTCAGAAAAATTTATTCTTCTTGTAAAATATCATAAAACTTATAGATAATTGATCTATCTTCTCATCATGATCAGTTGATGTTTGTTCACTACTATAAATTTCTATAGAGACTTCCAATTTCCCCTTTTCTTTGTGTTTAGAGGCGGTGGTCTTAAATGCAACGGATTTTCTTTTCGGTACATCCTCCTATTCCATGTTGACTTTTAGCTACTTTTCATACATCATTAGTTTCCCAATGAGTTCTTTTATAGTTAACATGATGATATTTCATTATTATATAATAGAGAAAGTGGTTCCTCTCCATATACCGGGAAGGCATATGAGAATCCTTCGAATTTGTTCTTTGGTATTGACTTCTCTTCCCAAAGAAATCATTGTGTTGAAAATTTCGTTGAACATGAGATACATGTCAGAAATAGGCAAATAAGGTTCCATTTTAAAGTTATAATATATAATAGTATAAGTATTAAGTATCACTTCTTTCACACAAGAAATTATTTCTTGTGAAACATACAAAGTATCCCAAATTTCATGGGTAGTTTTACATGCTGAAATTCAGTAAAATTCCACATCTCCTAATGATAAATATAAATAATTCATGGATTTTCCATTTTTATTGTAGGAAATATTTTTGGGATCATCCCAAGTGATTCTATTAGTATAAGGAAATCTTATACTCACTTATAAATAAAACCAAATTTCAAAACCCATACTTTTTAAATGAATTTTCATTTTAATTTTCCACTGGGCATTATTGGTTCCATTAAATAATGGTGGTCTGTTTGTTGCAACACCTTCCTATCTATTATCAATAATAAAGAAAACTTTGAAAGAGATATAAATTTAGAATTAACATAAATTTATAGATCATTAATGTGCAACTAAAATCACAGTTTAATAGTTTCCAAAACATAGGCTTAATAGTAATACCAATCTTTCTTTGATACCAAATATTGGCCAGAGTAGAGTACTCAAGAAGGGGTGAATTGATTATCTATAAGAATTTATTTTTAAAATTTTTTGGTAAAAGGTTCCCCCTTAAAAGAAATACATCCTAATTAATCAAAGTAACAAAGTTATGAAATTTTGACTTTTCATAAAACTTCTTAAAAGATTGATTAATTCTTAGTAATCTCAAAATCAGTTATTCATATTACTTTCGAAGCTATTCTAGAAAGGAAAAATGATTATAACATCTGTCCCAGATTAACTGTCAAAATTACTCTAGTGATTTTTGAATTATAATGTAAAATAGAGAAAACTAAATTAAACAAAACAGTGGATATAAAACAAGTGGTTCATTTTCAATCCAAGACCTAATCCATTCCACCTGGTGATCACATACCACTAAGAAGTTTATATTAATAAACATGATCCACACTGTGGATTGGGGTACACAATAGTGCACAAGACTGTCAAGGTCACACAACCACTACCATAGTTTTTTGTTAGTAAACTAACAGGTCGCACAGCGACCCCTTCCACAATTATCTATGGGAGTAAAAAAGTGTGAAAAGATATGAGAGAAAGGAAATCTTGTATCCTTCAGTTTAGTGCTAGAGACAATGCGTGTTTTAATAAAAAAATACGCACTGAACGAAAGCTAAAAACAATACAAAACCTATAAAAGATGATGAGATAATGTCAGAAGTTCTCTTAGTGTTATTCTTTGAAACTATGTACTTTTCAGATGAACCAGATGCAAGAATTGAGAGGATGTTCTTCAATATGATCTATGGTATCCTAGATTTTTGATTCATGAATTCTTCATGTGTTCTTCATATGTATCATGTTTCATGTGTTGGTTGGCTCTTCTTCACTATATCACACTATTTTGTTCCTGGGATGCGGTTTTCTTTTAATTCTTGGTGTAAATGTGTTGGAAATGATATGATGCATGTATTTTTCACCTCGTACCTCATACTTTCAGGTTACATGTCTATAATGAAATATTAATTATGTTAGTGAATTTAAAATACTCAAATATGACCATTATAAATTAAAATGAAAACGAAAAAACAAATTAAAAAATGGTATCACGGTCTGTCTAGAAATGGTGTCACTTGGAAATGATCTCTCCATATTTTTCTTTGTGCGGTGAGGTAGTTATGATGGAACAGTTGTCTAGAAATCAGGAATTTTTATCACGTATGTAGTGTTAGGATCACGATGTTTGGTCATAGTTTCTGGTCACGGTGTATGCGTCACAGTGTCCAGTCACGGTGTCTGGGTTATGGTTTCTAGTCTTTGTGTCTGGGTTTCAGTGTCGGGTATCGGTGTCTGGGTCATGAAGTCTGGTCATGATGTCTAGGTCCCTTTCCAGATAAACATAACTAGTGCCAGACTCATGGTTTCTCAGACTTATCCAAATATTTGTATATAGACTTCAGCAGTAATATTCACATAGTGAATTATACTTTATCATTCATAAAATAAATCATTATAGACCAAATTTAAATATATTTTAGAATAATAAAACATACCACTTAATATCATGGAAAGGTTTATTTAAAGCATAAGGAAACCAACCATCTATACACATAATTTTAGATAGATTAAACAGGATTAACAACCTTTACAGAATGTATAGGATTTTTGGTCACTAAAACATGATTAAAACAGGAGGAGTCAAACAGTAATTCATAATGAGTTTAGTGTAACATGAATATCATATAAAAATTATGTGTATAAAATAAAATAAAATATTTTTCATTGACATGGAACAAACAACATTAACCAAATTTGAAACTTCAGGATATTTTTTGTTCAATTTTATCATATTATAATTTTATGTTCAAAATTGATGATTTTATTAGCTAAAATCTGATATGACTTCTAATAAGATGTATTACAAATAAAACACAAGTTTGAAACTATAAAGGGTGTTCTGAATACTTTTCATAATAAATGTTTTGGGGGTGAATTTTTGGAAATTCGATCAGATAGGTGTTGATGAAATATTTCTTTATTCACCCTTCTAATAGTATATGATAAATGTGTTATAATAAAGTAAAGGTAAGTATTTTTGACCTGGTAGATGTGGAAGATATTGAAAAGTATGATAATAATGTTTCTCAAAAATATATATATTAATAGGAAAAGGAATATGAGGGGGTTGCAATAAAACATTGTGTGAAAGTTCTTAATTATAGTAACAATGTCAAAAATACTTGTGATGGACATTGCGACTCAGAAATATCATGTGATGAGAACATTTATGTTCATATCATCCATAGATTAGGAAGTAAGTGGAATTTCATAACATCATTGTAGAATAATGACCATATGTTCAAATCATAAAAATAAGAAGGTTGGTATCATAGTATTCATAATATTAATGGCTATGCCAACTGATTTTGATAAAGCTTTTGAGAGTAAATATTGGATAGATGATATAAATGAAGAATAGATTCAGATTGAGAAAAATGATATTTTAAAACATTAACAAAAGAAATAGTTTGAATGTGATAAGTAAAAAATGTGTGTTCTAAAACTAGTTAAATGATTAAGGTGAAGGGACAAGAAATAGTTCATGGAAGGTTTTTAATAGATAATCTCAAATTGGAGAATTTAATTTGATGAGAAATTTACTTTGTTGGAAATAATAGAAACTATCATAATCATTCTTGTTTTTTCTACATAAGATAAATAAACAATTTTCTAGATAGATGTAATGATATCATTCCTTCAAATAAATATAAATGATGAAGTTTATATTGAACAATTTTGTGGCTTCAGGATTGGGAAATAGGAAAGTTATGTGAGTAAGTTGAAAATGAATTTGTATGGGATGGCATAATGAAAATGTTCTTCATATTCTAAATTGGATACTTTCTTGAAGTTATAATTTAAGAAATAAAAAATTTATAGTAACCTACACATAAAATAAACACAAGAGGTTTTACTCATAATTATTGTGTATGTTGATCACATTATATTAATAGGGAATGATAAAGAATCATGTAGATAGATTATTAAGGAAAAGACTAAGCTTTTTTATATGTCCATTATAAGATAAATGAAATAATTTATTTTCTTACAAAATTCTCAGAAAAATAAATATATTTTCTTATCTCATTGTAAATATGATAAGGATCTTCTGAATATGTTTATCATGGAAAAATAAAATTTAGCTTCCATGCAGATTCCAATGGGAATTGTTTTTCAAAAGATAAAGATTATAAAGAATTTTATCGTAAAGAGTTTAGAAACATGGTTTCTATATAATAATATATAACAAGATCAAGTTTATATATAGTGTTTTTTGTTATACTTTATTCCAAGTATTAATGTACACCTAAATAATTTCATCTAATTGATGGAAAATGAGTTATTCAGTATATTAAAGGAATAACAGATTTTGGGTTGACAAGTGACAACATGTGAAAGATAGATATGTTTTTTACATAGATTATGATTGGAAAATATTTATATATTATAGAAAATCCTCATCTAGTGGAGTTTTTTTATTGATGGAAATATTTACCAGATGGAATAGAAAGAAATAGAATTTGGTAACTCTTAGTATAACAGAATTTGATTAAATTCAATCTACTCAAACTGGATTAAAACATATGTGGACAAAGACATATTTTGAAGAATTTCTTGTTGATGTCAATTTCTCTCATATATTGGCAAATAATATTCAATGTGATAATAGTCTAATAAAAAATGGAGTGAAACATTTTTTTTCTCAAGAACATTGACATAATTTTTTTCAATAAACTGATTGTGCATAAAAATTAATTCACTCTTGATTGTAATTTTATACGATATAAAGAGTCATATATATTATCAAAAACATTATCAAAGGAACCATTTCATAATAATGGGGTGATAATGGGTGTTTAATCTACCTCTATTATTTTTTATGGTATGTGCTCTATCCCCTCTCACATCTTGTATTTAGAGAGTACAACCAAAGGAGGAGAAAATATGGTAACATAAATCTATCCATTAGAATGTGTTTTAACATTTGAGGGAGTGCATATATTTGGGGGGGATATTAAAAGGGGTAACATGTGTTTTCTTCATATGTGTTAAATGTTTTGAATAATTTTGAAATGGATCTAATAAAACCTGTTCCTGTGTGATAAATTCATTTTTTATTAAAGTTTCTAATCGATGTAGAAGTTTCTTATGAGGCGTATGAATTTTTTTTAACTAATTACAGAAATAATGGTATTTATGTTCAATGAATCTTTATTCCTATAACAATTTCACTCACATCAGATAGAATTATTGGATACGTAATCCATTTCTTGATCTATTTTTTTATTTATAATATTTTGTTGATAATATAATCTAATGGGGGGATTTTTGGGACCAAAAATGGTTGAAGGTGTTGTGAAGATGTTGTTTTTTTTTCTTTTAAAGATGTTAATAATGTTTATTATGAAACATAAATCTACAAAATTTGATGTTCTTCTGAAAAAATAATATCATATTGTGATGGTTGGAAGACTTATGAGACCAATATCATCATATTAAGGGTACTTGATAAAGGATTATTTGAATGATAAATGTGTTGAATGTTTTATTACCATGAATAAAAGTTCTATATTACAGTTTATTCAATAAAATAAATCTCACAATTACTTCATGTTCTTAATTTTCTCAACATCGTGAGTACTAAAATATATCAAGATTCAAGCATAAGTCAAAAATATGAGATAATGTCATTTATATATAATGATCTTACTATAATGTTGTAAGGATTTTTACAAGACAGAACCTATCAAATAGAGGTGTCATCATATTTATTTTTTGAATTTATTTATCAAGAATCTTTCATGCTTAATAAAGGTAAAAAATATTTAATGTGAACTATCTATTGGTAGATGATTATTCTATATAAGGGGACATTAATATTTATGATGTTTGTTTTGGATAATCTTTTTTGATGGATTCTAATTAGAATAATGTTTCCAATTTTCTAGAGTAAATATTTTTTAATTTTATTTAAAAAATATATATATTGTATTATGAATTTAGGATGAACTCTTTCAATTTTATTGTAAAATTTCCAATCGAATAGAGTTCATGAGACAAACTATTGGTCAATTATAAATCACTAATTCATCAGTTAGAATATTTTTATTGAATTCATCTGATGGATTTTTCTGTATAAAGTTTATTTGTTAGAAGACTTAATTTTAATGAAGGGGTCAAAGTGTTCTAATATGTTCCATTGGATGATGGAAGAACCTAGAATAAGACATTCAAGATGAACCTATGATATTATCTAGGAACAATCATATTGATTCTCACTAGATAGAAAGGCTACATAAAATTTTCATTGGATGAATGTGTTGTATAATCAACTAATTTTTTGAAGGTATTTTCAAAACAATCAGAATGTTTTCATAAAATGAGACTACTTTGAGACAATTGATCAATTATTGTAAAATAATAAAGGAAGATTGTGGTTCTTGAAAATTCATAGTAATGTTAGATGAAGTTACATAACACAAATTTTATGTACTATTATTGAAATAAATTGGTGTGTTGTGTTCAAGAATATTCCAGAATACACTATATGTATTTTGAAGAATCCATTGAAATTGATTAGAGTGGGATATTAGAAAATGTTTTTTTTGTTGAGTAGGATAATAAGTTAGAGATGTCACATGTTCAACTTTAAATACCACTATATAAAGGGGTCTTTGTACACACCTTTTTTACACGATATACTTGTGAAGAGGTTAGTAGAGGTTCTAAAAAAGGGTAAATTTAATCAGATAAACTTTTTGAAGATGAATCAGAAATATGTATACCAGATGGAGATTTTCCATAAATTGTTATTATAAGGATTATTTTTAAAAACGTTCAGTCCAATAGCATAAAGAGGAATTATTTAAATTTCATTTGTTTCATAAGTCAAAGGATACATAATATATATTTTATTGATGTGGTGTTGGATAGAAAAAAATCAGGTATGAGTAGATGAAAAGTGGGTCGTAATTTTCAGTATTTATAATGGCATAAGACATAATTTACTAGATATTGACCATATGGAGTATTTCAGATGCACTCATTAGTAAAAAAAATCCAACAAACTAAAGATACATATTCAATATCTATTTTGAACAAAGTAAAGAATAAGTAGTTACAGTAAGAGAAATTTAATGAATTAAAAAAATCATAGTAAAAACATATTGAATCCCTATTATATAGGGTTTCAATGGTTGTTAAAAAATTATTTTATTCAACTATCTTGTGGGGAGAACACATGAACTGTTGATTGATTATAGTGAAATTATAGTGTAAGGATATTCCTTTATTATTTTAACCATATACATTGTATTTCATTCAATAGGATTGTGTGGTATTTCGTTATATCCAAAAAAATGCTACGGTAAAGATGTTCCTATTGATAAGTAAACATTGTAAATACTTATGTTACTTTTGTTGTTCTTGTGTGATTTTTTTTCAACAAACTCATATCACATTAAAAGTGTGTGGATTTTCTTTTATATGAAAGAAAAAAATAAAAATGGAAGACCATTGATTCCCCCTGCCCCTCTCCATGATCACTTGAATATTAGATAATCCTTTCACCCTCATATATGAATCGCCAGCACATTAAATAATTATACCTTAAATCTCAATGTAATTCCCATGATCATACCAATTTTCACCCTCTTATGTTCACACCCAACATCCAATGAAATTCTATGGCTGAACCATCATCCATCAATGTCCAATGTCGTGCCACACTGTGATAACCATTGTACCACCATACCAATCACTTATGGATTCTCCAAAACTATTAAAAGGTCCATTATAAATCCATAACCATCCAATAAAATATATGTATTTGTCCCTAGAACTCACTAAGTAATCTATATGCATTCAAATCCACTTACTTATCCACATCACAATTCCATAACAATTATCCATCAATCGAATTCATGCACTATTAGTCACCCTATCACTATGGTCACATCAATAAGATCAACATATCACTCCCCACCATATGTTTATCCATGTCATCACATCCTGAAAACAATTTTTTATCTCCAAATAATATGTTAATAAATAACTAAAGATTATTGATAGAGCAGGAAAAAAACTCACCCATGATCACCACAATGAATGAAAAACCAGACGGTAGTCCCATATTCCATGAATTTTACCAAGGATATAACTAAGAAAACATACAAAAAACTATCCATTAACATGGTTCAGACCCTCAAAAATAATATGGTATACTACAAAACATGTAGCTCATCCCATACAACTCCTAACGACCCACCTAAACGGGTCTCATAGGAACCATCTATGCATCACTCCTCCAAATATACACACCCAAATTATCCATATAGATCCTCACTTTTCATGTAATGTTCAATGTCTATATCATTCATATTATCACAAATGATTAATCAACATTATTGTTCCTCTACCATAACATCATGATTCTCAACTGAGGCCCATGGTCTCCATCCCATTATCCCCTCATCAAACTCAATTCATTCCATAGCCAATATACTGATACATACTCTTTATGTATCTCAATCAAAAACATTCCTACCAACCAATCCACAATCCAAAAATCAAAAAGACTCTCTAATATTTATGTTACTTGAAAATTATGTTGATGCTAAGCAGTTTTTTCCTATTGTGTAATCTAAACCCAATAACCTGAAGAAAAATCCATCGAGTCACATTTCATCATACTCATCTCTTGAAACTAAGCCTATATCCATTAAATTATATTAATCCATTCTCCATAAGAGAATACTATCCTAAATTATATTCATATTTGGAAGCATATTACCGATCCAAATCCATTTACATAACCACTCAAAATTTTTAGTATCACTATAGAGCTCCACGGTGATTCATCTATAATCTCACCAAGTTCCAGAAGGAACATCAAGAGTCAACCGGGTTATGAACCTAACTTAAATTATCCAAAAAAAATATATCCTTCTAAATCACAAGAACTCAGGTTGTTCTCTATTTCAAGGGTACCAATAATTCCCACATGCCTCACATAGGTCCCATACAATGGATTTCTCATTCACATGCAATTTATTTTGTTTCTAGTTCATAACCATCAATCTATTTTTTGATACAAAAATTACTTATTCTCGTAATATGATTTAGAATTACCCTCCTAAAACTAGCCTCAAAATAAAAATCAATAACACAAAATTGTTTATCCCATAATTTCCAAGGGCATCCAGTTCACCTAAGAAACCCACCATGTAAAAAAATTTATACGCAGAGTTCATAATCCATACCATCTATCCACACTTAAGGGGTCATAATGAATCTATAAAACCACCCCATTAAACTCTCTCACATCACCCACAAATGAAACAAGGTACCGAGTCCCAAATTTAGAGTTATTCCAAAATAATGTCACAGGGCTCTCTTGGCTAGCATGCACATCCCACATCACAAAGTATAAAGAGTATAGAGTGACACTAACCCCCAACCCAAGGCCACATAACACCTAATTTCCAAACACCCAATAAATATAATGACCTTGCCTCTTCATAAATTAATATTATATAATTTTAAAGATAAACAACATAATAGTATTACACATAGTGGATGAAATTTTTTATTTTCATGGGAAAACTAGGACCAAACATAACATTTACAACATCATACATAAACAATTATTTAATTACTTTTCTCTAGCTTCTTATTAGAAATTGACCTCTATTTGGTACAACTAGTCTCTTGAGGATATACATAATAACATGGGTGACCCAAAATCCCTGTAAAAAGATAGATAAAGGCAATATAACATGGGGTGAGAATACTAATAACTTTGGAATGGGCTCATGAACATAAGAGGAAGCATTAATAAAAGACCTTAAATGTGGAAATGAATAAAAAAATAAAACATCATGTCTTAGTGGTTAACTAACACACATACTTGTGAACAATTATAAAATAATTTTCGCCCATAATTTTCCTTTTACTTAAGAGATTCAACACTTTACCCAATGCATTGGAACTCTGTATAATTCCAAATACACCCTTCACATTCAAACATTCATATTGCACTATATAATTTCAGGTGCACCTGTCACATCATAATATTAACATTATCTTACGTGCCACATTACAAATAATTGAAACTTGATCATAAAATAACCCATGGAACGAATTTTGTTTCACATCATACATTCCTAAAAAGTTGTTTCCCAAAATAAAGAGCAAATAACATCTTGATACAAGAACCACCAACTTTTAGTGAGAAGTAAAAGGTATGTTTTTGAAAGAAGATTCCCTTTGAAAAACATTGGGGTTTTCATTAAATAAAGTAGATTACATGTGTATCCCATAACATGAATTATAATGAATAAAAAATGGTTTTTATGGAGTAACCATTCCAAAAAAATGAAGTGAAATAGGGAGAACACGAAGAAATAATGTTGGGTTTTAAAATTTCCCCTTACCATGTACCGAATTTTTTTTCACTTTAAAGTCATGTTTAGATACATTTGATTAATTAATTAACAATTACATGACCTATTATAAATAAAATTGTTTCATTATGGTTCATTAGGTTATTTTATGAGCCTTTGGAAGAGTTATAGGGTTCAAATCCATTGTTCGGGAATGTTTGTTTTTATGGTTTTATTGAATGGTTCATTTGTATTAAAAAATGGAAGTTCATCTAGAACATAGATAAATTTACAAAACATATGCTATATGTTCTTAATTAAATTACATTATTTCAAATGATATTATATTGAATTATTTTATATACAATGTGGGTGAATCATTCGTTAAAATTTAATGATGATCGTTTGGGTTAATTCAGGTGGGTTTTCAACCACATCGAAATTGTTTTGTTTAATCAATGAGTAATATGTAAATAAGTTAGTTTAAAAACATTATATAGGATATAATAAATATAATATAATCTGGTTCAACCATAAAAATGGTTTTGTGACCAGATCTGATGGAATTAAAGCAAATTGAAATCACATCATCTATGATGTTAGTAATTCGACACAACACAGACAATGTTTTTATTCCTAGAATAAGTGGTAGAGGAGAAGAATAATGATGATTAATTTTCCATAAAGATGATAAAACCCACAATATACAATATTTATGGAGCTTTAATGCCTCTTGTATACGAGAAAAGTGAGAAAATAAAAAGAAAAAAGGAACATGAAGAAAATTTGAGAAATTCCTGATGAAAATTCAGAAGCCTAACGGCTATGCATCATGGTTTTAAAAAACATTAAAAATATAGGGTAAGAAGGTCCAAAATACAGAAATAAATCATAATATAGTATATATTAAGGATAAAATGTAAATTAAAACTTGGTATGGAAATATGAAGTTTATACCACATTAAAAGGAACTTGGATGGAAAAAGAAAGAAGTTGATAATTATGTTTCCTTGTAGAGTAACATCAAAGACAAGACGGTTTGGACCTTGGGGGATTGAGGACACATGGGGAGGACTACTAGAGAGATAATAAGTCCAGATATTCGTTAAGGAGGAATTTGGAATGAATTTAATGAAAGAATGGGTCGGTGTTTATAGCAAAATAGAGGGAATATTTTAATAATTTTCAATGGACAACTCATTAGTGATATTTGAAATACCATAGGCTTTCTTATGGTATTAGCCCATGGTATTAGCCACCAGGGACACCACACATAATATTTTACTATACACAAGTGGACCTGAATTATTACATCTTAATGATTTCATTAAGCACACCAAAACACAAAAAAATATTTTTACTATTCACTAAAACTTCAACTGTTTCAGAAAAATCCCAAAAAATCACCCTAAAAATTATTAGACATTTAGAATTCAAATATGAACTCCATTTTTGAAAATAATTTTCTAAATAATAATAATAAAATTTTTAAATAAAATCATACTTATTCAAAAATTAAAAATTTTAACATTAGAACTGATTTTATATTTTCATTGAAAAATTAATCAAATGTCATTATATTAAATCCTTATAAAAATAAAATAATAATAAAATTTAATATTAATTAGTGTTATATTACTATTCATATTAATATTCATAAGGTTATGTTAGTATTCATTAAAAAAACATTTTGGTTCCATTAGACATAAAATAACTTACTGAACACAAATGTAGATGACCGCTTTTCAAAAATCAAAAAATTGAGATGGCCAATTATGATAAGTGATCGCATAGTATTTAGTATCATGATATGTTATTTCATACTAATCTGAGTATACTATAAGCAATTATTATAATAAGGGATTTTCAATGGTAGAACTTTAGGTTGTTACATTATTCCCTCTTTATGAAATTTCACCCTTGAAATTTCGTTTTACACAAGCAGGTGAGGGTACTTCTCCTTCATCACCTCCTGCAGTTCCCAAGTTGCTTATTTAGACTTATGGTTCCTAACAAAACATTGAAAATATGGGTTATCTTGTTGCGTAGAACCTTATCCCTTAGTTCTATAATCTTTTCTGGATGCTTTTCATAAGATAGATCGTCTTCTAGTTGTACTTCCTCTGAGTTCAGTACATGTGAGGGGTCTTGTATGTACATCCTTAGGAGTGATATGTGAAACACATCCTGAAAACGATCCATATTCGGTGGAATTTCAAGCTGATAGGCCACATATATTATGTGATCAAGGATCTCAAAAGTGCTAATGTACCTTGGGATTAGCTTCCCCTTATTTCCAAATCGTATGACTCTCTTCTGTTGGGATATTAGAAGGAAGAATTTATCTCGAACATCGAACTCCAAGTCCCTTCGACGGTTGTCAGCATAGCTCTTTTTCCGAAACTGTGTAGCTTTGATGTGTTTCTGGATGACTTTAACCTTTTTTGTTGTCTCTTAAACAATATCAGGTACAAGTAGATTTCTTTCCCCAACATCATCCCAACAAGTTGATGTTCTACATCTCTTTCCATACAGAGATTTATACGGAGCCATATGAGAACTTGAGTGGAATCTATTATTGTATGAGAACTCAACCAATGGGAGATTTTGATACAATACACATTTTAATTCTAGATAGTAGGACATTAAGATATCTTTATGTTTCTGAATAGTCCTCTGAAATTTTCCATCAGTTTGGGGGTGATAGGTCATGCTGAAATTTAATTCAGTACATAGAGATTATTCATGGATCCTCCATAATATAGTTGTAAATCGTTAATCATGGTCAGATACAATTGATATTGGAACACCATTTAGTATAACCACTTCATTCACATATATCCTAGCAAGTTGTTCAAGTGATAGATCTTCCCGAATAGAGATTAAAAGGGAAGTATTGGTGAGTCAGTCAACCACAACCAATAGTGCATTATTTCTCTTTGACGTCTTTGAGAAACCTGTGATAATTGTCATAGTGACATTCTCCCATTTCCACATGGGTGTAAGCATTGTGTTGAAATCACCTATATTGATAATCCCAAATCATGGATAAATATTTATCATGATATATTAACTCTTTTTCGAACTCTTTTTTAATCTGTATTTATAATTATTTTATCCTGAACAATGTATACTCTTAGTCTTATGACTTTGTTTCACCAGCTTACAGTTTACATTTATCTGAATATATATTCACTATTAAAGGCTACCAGTAAGTGTCTTCTATTCAAAGTCACCATTATAGCTCACTCTTACTCTAGGTCACTGATCCTCGAAGGCTACTGTCGAATATTTAATGTCACTAATATAGGCTACCGTTATAAGGTTACTATCATAAGTATATTATTGATCTGCTTATGAAATCTCACAGAAAAAGAGTCACCGTCACAAGGTCACTGTTGTGACAAGGCTTGTATTAGAAGTTCGTTGTCATACTCTTTCTCAAGTCTTCTGTTGAGAACTTCACTGTTAAAGTCTACAGTTGGACATGTCTACCGTTAGTAGAAGGCTACTGCTAGAAAATACCTACTGTCATGATAGTTGACTGTTGTTCAAAGTCTATTGATGGACATACTCCACCGTTAATGAAATTACCTATTAAGATAAGTCTACCATTGGAAAGGTCACTGTTGAAGTAGTCTTATGTTACAAAGCTACAATTAGAATCTTACTGTTGGAGTCTACCACTGATCAAGCCTACTGATGAAGCTCACAGTTGAATAGCCTACCGATGAAGTTCACTGATAAGGAGATACTATTACATAGAGTAACAACTACCATTACAAGATCACAGTTGAAGAGCTTACTGATGAAATCCACAGTTGAATAGCCTACCGATGAAGTCTATAGTTGGAAAGACCACAGTTGAAGTCTACCGTGTGTCATGCATCAGCTACCAGTCTAATGATATTATTTTATATTCTTTACCAATTTTTATTATTATTATTATAACGGTCAGGTCTAGAAAAATTAATGCACATGGAATAATTTAATGTTATTTGCAGGCATATCAGGAAACAGTACGATGTACGAGGAGGACCACATGTGGTTGAAACATTTTTCCTGTTATCCCCTGCTGAACCAAATGAGAAAAAACTCAGCTAGAAAATCGTACATATATATATTTATAGAGAATGCCAAAAAAAATAAGTGGGTGTACATATTGAATATACAGAGAACACTCATAAGAGAGAAATATACACAATCTGAAGAAGAACACTCAAGCGCTCATTCTGAAGAACAGAGAGCTTCAGGTAGATCCAATGAAAGAACCTTTTTCAAGTTGTAGTGGTGTACTACAAAGAGCTTTAAACCCAAGAAGCTGATAATAACTACACATGGAAGTCAAAACCTGGAAGTTGTGACACTCTGTTTTGGAGTCAACTTGTAGAGAAGGACCAAAACTTCATTTCCTTCATTCCAACGAGTCTAGAGCTGATCTGCCAACACAACAGAGCCTTCTAAACTTGTCCCTATTACCTTTATCTCTACTATGTTTGAATACTTCACATTTGTGAGCATGTGTATGTGTTAAACACACTGAATCTTGTGCTTAAACTGAGGGATACTGAAAATCCCCATACCAAACTCTCTTTACATTTGTTTCCCACTTATAACTGTGGAAGAAGCCTCTTGTGGCTTGGTTGTTTATTTTTCCCATGTAGAACTATTGTAGAGGTTTCAAAACGTGGACAATTTGTAAAAAAATGTGGTAAATACCGATATAGGCAGTGTGTCACTTTCTAATATAATTTCTTGGTGGAAGGTGATCACCAAGTGGAAAGTACGAGGTCTTGACATAAGACTGAACCTCTTGTTTAAATTGTTGTGTTCATCTTTCATTTAATCTATTTTACATTTATCCGCTGCTTTTATTTGCAAAGATAGAAATTTGTTTTTTACATTCACACTGATAGTTAGTTCTGGTTAGTGTGTATATCTGATTTGTTTAGTAAACTTGTTTCGAAATTCTAATTGGTTCTCATACTCATTAAACTAAGGAGTAATCAACCTTTGAGAAACCTATTGAACAGTAAGCCACTTACATCTCTACTTCTGTAATTGACTGGGCAGTTTTAATTTGGGGGATTATAATCCTAAAAGTATTTAATAGAAATTTTAATTGGAACTCAATTCATCCCCCTCTTGAGTATCCACTCTGACCAACATTCGGTATCAGAGGATTCATTCTTATTTATAAAAAGTTTTCAAACCCTCTGTTTTTCAAACTGTGATTTTAGTTTTATCTTAAAGATATTATATTTATGTTAGTTCTAAATTTTATCTCATTAATATATTTTTTAAAATGTAGTTATTGACAATAGAGTAGAAGGTGCTGCTACTAATAGTCCACCTTTCTTTAATGGTGTAAATTATGCCCAATGAAAAATTAAAATGAAAATTCATTTAGAAAGTATAGGTTTTGATATTTGGTCTGCTATAGAATTAGAATATGAGATCCCCAAAACTGCTATATCTTCTTGGGATGATGCTACAATGTTTGACTATAACAATAAATGTAAAGCTATGAATTCCCTTTACTTCTCTTTAGGAGATGAAGAATTTAACTGAATTTCTGCATGTAAAACATCTCATGAAATCTGGGACACCTTGGCTATTTCTCATGAAAGAACAAACAATGACACGGAAATGAGATTAAATACTTATACTATTAAATATGATAATTTTAATATGAGACCTGATGAACCCATTTATGATATGTACCTTAGGTTTAATGAGATTGTCAACACCATGAGTTCACTAGGAAAATCTGTTCCAGAGATGGAGTAGATCAAGAGAATATTGAGATGTTTTCCAGACAGATGGAGAGGCACTTTTGTGTCTATTAGAGAGTCATGTTACATCAGAAAGCTACCTGTTAAGGAGTTTATTGGTAAACTAATGATGTATGAAGAAGAACTGATGGTGAAAAAAGAAGAAGATGATGAACCTAAGAGAAAATCTGTAGCATTCAAGTCAACTACTTCAAATAGCAAAGGCACGGAGAAAATACATGTACCTACTTAAAGTTCAACTACTAAAGATTCAGATTCAGACTGTGATGAAGAAATGGCACAAATAGCGAGGAGATTTATAATGTTCTATTAGAAGAAGAAGTTTTTCAGAAAACCAAACTACAAGGGTATGTATGATCAACAAGGTAATTGGAAGAAGGATTGGAAGAAATCTGATAAGGAAAATGATATAGTCTGCTATGAATGAAAGAGGAAAGGACACATTAAGGATGACTATCCCAAGCTAAAATTAAAAAAGAAATATTATTATAAGGACAAGAAGTACAAGAAAGCCATGAAATAAACCTAGAGTGCTTCGGAAGAAAGCACAAGTGAATCAGAATCTGCTGAATCTGAAATGAATCATGCCAACCTCTGCTTCATGGCTAACATATCGGAGGTACCTGTTTCCCCTGTTCTAAATGATTATTATTATGGAAATAACAGTGATTCAGATAATGATGAAAATATGTATAAGGATGAACTTTTTGAATATTTCAATATGCTGGAATATACCAACAATAAACTCAAGGGAAAATATAAGTCATTAAAAACACAACATGCTTTAAATGCGAATTACAAGTCAAATTTGGACATAGAAAAAGGGAAATTTTCTACACTACTAAAGGAAAATACACAGTTAAAATTATCTAATGAAAAATTAATAAAGGACATTGAGAAGTTCACTGTTGGTAGGGATACCTTGACAAAGCTTCTAGGAAAACATATTGCTCTAAAATATACAACAGGTCAAGGATATCATCCTGGATAGAGACAAATTAGCAAAACCAAATTTGTTCCAAAATTTGGACAGTTCACTACTTGTTCTCGACCATCATTTGAGAAAAAAAATTTCTAAAGGACCTAACAAAGTATTTATGTCTCAAAATATGTTTTTTATTTTACAAAACCTATAAAGAAAATATGGGTTCCCATAGTTTTATTGGCGAACCTTTCTGGACCGAAGAAGATCTAGGTACCAAAATTACCCCATGTTTAATCTGTTTTGTAGGGAAGTTGTTTAAAGGGTTCCTGTAATAGTCTATGGTAATTGGACTGTGGATTTTCAAGACATATAACAGGAGACTATTCTTGCTTTAAGAGTCTAATTAAAGTAGATGGTGGGAATGTCACTTTTGGTGACAACGCAAAAGGAAAATCACCGACTTAGGCCAGATTGGTAACCCTGAAACAATATTAATTACTAAAGTGATTTTTTATGGATTAAAGTATAATTTACATAGCATATCTCAGTTATGTGATGATGGATTTAATGTTAAGTTTGAAAATGGTTCATGCAATGTTTTTAATTCAAAAAATGATTTATTTTTCACTTCATGTAGAAATAAGAATGTATATGTTGTTGATTTGAATTCCTTAGCCAAACAAAATGTTTCCTGCTTAAATTATTTTCATAAAGATTCTTGGCTATGGCATAGAAGATTAGGAACCTATAATGTGCACTCACTTAGGAAGCTATTTAAGAAATGTTTAGTTAGAGACTTACCTAAATTAGAATTCCCAATTGATAAAGTCTGTAATCCCTATCAAAAGGGAAACAACACAATGTTTCCTTCAAACCAAAGAAAGAAGTTTCAACTTCTCAACCACTTGAGTTTGTTCACATGGATTTTTTTGGACCATCAAGAGTTTCAAGTCTAAATGGGAGGAATATTTTTATGTTCTGGTGGATGACTTCTCTAAGTATACTTGGGAATACTTTCTATCTCACAAAAGTGAAGCTTGTTCTTATTTTGTCAAATATTCCAAATATGTAGAAAACCATAGTGGACATAAGATTAAGACCCTGAGAAGTGATCATGGCAGAGAGTTTGAGAATCATGAGTTTGAATCTTACTTATCACACAATGTATATAGTCACAATTTATCTACCCCTAGAACACCTCAACAAAATTGAGTTGTAGAAAGAAGAAATATGAACCTTCAAGAAATTGCAAGGACTATGCATAATGAGTATGACTTACCTGTTTATTTTTGGGCTGAAGTTGTAAATACAGCTTGTTATGTTATCAATAGAGTTTTAATTATACCTATTCTAAAAAGGACCACTTATGAAATTTGTAATAATAGGAAGCCTTAGGTTAATTACTTTAGAGTTTTTGGTTGCAAAGTCTTTATTCTTAATACTAAAGATAATCTTGACAAATTTTCTACCAAAAGTGATGAAGGAATTTTCCTGGGTTACTCTATTTCATGTAAATCCCATAGAGTGTTCAATAAGAAAACCAAATGTGTGGAGGAATCATTTCATGTCAAATTCGATGAGACTGATCCACATGAGCCTAAAACCTCTCTTGAAAATGTTGAAGAAGATTTGTCAAATCTGAACCTTAATGATAAAAATAGTGAATCCCCGGTAAAAGTATCCAGTTTTGGAAATTTTGCAAAATCTTCACATGTCGATTCTAAACCAACAGACAACAAAGAGGAATATAGTTCAACCCTTCCTAGAGGTATTGGGACTCTTAAGAATCAACCTCTAGATGTTGTTGTAGGCGATTTAAATAGAGGACCACAATCTAGAGATTCACTAAGAAACCATGTTGAACATTAAGCTTTTCTTTCATTGCATGAACCCAAAAATATTAATGATTCTATTATTGATGAATTTTGGGTAATGGCTATGCAAGAAAAACTAAATCGGTTCGAAAGAAAAAAAAATTTGGGAATTAGTGGAAAGACCTAAGGACACTTTGACCATAGGCACTAAATGGGTGTTTAGTAACAAAGTTGATTAGTCTAGGAATATAGTAAGAAACAAAGCTAGGCTAGTTGCACAAGGATATAGTCAAGAGGAAGGAATATACTATGAGGATACCTTTTCACCTGTATCTAGACTAGAATCCATTAGGATACTACTTTCTTATGCAGCTCATCTGAATTTTAATCTTTATCAAATGGATGTTAAAAGTGATTTTATAAATGGGTATATAGTCGAGGATGTATTTGTTAAACAACCTCCTGGTTTTAAAAATACCCATTATTCCATTCATGTTTTTGAACTATCTAAAACTTTATATGGTGTAAAATAAGCTCCAAGATCATGGTATGATAGGCTCATCTCTTTTCTTATTTCAAAAGGTTTTACCAAAGAAATATATGATCCTAATCATTTCATTAAATGGATTTCTAAAGATGTTTTTATAGTAAAAATTTATGTGGATGATATTATTTTTGGATCGTCTAAAAATTCATTATGTACTGATTTTTTAAAAATGATGCAAAATAATTTTGAAATGAGTTTAATGGAAGAACTCAAATTTTTCATTGGATTTCAGATCATTCAAAATAAAAATGGCATTGTTTTGAATCAAATTAAATATACTAACGATCATTTAAAATGTTTTTCTTTAGATTGTAGTAAAACTAGTGACACACCTATGAGTACCACTTGTAAGTTGGATGCTAATGAAGCTACAGAACCAGTGGATCAAACCAACTACAGAGGTATGATAGGGAGTCTACTATATCTTACATCTAGTAGACCTGAAATCATGTTTAGTGTATGCATGTGTGCTCTCTTTCAATCCAAAACAAAATAATCTCATTTAACAGTTGTAAAAATAATTTTTAAATATATCAAACATACTCCTAACTTGGAATTATTTTATCCAAAAGGACAATCATTTGATTTTTTGAGTTATTCGGATGCTTATTTTTCCGGTTGCAAGTTAGATAAAAAAAGAACCTCTGGGACATGTCACATTTTAGGCAAAGTCACTAGTATCTTTGTGATGTATGAAGCTGAACTCTGTTGCATTATCTACTGTTGAAGCTATGTACATAGCTGCTAGTAGTTGTTGTGCTCAAATTCTATGGATGAAACACACTTTATTGTACTATGGTTTTCAGTTCAAACATATCTCTATAAAGTGTGACAATACAAGTGTGATTAAAATTTCCAAAAATAAAGTATCTCATGCTAGGACTAAGCATATTGATGTTGGACAAAACTTTTTGAGGGATCATTATGAAAAGGGTGATATCACTCTTGAATTAATTAGAACTGAATATCAATTGGCTGATATATTCAAAAAGACCTTGAATTCTAGTAGGTTAAATTACATCAAACGTGAGTTAGGTATGATTAACTTTAGAATAAGAGACCTCATAGTTAGACCTCATATTTAGACCTCACAGTTATAACTCACAATCGGACCTCACTCTTAGAATTCGCAGTTGGACCTCACTGTTAGAACTCACAGTAGGTCCTCACTATTATACCTCACCGTTTCACCTCACTGGCGTACCTCACTAGTACATCTCACTGTTGGATACCTCGCTGTTTGTCTTTATTTTTGCAGGGATTCGAACCATTTCTATTCTTATTTATTATTTCTATTTTATTTTGTTTTAATCCCTAATTGATAAAACCAAAGGCGATGAACATATCTCAATCCACCTTTCTCTCTCAATCTCAAACCTTGATCTCAAAATTCCTAAACTGTAACCCTTCACCTGAAACTTCGAACCTCCTTAAATCTCCATGGCCAGAACCAAGCGACCCCCGACTATCAACGAGGATTCACCAAGACCAAAGAGAACTTGAGCCGAATCCAGTGAAACCAGTAATACCCCGACAGGACCTATCAACCCGCATCTGACCAAGAGAGAAATCTTTGCTGAGAAGGAGTTAAGTGAAGAATGGCTGCTTTCGAGCAAGTCATTAGTGATGAAAGCACTAGATGCCCAAGGATGGACCGATTGTTTTTCCAATAACAATATATTGTACTACCCGAAGATTGTGAAATAATTCTATGAATATATGAAGTTCGAAGAGGAAGATGATGTGTATAAGCTAATATCCAGAGTCAGTGGCAATGAAGTCAGCTTCTCGTCTACTGAGTGGGCTGCCTGTTTGAGAGTTCCTCATGAAGGAATATATGATTACTACTCTGGAGTGGCTCCTCCAGTCAGTGATGTTTTTGAATATAAAAAATCTCTCGAAGAACTGACAGGAAATGGAAAATCAAGGAAGATCATTTCAGCTGAGATGAATGGAGAAGGCATGCATTTATTCAAATTCATTCAGTATGTACTTAGTCCCAAGAGAGAAGATTGTGTAGTTCTAAAGTACCAGGACATATTCCTGATGTACTTACTGAAGCATGGAAATAAGATTAACCTATGTAGGTTACTGATGGAACAAGTGGAGTATATGACTATGGAAAGATCAAAATCCAATGACCTGTTCCATTCCATGCTTATTTCAGTTATTCTAAAGGTAAAGGGTGTGGATGGAAATCAATAAGATATGATAGTGGCCAAGAATAGTATTTGTATCTCCAAGGTGATTTTCAAATTCATGAAAATTAGCTGGAATCCCTGGAAGAAGTCATGGATTAATGATGAAGGAAAGGTATATGAAAATATTGACCCTAATACACATCCATCTAGGCCAAATGACAAGAGAGATCCAGGCCTGAAGCCTGATGAGCCAGAACCAGCTTATTCAGATGAAGAGGGGGAATTTGATGGTGTTGTGGACACTGAAAGAGAAAACACCCCATTGATGATGGGAGTGATCCTGATTTTCCACATAGTCCTGTAAGGACAGTAGCTTTCGGAGCAGCTAGCCCTCCAAAAGAATGGGCAAGAAGACAGACTGTTCTGAAGGATAGTGACACTGAGACCACTGAAGAAGAAGAATAATATTAGAATATTGTCAAGGACACCTCTGAAGAGGATGAGGAAGAGGAAGCTTGTGACAAGGATGAAGGAATGGAAGCTGTTGTAGAAGCTGATGACGAGGACAATGAAGAAGAAGAGCTCAGTTTGATCCCTCTGATAGATAAAACAAACAAGATAGTGTCTGATCATGAAGCTGGAGTGGCATATACTGCCATTGATATGGAAGTCATTGATGACTCAGTAAAGGTTGTGACTCACCCCACTGGTGAACTAACAGAGAAAACTATTGTTGAATCTTATGGAGTCGCAGAGGAGGCTGTGGAGTTACCTAGAGCATAAAAAGTAGAGGAGAATACTCAGGAGAGAGCTCTAAGTGAGGTGGAGCATCTGGGTTCAGTCTCTGTACTGTATGACATAGAAGGTTGGTCATTAGATCCAGGATACATGGTACATCGACTCAATTATAGAGATTATGATGAGGAATACCAGCCTCAATGGGATTCTGTTTTCTTACCTGAAAGTATTCCAGTAGTTGTGGTTGAAACTTTGGTAACCAAGGAGGACCTTGAGTCCATAAAGGTTGAAATGAAAGAGGAATTGAGACAATCAGTGGCATATTTGAAGAATATCCTTGTTGAAGAGCTGAATAATGTGGATCAATCCTTAGAGATATCTCTAGTATGCTTTGTCTCTAGTCTAGTGAATGAAATGATGGATGAGATTAAAGTGTTCCATACTCAAATTGAAAGCTGGACAGGATCTTTGGTTTCTCTGAGACAATCGGTTGCTTCATTGACTGCAATGAGCAGTTCTCAAAACCAAGTGAATGCTGAGATTCGATATATCAAAGAAGTAGTCAAGAAGTTTGTGAAAGTTTTTGAGTCTTTTAAGACATCAGTCGATGAACATATGAACCGTCCGGATGCACTTGTTCAGAAGGTGATTGGTAATGTGACTCAGTCTTTCAAAGAGACAATACCCTTCTCGGTCAAACCCCTTCCCTCATCTAGATCCTCTGTGAACATTGACCAGATCAGAACTGTGATCTGGGAATAACTTGCTAAGGCTAGTACCAGTGGAAGCTCTGATTCCCAGGTAATTGCTACTACTAGGGAAGTCAACAGCAATGTTCA
Source organism: Viscum album (assembly GCA_963277665.1). Taxonomy (NCBI): domain Eukaryota; kingdom Viridiplantae; phylum Streptophyta; class Magnoliopsida; order Santalales; family Viscaceae; genus Viscum; species Viscum album. The sequence continues at coordinate 31,920,099 of OY728158.1, forward strand.
TGAACACTTGCAAGAAGCTACTGCTAGTCAAGAAGGCATTAAGAATAAGGTATATTCTTACTTTGAAAAGATCTATACCAAGCACCAAATGACCAACCACTTCATGATTTTAATAGAGAATATGAAGCTGTCTCCAGTGATTCAGCCATTCAGGGAGCCGGTCACCAAACTGAGAGAATTGAACCCTGCTTTGGATAAAATTTTGGATAATAAAGATAATATTTTATCTACTATGGAAAGAGGAGGAATCATTATTGTGGATTTTAGAAACCTTCTTCTACACTTTCTCCTTATTGATTGTTCACCTATCATCACACCCCCTACCTTACCTACATCTCAACCCAGTGGTTCTTCTACGATGTCTCCTGCTGAAGCTATCAGAAGCCTTACTCCACTAATCCCTCAGCGAGATACCCGCTATAGACCCACATGTGCTTCTATTGCTGCCCCTCCAGTAATTCCGGCAACAATTCCTAAACCTACTGATTCACCAGCTCCTTCATCTTCTTATTCCAAAGGGAAATATCACTTGCCTAAGGCTGATGTGGATTGAGTCTTTTTATGTCTTTTGATAGGGACTATTTTTCATTTTGGATCATGTAATGTACATTCATTATTCCAAGCTTTCTCGGTTATCTCTATTTGTGCCTCTTTTTGCTAATCACAAAGGGGGAGAAATACTGAGTAATATTGTGCTAATTCTAGACTAATAATGTGATTGGGGTGAAATATGCTAATATGATAATATGATACTATGTTGAATCTTTTCTTCCATTCTCTCTGATACTATGTACCAACATTTTCTTGTTTTACACTCTTATTAATCTCTGATACTTAGGACCTTTTTTATCTTTTTTTAGTAACTGTATTATATATGACATCTATCTTTAATACATACTGGCATAATTTTTGATTATCAAAAAGGGGGAGATTGTTGGACTCACCTGTTTTGATAATCCCAAATCATGTTTAAATATTGATCATGATATATTAACTCATTTACTAAATCTTTTTTAATCTGTATTTATAATTATTTTATCCTGAACAATGTATACTCTTCGTCTTATGACTTTGATGCACCATATTATAGTTTACATTTATCTAAATATATGTTCAATGTTAAAGGCTACTGGTAAGAGTCATCTGTTCAAAGTCACCATTGTAGCTCACTGTTACTCTAGGTCACTGATTCTAGAAGGCTACTATTGAAGATCTACAGTCACTAATATAGGCTACCAGTACATGGTTACTGTCATAAGTATACTTTTGATTTTCTTATAAAAGCTCACAGAAAAAGAGTCACCATCACAAGGTCACTGTTGTGACAAGGCTTTTGTTACAAGTTCGTTGTAAGACTCTTTCTCAAGTATTATTTTGAGAACTTCACTGTTAAAGTCTACAGTTGGACATGTCTACCGTTAGTAGAAGGCTACCGCTAGAGAATACCTACTACCGAGATAGTCGACTGTTGTTCAAAGTATACTGATAGACATACTCCACCTTTAATGAAATTACATATTGAGATAAGTCTACCATTGGAAAGGTCACTGTTGAAGTAGTATGATGTTACAAAGATACAGTTAGAAGCTTACTGTTGGAGTCTAAAGCTGATCAAGCCTACTGATGAATCTCACAGTTGAATAGCCTACCGATGAAGTTCACTGATAAGGATATATTATTACATATTGTAAGAACTACCGTTACAAGCTCATAGTTGAAGAGCTTACCAATGAAATCCATAGTTTAATAGCCTACTGATGAAGTCTATAGTTGGAAAGACCACAGTTGAAGTCTACCGTGTGACATAAATCTTCTACCAGTATAATGATATTCTATTATTTTCTTTACAAATTTTATTATTATTATAATGGTAATGTTTAGAAAAATTAATGCACCTGACATTATTTAATGTTATTTTCAGGAATATCTGGAAATAGTATGATGTACGAGGAAGACCACAAGTTGTTGAAACATTTTTCCTATCGGCCCCTGCTGAACCAAACAAGAAAAAATCTCAGCTGGAAAAGTGTACATATATATATATGTGTCGAGATAGACAACAAAAAGAAGTGGGTGGATAAATTTAATATACATAGATCACTCATAAGAGAGAAATATACACAATCTGAAGAAGAACACTCAAGCACTCAGTCTGAAGAACAGAGATCTTCACGTAGATCCATCGAAAGAACCTTTTTCAAGCTGTAGTGGTGTGCTACAAAGAGCTTTAAACCCAAGAAGCTGATAATATCTACATCTCGAAGTCAGAACCTGGAAGTTGCGACACTCTGTTTTGGAGTCAACTTGTAGAGAAGGACCAAAACTTCATTTCCTTCATTCCAACGAGTCCAGAGCTGATATGCCAACACAACAGAGCATTCTAAATTTATCCCTAATATGTTTAACTCTATTGTGATTGAATACTTTACATTTTTGAGCAGTGTGTATGTGTTACAGACACTGACTCTTGTTCTTAAACTGTGGGATACTGAAAATCCCCATTCCAAACTGTCTTTACATTTTTTTCCCACATATAACTGTTGAAGAAACCTGGTGTGTCTTGGTATTTTAATTTTCCCACCTAGAACTACGGTAGAGGTTGCAAAACCTGGACAGTTTGTGAAAACTGTGGTAAAACCAGATTCAAGATGTGTATCACTTTTTAATATAATTTCTTGGTTGCAGGTGATCACCAAGTGGAGAGGACTAGGTATTGACTTAATACTGAACCTCTTGTTTAAATTGTTGTGTTCATCTTTCATTTACTCTGTTTTACATTTATTCGCTGCTTGTGTTTGCAAAGACAGAAATATTTTTTTACATTCACTCTGATTGTTAGTTCTGGTTAGTTTGTATATCTAATATGTTAAGTAAACTTGTTTCAAAAGTCGAATTGGTTCTCATACTGATTCAACCGAGGAGTAATCAACCTTTGAGAAACCTTTTGAACAATAAGTCACTTATATCTCTACTGCCTTAATTGACTGGGATGTTTTAATTTGGGGGATTTTAATCCTAAAAGTTTTTAACATAAATTTTAATTGGAACTCAATTCACCCCCCTCTTGGGTATCCACTCCGACCAACACATTGGTTGCATCATCCATTTGGAATTATTTCACTCTGCTTTAACTTGCTGACCTAATGAGAACATTGAAATATATTCTGCAATATCCTTCTTCATGTTATCCTAAAAGAAGTGTTCTCAGAGATCATGGTACATCTTGGTACTACTCGGATGGATAGATAATGTTGATCTATGTGAATTTTCTAATAGATCCTTCTATATCATGGGTGATGAAGTCACAAAAAGATGCATTCCAGATCTAATCACACCATCAACGTCGATATTGAACTCTTTTAGCTTCCCATCTTTTACTACATTCACCCTCTTTTGTATCTCTATATTATCCCTTTGTTATTCCACAATCTTTTATTTGATGGATCATTGTGAAATAATTTGGGAAAGGTAGGATGTATTCCCTTCCATTACGATTTAAAAATCAATCAATTGCATATCCAAGAAGATACGGTCTTTCTCCATCCATAACATGGATAGAGTAGCAAGTTCTTTTCTACTTAGTGCATATGCTACCTTGTTCTTCTTTCCAGGATGATAGTGAATAGATCAATCATAGTCCAAGATTACCTCTATCCAGATCCTCTGATTCATGTTGACCTCTTTCTGTGTGAATATATACTTTAGGCTATTTTGCACATTGTACATGTCACATTTCTCCATAAAGGTATTTCCACCTTATTTTCAAGGAAAAAATCACGTATACCAGCTCTAGATCATGCAATGGGTAGTTCTTCTCATGTATCTTTAAATGTTGTGAGGTGTATGCTATCACATTATCATTTTTCATGAGTACGCAACCCAAGCCTTTCATTGGAGCATCACTATTTATCATTAAACTTTAACCACTATTCGGTAATGTGAGTACATGTGCAGTGATCAGCGATATTTTAAGCAATGTGATGCTTCCCTTGCATTATTCCCTCCATACATAATTTACCCATTTACATGTTAACTTAGTTAGAGGGCTTGATAATCATGAGAAATATCTCAAAAAATGTCAGTAGTACCCATCTAATCAAAAAAAATTGGATTTCCTGGAAACTAGAGGGCCTAGGTCATTCCTCAATCGACTTTGTTTTTGAAGGGTCCACATAAATTCTCTCACTTGTGATCACATGACCCATGATTGTGACTTTCTTCATCCAAAAGTAACACTTTCTTAACATGGCATACAACTTATCTGTTCTCAATGTTTCCAAAACAAGTCTTAGATGTTCTTCATGTTCCTCCTTACTCTTGGAGTAGATGATAATATCATCAATAAACACCCCCAAAAATTTGTCGAGGTAATGCATAATGACTCTATTCATCAAATACATGAATATTGAAAGGGAATTTTTAAGTTTGAAGGGAATCACCAGATACTCATAGTGGCGATATCTTGTACTGTTGGCAGTCTTCTGAGTATCTTCCTTCTTTACCTTTATATGATGATATCCCGAAGAAATATCCACCTTTTAAATGTATTCAGTTCCTACTAACTGGTCGAAAAATTCATCAATCCATCGAAGATGATACTTTCTCTATATGGTGATCATGTTGAGTTCCCGATAATCGATACACAATCTCATTGTTCCATCCTTCTACTTCAAAAAGAGGACTGTCACACCCCATGGTGATGCACCGGGCATATGAACCCTTTGTCCAAATTCTCTTGCACTTGTTTCTTTAACTCATCTAGTTAGATAGGATCCATCCTATAGGGACACATTGAGATAGGATTATCTCTAGGTATGAGTTCTATTGAGAACTCTACCTCATGATCTGGGGGAATTCCAGGTAACTCTTCCGGAAATACATCACAATATTCACCTGAAATGTTCAATCATGGAAGGTTGGTACTATCCATTTACTCAACAATTTGAGAGAGTTATGCTTCTTTATATAGAATCAAAACCCACACATTTGAAGGGGTTTTCAAATGTGATTGATGATATTCATTACAATTGTAGAGGATCATGGCATGGTTTAGAATACAAAATGATATTTCCTTTTCCCGTCAATAGATATGTGCTCAATATAATGATATCTAATCCATTTACATTATAACGTCGAATTCCACCAAGTGAATAATTTGAGAATCGCTGGAAGAATATTTCTATATAAACCAACATGTGAGGACTCAAACAATAAGGTTCCAATGATGTCACTACTTTTTCTTTTTACAGATATCACTACTTCAAGGTTTTGAGGCTTCGATTCAAAAGTTATAGAAAAATTTCAAGATATAAAGGAATGTGTTGAACTAGATCCAAATAATACTTTTCCATTATTGAGTGAATAGAATGTTTACTTTTTAAAACTTCATTATCTTTCTCTACTTCTACAGTAGGGATGGAATAATCCTTCCCTTGAAAATTTGGCTTTTGTGGCTGCTTTTGTGGATTACCCTTAAGGGATCGAGGTTTAGTGCACTGGATTTCATATTTCCCTTTCTCCCTATAGTTGTAGTATTGAACCATGGGTGGTTATCTCCATTATTACTCTACATTCTCCTTCATTTTCATGTCTTTTCAACACAATTGATCATGGTTTCCTTTCTTCCCACACATGAAAAATTTCCACATTCCTTTTAGGTTGTTCCCATGATGCAAATTCTTAAATTTTTAGCATGTCGGTAGTTGAGTTTTCTTTCCACCTTTATCATTGGATACTCCATCTTGAAACTCTATATTTCGTTTATTATCAAAAAAAATCCATGGGACCATTATAAAAACTCTATCTCCACTTTAAGAGGACATCGAATAAATTTTTTTAACTCCCAAAGTCTCGAATTGCAAGAGCCTTTTGAAGATGTGGTTTTAATACACAAAAAATCTGTGTAATTTTTTATCATTTTTGATAACAAATCCTGAGGCATACCTTGGAAGCCTCGTGAAATTCGCTTCGTCGGTTGTGACATACTCCCATTATATTTTCTAGTTCTCTATGAATTTTTTATCCATCTTTGAATGAAGAGTTCATGGGAAATAATTACTAATAAACAATATCTTAAAGTCATACCTTTCAATCTCATCAATTTCATCTCTTGGATTGGTGTTAATAATTAAATTACAACATTGATCAGCCTCTCTATATAGATGATAAACACCAAGTGTTTCCTTCTCCGTCTCAGAATAGTGAAGCACTAAAAAGATCTTCTCCATGGAGTTGACCCACTATTCTGCACCTAGTGGATCAGAAGATCCACTCAACGTCGGTGGTCATTGCTGCCGAAAACATTTGATATTATGTTTCTACCTATTTAGTGAAATAGGATGTTCCCCATCATTATGGTTATTGTTCATAACCTGATATATTTGGGAAATTATCACACTGAATATTTTAAATCCACCTCCCAAATTATTGGGAATTTCTTTGGATAAATCATTGCATTGGCCCTTTCACAAGTGGTTGGCCCGCTTTCTCCTAGTTCCCACCATTCTATAAAATGGAGATGTTTAGAACAAAACATAAGTCAAAAAGTCACGAATAAATTACTTATTCATTTTTAAATATTAAAATAAAATCAGGAATTATGGGATCCCTATGTAAATATTCTTGTTTAAATGTTTGTAATTGGTCTCATACTAGAGGTTTTCTCTTGGGTTCACGAATCCATATTCCCAAATTAACTAAACATTGCCTTTGATACCAACTATAACGACCCTTCCATTTCTTACATTACTATTACATCATTTTAAAGATAACAAACATAATATTATTACACATAGAGTATCCATTGGTTTAGTGTGTTGGTAAAACTAGTACCACTCATAACATTTACAACATAGTAAATAATCATTTATTTAATTCCTTCTTCTCTAGCTTCTTATTGGAACTTGTCCTCTTCTTAGTACATGTAGTCACCTGAGGATATACATCAAAAAAGAGGTGTGATAAAAGAATAGTAATTGTATTGATAAGTACAATATAACATGCGGTGAGCATAATCCTAACTTATGAATAAACTTGTGAACATAATAGGAAGCATTAATAAAAGACATGGAACATGGCAAAGCCTAAAAAATGAAACAACTTGTCTTAGTGGTTAACTACAACACATACTTGTGAAATATTCATTAATCATTTTCACATGTAATTTAATTTTTTCTCATTAGATTAATCAAATTAACCAATGCATTGGATTGCTATATAATTTCGATCACACCCGTCACATTCAAACATTCATATTGCGCTATATAATTCTACATCCACCCATCACATAATAATATTAACATTATCATGCGTTACACATTAAAAATAATTGAAAATTAAACATAAAATAACCCATGGAATGAAATGGGTTTTACATTGTACATTCATAAACATTTATTTCCCAAAATAAAGAATAAATAACATACTTGATACAGGAACCATCAACTTTGAGTGAGATGTAAAAGGTGTGTTCTTGAAAGAAGAGTTATTTTTGAAAACATTGGGGTTTTCATAAAATAAAGTAGAGATCATGTATAACCCAAAATAGTAAAGATAATTATGAAAAAATTATTATTAAGGAGTAACAATACCAAAAACAATGAAGTGACAGAGGGAGAACCCGAAGAAAGAAAGTTGGGTTCGAAAACTTCCCCTTACCTAGTATCCAAAATCATTCTTCACTTTAAAGTTCAATATAACGACAATAAATTTATTAATTTACAATTAAAGAACCTTGTATACATGAAATTTTTTCATTATGGGTTCATTATGTTATTTTATGATCCTTTTGACGACTTATAGGAATCAAATCCTTTGTTTGGGAATGTTTTTTATGGTTTTCTTGAAGGGATCACTTGTATTCATAAAAAGAAGTTCGTGTAGAACATGGATAAACATAAAAAACTGATATTATATGTTATTAATGATATTAAATTACTTAAAAGGATATTATATTGAATTATGTTATATACCATGTGGTTAAATCATTAGTTATAATTTAATGATGATTTTTTGGGTAAATTTGGGATATTTTTCGACCACAAAAACATATTTTGTTTAATCATTTAGTAATATGTACATAAGTTATTTAAAAAAAAATAGGATATAATAAATATAATATATTTTGGTTCAAATATAAAAATGGTTTCATTACCAGATATGAATGAATTAAATCAAATTTAAATCACATCGTTTATGATGTCGGTAATACGACACATCACAGACAATGTTTTTATTCCATGCAAAAGTGAGAGAAGAGAAGAAAAATGAGGATGAATTTTTCATGAACATGATAAAATACAGAGTATTCAAGATTTATAGATATTTCATTCCTCTTGGATGATAGTAATGTGATGAATTAAAAATAACAGAAAAGAACATGAAGAAAAGTAGAGAAATTCCTTACAAAAATTCAGCAACCTAATGACTATGCGTCATGGTTTTAAAAAACCTTTAAAAGAGAGAGGACAAGGTTAATCCAACCATGAATGAATACTAATAAGTTATAGATAAAGGTTAAAATGTAATTAAGAACATGGTATGGAAACATGAATGTCATACCACAGAAAAGTGAACTTGGATGGAAAAAAATAATGAAATTGAGAATTCTCTTACATTGTAGGGTAACCCCAAAGACATGAATATTTGGACCTTGGGGAAGTAAGGACACCTTGGGAGGACTACCAGGGAGGTAAGAAGGCTATATATTTTTTGAAGAGGAATTTAGAATGAATTGAATGAAATAATGGGTTTGTATTTATAGAAAAATTGAGGGAATATTTTTATAATTTCGAAGGGGAACCTCATTTATGGTATTTGAAAAACCATGGGCTTTCCCACGGTATATGCCCATGGTAATAGCCACTTGAGACACCTCACATCTTATTTTACTGTACACAAGTCTACCAGAATTATAAAGTCATTATTACATCATTATTGATGTCATTAAACACATCGAAACTCAAAACTGTATTTTTACTATTCACTGAATATTCAACTATTTCCAAAAACCCCAAAAATTCACCCTAATTATTTTTAGATGTGTATATTTCAAAAATGAACTCTATTTTTTGAAAATAATTTTATAAATAATTTTAATTTAATTTTTAAATAAAATCACACATAATTCAAAAATTAACATTTTTAACACTAGAATTGCTTTTATATTACATTGAAACATTAATCAAGATGTCATTATCTTAAATACTTAAGAAATTAATATAATAATACAATTCAATATTAATTAGGATCATATTACAATTCATAAGGGTATGTTACTATTCACCAAAAAAACATGTTGGTTCACTCAGACTATAAATAACTTACTGAACACAAATGTATATGACCAATTTTCGAAAATCAACACATAGAAGTGGAAAATTATATTTATTGATCAAATAGTATTTAATATCATAATATGATATTTCTTAACAATGTTATTATACTATAAGGCAAAATTATAAGAATGGATTTTCATTGATAAAAACAATGGGCCGTTATAATAATGAAACTAATAGAAATTTCTAATTCCCCACACTAGTGGATTTTCATTGATAAAATCAATGGGCCGTTATAATAATGAAACTAATAGAAATTTCTAATTCCCCACACTAGGATCCACTAAAATGGAACCCCGAGAATGTACATCATGTGGCATCAAGCATGTCACCACGTACGCTATTAGCTCCTAACTTGAAACTTGAGTCTAAGGTAGTACTAGGGGGGACAATATACATGTATATCAGATTGAACGCATTAATAGATTAAATACCAATCTGATACATATTGATAAAATAATACATTTGAAATACATCTAGAGAAGTGTTGATAAATAATCAATTGCCCATTGAATACTAAATGAATAGTAAACAATACATGTTAGGTAAGCTATAAATTAATTATATACTATATACAATAACATAATACCAAAATATAATAGACTATATAGTCCACCCAAATAGACCAAGATACTTATCCTGGTCTCATATCCCATACTCCATTTAATCTACTATAAAATAAACAACATTGGGTACATGCACACACATTTCACTGAAATCTAATAAATATATATTCTCAAATAACCATGTTTCATGGAGGTTCATGCAAGGTATGAGTATAACATAGTAATCCACCAAATATCACACTCCAAAAATTATTAGTTGATTACAAATTGCATATTTATTTGTGATAAATCAATTTTTTGAAAATTCTAAAATAAAAACTGGTATCAAAATTTAGTACATGAACCAGTGATCGTCGAGCTCTATAGTGACACTTGAAATGAGTATAATACATACTTCATCCAAGGCTAGTGTGTTTCTCATCACAGTATACATAATGGACCAATAAGTTCCAAGGTATTTTACCCAGGAACCTCATTCAAGAAATAACATGGGAATCCCATGGATCTCTACTAGGCATTCACATATATCCAAACTATACATAGTCCCTGAATTCCATCTGTGGGATTATTCTAAGTGTCAACTAGGATAATCCACTGAATACAACCTTTTCATCCTCAAAACCAAATCCTCAGGGTCCACATGTCCAATGCATTCAAAGTATCATTCTTTAACTAAATCAAGGTCCACACCCATAGCATTCCATCTCATATAATCAAGTCGAATATGGGGATGTCATCCCATGACATTCACAAGGGGGCCCCAAAATAATACATGATGTTAATCATTATAATTCAATACATAATACATCATCTAAAACCCGGGGGGGTTACTTGTGGAATTCAAAGTTAATAATTGGTGAGTAATCAAAGGTTTATCATAGAATTATTTATATTTGGACATCATCAAATCCAATAAGGTTTCCTATTATTGTATTCATGTGAGTTCCCTAATGTATTCCATTCCCACTCTAGAAATTCTACACATTATATATCCATAACTAAATCTAAGGGATGACACATATGGAATTCCCATTCACTAAATTTCAATAATTATTAAACAAAATCCCTTTGTTACCATTTATTAATTCAATACCAATTTCATTTCATTGACTCTCTATTCAATTATAAGGGATACAAAAATCCTTCAAAATTCCTATGGAATCTCTAGGTCACCATGTAATGTTGTATTTCTTATTCAAGAATAATCATTCCTAACACATAACCCACTTCTTTGTCTTTCCAAGGTTCACAATTAATCATTCCATATTTAATCAAGATTTCTACATTTTCAAGGATTGATTAAATAGGGTTTCATTAAAAATCTATATAGAAAATTTTCATATAGTTTACCTACATGAAATCTATTTAACAAACACAAATCATTAAAAATAAAATATAAGATCAATAAATATTTCCATAATCCTCATTCTCCTAAGGAAAAACTATCTAACCAAACTAACTACACAACCTAGGAATTCCACTTGGAACACATTAAATTTGTAATCAGGGAATAATAATGAAAAATCTCAAAAAAGTCTCATCAGGATTATTAAATTAATTTCAATTTGTTTTTTGGTGAATATAGCCTGATGTTCACACATGCATTTATGAAATTATCTTGAATTATGGATTTAATTTAAAGGACCACCTACCTAATGTACAATGATTTTCAATTTAACTCTTGGAATGGATATCTACCATGCATGATCATCAAAACTCAATAGGAAATTCTCAAACCACTCTCAACCATATCGTAAGTCTACTCAAATGAAACTAATTAATTATAGGAAAATAATAACTAATTAAAAAACTATGATTAATTAAACAAAACCAACCCCATAGGAATAATTAGCTAACAACATACCAGGTTATTATGATGCACCTAAATCATGACAGACCAACCTTCGGAGGTCCATTCCAAGATCTGGGAACCAATCAAGGAAAATACCTATCAACTATAACAAAAAATGTAGGAAAATAAATTTTATTTAACTCAAGACCCCCATAAAACTAAAACTGTGACATATAAACAATGAAATGTCTAGATCTAGTGATCATAATTTGTCTTTGGATGTCTTCAAGCTATGAAATATTAAATCTCCATCAACCTAGGATTATTTAACCATTATGATAGAATATTCTTCAAAATCCAAATCATTGAAAAAAAAAGAAAGAGTAGGAGAAAAACGGAGCTGTAGTCATTCCTTTTTATATACAATGCATTAGATTGAAGGATAATAATAAATTGGATGAAGGATATCCTTCTAACCCTTAAGAAGGGGTTGAAAATTCATGATGGGATTCTCCCAGTGAATATGGTATCAAAATACTCATCCAGGTTTTTAGGGGATGGATGCAATAAAATTATAAGGAAACCACCATATTAAAAAAGTTACGGGGTTCCATTTGTTAATAATCTCCCCCAATTGCATATTTATTGTGTTCATAAGCCTTAATTCAAGTCTATAAATTCCACTCGAATGATGGTCTCTTTTTATCATTCAATCAGTGGCAATACAGTGATTTTTGTAGGCCTAAAACTCCGATGATCCCTCTAACTACTTCCAAAACCCCCCAAAATCCTTATTCGATGTCCAAAAAAATATTCATGGTGTGAAAATAATCAGAGTTTAATCTCAAACTATGGTTTATATTTAACCTATCCACTAATAAAATTCAAACTACTATTGAATTTCAAACACTGATTCAAAAATTGGGTTTGACATTATGTTCCATCAATGAATATGAATTATTTTATATATTATTTGTATCAGATGGGATTTATATTTATTATCAGGGAAAATAGAATTTCTATTTATAAGAATAAAATATTTAATGATATTTATATTAAAATGAATAGCTTATACATTCTAGATATTGATAACACTATTTATAATCATTAGAATAAGAAGTTAATGTTGGATTCTAATCTTACCTATAATTAGAATTGTAGACATAGAAAGATAAATAAGAAATGTGTTTAAAGACTTCATTGAGAGGGATTACTGGACCACTTTGATTACAAATAATTTGATACATGGTAATCTTGTTTATCTGGTTATATGATTGAGTCACCTTTATCAAAAAAAATTGAACGTCTTAGTGGACTGTTGAATCTAATACCTAGTGATGTATATGGATTAATGGGTACTCAAGAAAATAGTTTTATAAGTTCTTTGTTACATTTATCAATGTATTTAGTCATTATTGATATTTTTTCCAATGAAACTCAAGTATGAATCTTCAGAAATGTTAAAATAGTTTTATATTGAAATATAGAATCAACTGGGAAAGAGTGTTAGGATTATCTGATCAAATAGTAGTGGTAAATACTTAAGAAAGGAATTTATTGAATATCTAAAATATTTTGGATTTTATAATATAGTAATCATAGAAGAACATCTTTATTAAAAGTTTTGACCGAAATAATAAATCGTATCATATTAAACATGGTTTGAGAAATGATGAGTTTATGCAGCCTTCTTATTTTATTCTGGGATTATGCTTTGGATACTACTAAATTCTTAATAAAACATCTTCCATTTAAAGAATTCATAAATAATATATGTAATAAATAGAATGGGAAACATCCCATGTTGTATTTTTTGTGGATTTGGGGTTTTGAATAATTCATAAGATGATTACCTACAGAAAATTGTAAACCCAAGTCAAATGAATTTTTATTAATTAGTTATCCCAAAGAAACTATGTTATCTGATTTCTATAATGATACTTGATTTTTTACATTCAATGAGAATGAATGTATACATTGAGGTGTTACTAGAATTAATTCTAAAAATATAGATGTTTGGAACCAACAAAAAGTATGTTATCCTAAAATGTAGATTAACAATGTTCCACAAATAGTTATAAAATAAGAATCAACTAAAGTTACACGAGAACCTCTATGGTTTAGTGGGATTCATGAGTAACTAGAGAGATATGGATTTATCATGATAAATAATGATGAATAAATGTTTATTAGAGATAATATATGTTCCTACCATGAGTCTATTTAGATTGTTAATTTTAAGAAGAAGTTAAAATCTATATAATCTTAGATGGATTTGATGCACACTAAATGTAGAGACCCTAACTTGAGTAACCAAAATCCAGTGTTTACATTATTAAATTTCTACAATATAAAAGGGATTTCATGAAAAATGTATCTATTAGTTTATTAATATAAGGAGACCCGAAACATACATGATTTTCATATTACATTGGAAAAAAACATAGCATAAACAATATTATTTCATCATTGAAGACAATTCATAGATTCCTTCTTTATATCATGGGGAAAGGGAAATATAGTACAGGATGATCTAAAATTCTTATTAAGGGAAATATTATAATGTAATCTAATATGAAAATACAAGGCATAAACAATATGGAAGAGTAAATGATCAATATAAGTTTTATTTAATCAATAACATGAACAATAAAATATATCCATGGAAAATAAAGGATTCACATTTATAATAATAACACAAATTTTAATAAAGTATATCTATAATTATAGATATTAGTGGTCATAAAAATAATCATAGACCAAGATATCATCAATCATGCCAACAAGGATTTAAACAAGTCATCAAAAATCTTACTGTCAAGTCCTTGTTCAAATACACATTAATTAATTGGTAGTTATACACCAAATATCCAACTATTATGAAAAGATATTATAGCCTCAAACTATATATCATGAAAACTTGTTTTATCATATGTAACTGTCGATTTTTCAAGGGAGTATTTATAACTAGTTCTCAACTACCACTTATATATTTCCAATTTATTACCTATATATTTAATCAAAAATATGAAATAAAAAATCACTTATCAATTAATAAATATCAATTTTAATTCAATAATATAGAACATCAATATTTCACTATTAAATGAAATAACTTTCCTAATAAGAATCCTTAAATTAACACCATATATATAAATGGTATGTCTTTTGGAGAATATTTACATGATAAATATATCTAGGATAAAAATTATATGTATAAGAAGGTGAATGTTAATTTATAACAAATAATGGATAGTGATTGAGAACATGGTTAGAAGTGAATTGTAATAAAATAAGGTATAGTCCATAAACCAATAAAGGGAAAAAATGACCATCAATTAAGAGGAAATTACATTTTGGAATAAAGGAAATTATTTAGAGAATTAGACAAGAAAATGGGAGAAACTCTATTTAAATAAATTTCATTAAATATTTTTTAAGTTTATAGTCAAAATGAAGTTATAAATAACTTCAAAATTTATTTTCAAACATTTATAAAATAATGATATTATTTTATCAAAAAACCTAAAAAAATATAAAATGATGTAAAAAATTTATTCTTTAAAAATACTTGGAATCTTGTGGAGGAATATTGAAAACTAGTAATGGTTTTGATTGCGGGAAAATATTTTCATGTTTTATTTGTTAAAATAAACATTCATTTCATACTTTTTTTATAAAAGTAAAAAAACAGTCTACTTGGAAAACATTGAAAACATTATTTTATGAAAACATAAAATTAAGTTAATTATGGTTGAAAATTAATTTGAAATTTCTTTACAGAATGTAAAATAAATTTCAAGAATGATTTTAAAAATATAACCTTGAAGAAAAATTTTCTCGACCCAAAAAGAGAAATAAAGTCGGGTTTTCTTACAAAACATTTTTTCCATACCAAACTACCAAAGATAGAACTAGTTTTTTGAAAATAATGTAACCCAAAAAATAACCATAAAATAATAGAAATATTTTGTTTATTAATATTAAAGAAAGATAAATTCTTTAATGTAAATTAAATCATGAACAATTTTTAATAAGAGATAGATAGAAAAATAAGACTTTATGGCTTAAATAACATTTGAATAAAACCCCCCATAAAATAGAAAACATGAATTCAATTAATAAATACCATGAATTAAGAGTAATTCATTATATATTATGTCAAAGATATAGTATATACATTATTTAAAATAAATTAGCTGTGTAATATAATGTATGTCTCTATTGAGTGGAATTGAGATAAAAACCCCTACCATGGATGAATCCTTAGTCAAACACATTATATCCTATGTAATAATCAATTAAAATTTATTAAATACATTATTTTGATCCATTTTTTTGTATTAAAATTTTTAGTGTCATTTTATAATCATATTACATCTGTTTACGAAATATTTATTACTTACATTAGCCAAACAAGGTTCTTCGATCAATTTCTTTAAAATTACATTGATATACTTACCCTTGTCAATATTTTTATTAAATGGGTAAATTATTTCAATAATTTGAATATTTTAATAAATATATTTTATATTAATTTTATAAAATTTTATAATCAATCATTCAAGGAGTTAATAGAAAAAAAGAGATGTGATGTTTGTGGAGGTGGTACTCTACACGTATACGTTATGAAATTTTAATTTTTCTAGACGTAGGAATGGAAAGAAAGCATATAATTATAAAAAAAATAGAATAATACATGTATAATATAAATAATATAAATTCATTATATATATAATTTTGATCAACCATCTTAATCATAAATGAAAAATGAATCATATCGCTTCATGAAAGTGGTACTCGACACATACATTTAATAAACCATGTCATTTTTAAATGTATGGTAGGATAAGATGGTTGATGATATTTTATAATTTAATAGTAATAATTATTCCATAAATATCATATATATTCATTAATTATATCTTGATTACTATAATCTTGATCTAGTGATGTTAAATGTTACACATCACTTCGTTGAGATGCTAGTCTGTAAGTACATATAAATGATTTTTTCATTTTCTATTAGATTGATATAAGAAATTAAATGGATTATAAATTGAAATAAAAACATCTAAGTATGGTAAACATACCAATTTAATTTTTTTAATAAGGTTATTTAATATTTTTAGTTTGTTTAAGAATAAAATAACTTGGTAAATCTTAGGTGTAATACACGCTTCTTCAATTCGTAATCTCATTCGTATTGAACCTTAAACCATTTTGAAGTGGTATTTTTGTGATACCAAGAACTGTATATAAGATTAATGATATTTGGGTCTGTATTTGTTGAGATAATTGGCTCAATAAGTGTGGATAGGAAAGGGAAGATGCTTCCCTTCTATAACTGAGGTTGGTGGAAAACTAGTAAATATTAAGAATATTACAATATAATAAAGTCACAATCATGGTAATATTTCTCCAAATGGAATACAATGTGAATATTTGATGATATATAGCTTAAATAAATTCAAAAAAAAAAGTATTTATGGATATTTTTAGGATATTTAACCATTATCTTTTTAGTTTTACACCCACATTAATCCTTTTAAACGCTTACTATAGGGATCAATTTTTCTCATGGTTACAATTCATATGGACCAAAAATTAATTTATCCACAACAAATAATATTAATTAATCTAATTTTAAATATTTAATCCACTTTATAGGATTTAGTTCGTATATGTGACTAAAATTTCTTTTAATATCTATTTTCAAAATTCAAAGAAAATTGTTTTTAATAAATGATTTTATGGAAAAAATGTAATATAATTTTGATTTTAATGGAATTAATTGGATTATTTTAAAACAAAGTATTTTTTTATTTTAAAATCAACCAAAACTGAAAGTATCATTTCAAAAAATTGATTAAAAGAGAAGCACCAAAAATAGTTTTATAGAATAAAAACATTACCAAGATTTAGAAAATGTTAATCATAGATTTATATGCCTAAAATTATATTTTAAGATTAATTTTATTACATACTAAATATATATTTGGTCTATAAATATTTTTTTCATAAATATTAAATTTATTCTAATATCATGTTAATTTAAAAAAAGCAACATTATTTGTAAAATCGGTATTTTTACCCTATTCACAAAAAAATTAACAATTTCTAAAAAATCCCAATAATTCTCCCTATGAAATATTTAACATGATTAAATCAGTGTTTTGTAAAATTTTATTAAAAAATACCACATATTTTAGAAATTAATTTTAATATTTATGAACATATGCATAAAACACCATTTCAAGAAAAAATGTATTTCTCAAGCATAAAAATCATTCTAATTTTATGACTTGTAAAAAAAATTAGATGATTTTATTTAATTTATTTTACTGAATTTATTATGAATTTTTTTTATCAAAATAGTTAATCAATTTTGATTCACTTAATTTTTCATGGTAGAATAAATTGTGTACTAAAAAATAGTTTTGAGAAAAGTATCTCCTTTAACCATAAAATTATTTTATCTTTATTCTTAAAAAAATTGTAATCAATGTATGAATGATTATTCATTAGTTTACATATATAGAAAATAAATTTTAAATTAATTTAATTCTTAAAATAAGATTTTTTTTCTTCTAAATTAAATATATATATTATAAATGAGATTCTCAGTATAAAAAAATTACCCATTTAAACTTTAATTATTCATAGCCATATATAATTAAATTATAATCTTTTAAAATAAAATAATTATTTCCTAGTAATCAATAAATATATTTATAAAACTCTTCAATATATATTTCATAATGTTATTTCCATTATTTATACCAAAAAATACAAGAGATAGGCTATAACTATCATATTTAAATAATTTTAATTCTTTAGTAAATCACAGTTCACATAAACATAGGTTTTCACCTATCACAATCAATAATACAAAGTATTCAAAAACTAAAATCATTTGTTGATACATTATACCCATGTTACATAATATTGTTTCTTACAATTTAAATTTATCATGATAATATCATTACACTTTTATAGATTTTTTTCATGAATTCCAATTTCTATGAAAGAACTATAAATCATATTATTTTTTAAATTAATTTTAAATGAAAAGTATATGTTTAATTAAAATAATTATACTATTTTCATGTTGTTCTAAAAAAATACCTTTATTGTTAATTTGTATATTCCACAAAAAACAATATTGATTTAGCTTCTACTTCTTGAAGAAATATAAGAAAGTATAATTAATTAATTTCTTTCATCATTTGTGCTTCAATCGGTTTTCTATCATTGGTTTATCTCAAATTTAAAATTAGGAGTGAATAAGATGAGTTTTCATGCATAAATAAATAAAATAATAATTAAAGGGATCATGAGATCCATTAACGTATATTGATCCTTATTCTATAGAAATGTTTCTAGCTATTGATTTCTCCCCTTTATAACCATTTACCAAAACCAAAAATGGTTAGCATGTGTGAAAATAATATTCAATAAATTAAGCCATAAAATTATGTATTAAACTATAAAATATCAATTATATCACATTTTTTCCAGTATTAATCATTAAAACCTAAAAAATTTCATGATATTCATGAATAATTTTGAATACAACATAATCATATATTCAGAAATATTTACTATAATTATCCTTACGTAAAATGAATAGAAATACTAATGGTCATATATAATGGTGAGGTTCTTCCTTGTATTAGAAACATAAAAAAAATACTTTAACAATATAGGTAATATTTCCATGAATGGTACCTTTCTAAATCCAAGATTCATGGATTTTAAAATTTTAAAATAACTTATTCCCTTAGGGAGCCTCATTAAATATTCATAGGTCTTTCTCATGCTCTTCATCTCTTTTATTCTATATAAAGATAACATTAATAAACATAAAAATATAATTATAATGGTAATACTTACCACACATGGTATTGTTTTTAATTATTACCCATCTCTATAATGTTAAATCACTAAAATTTAGTGATTTCTTTCTTTCCCCTTCTTCTATGATCTCTATAGAACTTATCTATAAGATTGTAAAAAACTCACATTAACTTTAAATATTTACTAGTCAATTCTATTCCAAAATTATCACATTCTGGAAGTTTCATCCTTACCTTCTTCTCTTTTTACACATTTATTTTTCCTTCAGTCTCAATTTTCCTTTTATTATCTTTATCTCCTTTGAATATATTTAACATTGAGAATTATTTCTCACTCCTAATAGCTGATTTTAATAAATTTTCATATAAAAAATTGAGAGACTAGTTACCTTCATATACATTAATTAAGTACATTAATGTAATGTTCAATATTTATTTTTGAATTATATATTTAGTCCTTATAATGCATGATAATATCATCTAGTTTTCCTCATTGACAAAAAATGTCCCTCTTCATTCTAACTTAAATTAGATAATTTTCATTCCATATCAACATTTTCTTCTGGAGGAATATATTTCCAATTTAAAATCACTATAAATATTTTCCATTCCATTACCTATATATCATCCTCCTCCTAACTACTCTAAATCAATGATCATCAATGATCATCATCTCCTTTTAAATAATTTACTACCATACTTTCTTATTCCTTTTCATTAATTCGCAAATCTATAAATATCTTTTAAATGGACTTAGTCCATTTATTATCTACTAATGTATTTTTTAATTAATTAAAGGATAAAGGTTTCTGTCATATAAATTGATCCAACATAGGTGCGTCATGATATTGAACAATATCATTATCTGTATGGGGAAGGTTATTTGTCATAAATTGGGTAAATTTACTTAATATTTACGTGACATGCTTAACTTCAACACCCACTGTGTTGACTATAACATAAGGGTAATCCTTACATTAGATGTGTATATTCATATTATATATCTTTATTTCACTATATTCTATCTCCAAATAGTGTCTCAGACATAATTAACTCATAATATCAAGAATATTGATCCTTGACATTAAAACACATTAATGTTATTGAACATTATATTGGTTTAAATTAATTCTTATTCTAGATATTTTCTTCTAAAATCTAGTTCTCAAATTTTCATACTAAACATACTTTGATAACAAATTTGGAAACCCTGACTCCAATAATCCTGATCCAGTGTTTTCTTTATTACACTGGTAGAAGATATAAGGGATTTCACCAAGAAGGTTCGATCATTTTAGAATTCTAAGGGGACTAGATACATACAAGATTTACATATTAAATTGGAAAAATAAGAAACAACCTAAAAAAATTATTAAATAATATATGATCATTCAAATAATCCTTCTTTATATATGGGTTGATGGAAATTAAAATAAAGATTGACCATTTATTTTTAGTTAGGGAATGTATAATATGAATGATATCATTAATTTAAAAGGAATAGACTATGTGGTATAGAAAATAATCTCCTTTTAATTAATAACAAGAGAATTGAAATATATTTGTGTAAAATAATACAATCACATGGATAATGATAACTGGAATTTTAATGAAGGAAATGCATAATTAGAAAAATTCATGATCTCTCCATCAAGGCCTCGATCAAGATATCATGAATCAAAAAATGAAATACTTTAATAAGACATCATGAATATTAATATAAATTCTTTTTTGAAATTATATTTTAATAATGGCTAGGTGTACATTGAATACCCAAATATTATTACATGAGATTAAAACCTTAGCCTATACCACATGCTAATTTGTTTTATCTCATGAGACATGTCGATGAATCAAGGGGCTATTTATAGCTAGCCCCACCTATCTCTTAAATAGTTTTCATTAATTCCCCATTTAATGAATCGACTATATTAAACATAATGAAAAATTTTATAAATAAATATATATAAATATATATATATATATTATGAAGAATATGAATCATCAATATTTCCATAGTAACTAAATAACTATGTTGATAATCTTCCTTTAATGAAAACCATATGAAACAATGGTTTAAATTTAATAGAATATTTAAGTGATAAATAGATCCATGATGCATAATAATATATATAAAACAATAAATGATAATTTCTAATGAATAATGATGAGTGATTGAGAATATGATCATAATAAAGTGAAATATCACAAAAGAAGGTATAATCCATAAATTAGAAAGGAAAGATAAAAGACTATAAATTTATTATAAATTATGGTTTTTAATATAAGAAATTATTTTTAAAATAGATGTAAAAGACATTAAAACATTTAAAAAATAATTCTTTTAAATTTTGTAGTAGTTTTATAAAAATTAAGTTACAAATCATTGAAAACATTCATCTGAACCTTTATGATAATAATCCCTATTCGTATGAATAAAAAATCACAAAAAAATCAAAAATTTATTTTCATTTAAACCCCATGAGACCATATATCATAATATTAAATGAATATTATCATGATTGTATGAAATTTCATTCACATAATATATAAAAAATGGATGTTCCTTTCACACTTTTATCAAGAAAGAAAAAAACTAATAGTTCTGAAAAATTAAAAAAGAATATTTTTATTAAATGTTAAAAGAAACTCAAATATAATCGAATACGACTTTAAAAAATCATCATATAATATAAATAACATTCTTAAATCATTTTATAAAATTTCAACTTTGAATAAAAATTCTCACAGTCTTATAGGAGAAATAAAGACGATTTTTCTAACGAAACCTACCTTTGATATTTGATAACCAAAGAGGGAAAACATTGGAATAAAAAAATTGAAACCCAAGGAATAAATATATGATAAAAAATACATGGTTTAATACTAAAATCAATATAAAATCCTTCTAACATAAATTTAAAGAGGAAAAATACCAAATAAGTGTGTGTAAAAAATCATTTTTGCCATTAATAACTTTTGAACCAAACCCCCATAAAACATAAAAATTGAATTAAAATATTAAATAACCGGAATAAATAATGACTTATTGATAAAAATATATCAAATTTAATGTATGTTCTCCAAATAAAATGAATTAGGTTAGCAATATAATATATGTCTCAATGGAGTGGAATCGGGATGAAAAACACTTATGTTGGATTCCTGCATGGTTATAAATTATATGTCTTCAATAATAATAATTTTAAATTTAATAAATTATTTATTAATAATAAATTTCATATATATTTAATTTTTGATGTTATTTTGATAATAATATTACTTTCATTCATTGAATAATTCTTTTTTATGTCAAACACTTAAGTTTGTTGATAAATTTGTCTAAAATTACTTCATTGTATTGATTACAGTTAATGGGGTTATGGAAATTTCCCATTACATACATAATTTTTAGAATGTAATGAATTTAATTTTTATTCATTATATACAAATTTAATATCCTACATATAAGTAGGTAATAGAAAACTGAAATGTTTTTTTCATTGATGGGGTTGTTCTCACATACACATGTTAACAATTTAATTTCTATAGTGTTTGTAATTGAAAAAAAGTATATAATGATTAATCATTAAATAATAATATTTATATCCGAACGTTAATATATAATTATTAAATATATCATTATGATCATCCATGTAACTAAGAAATTAAAAGTCATTCGGAATGCTTTGTGGAGGTGGTATTCCACATGAGTGCACAACCTACATTAACATTTTCTAACAGAAGGTAGGGTAAAATGGTAGAATATATATTATATATAAAAATAATACTAGTTTCATAAATATATTACCTATTCATTAATTCTTTATTTTAAAATATAAAATAGATATTTTAATGGAAAATTATACACATCACTTGGTGCAGATGGAAGTATGTACGTATGCACGAGCAAAGTTGTTATCTTCCATAAAAAGAAAAGGATAAAAAAATGTATATACCATTAACACAAAAAACATATGTATGATAAATATACTTATTTAATAATGTTAATATGGTTATTGAATATTATAGGAGGTGTGAGAATGATGTAACTTAGAAGATATCAAAAAGAACATATACCTCTTTATTTCATATTCTCCTTCAAAAAACACATTAAGACTTATAAAAGTTATATTTTGGGTAGAAAAGAACAAATATGTCCAAAAAAAGATATATTGAAATCTATTTGGTGAGTTCATGGTTGATCCATTTGGATCAAGAAGTGTTAGTAATAGATGAGTAGAAGTTCCCTTTTATAAGTGAGGTGGATGAAATGATAGTAAATATCATGATAATTATAATATATTAATGTTACTCTAGTGGGAATGTTTCAGAAAAGGGTATAAATTTAGAACATCGGATGATATAGAGTCAAATAAATTCAAAAAAAAATTATACATGTTTTTAGATTATTTAACCACTTATATCCTTTATTTAACACCCACATTAATAATTTTAAACCCATACGCGGTGAACCACAATTGGGTGCCCTCTCAAACTGAGGCCTCATATAAATTAAAACATACCGAACGGGAGTTCCTAATCTCCATGGGTTGGATACTAGCACCAATGCATCAAAAATTGACCATAAGGAAAGAATTCCATGAACCAGAATCATACAACATGACATATAAACAAATTATATAATGAAACAGTGGGAGAGATACATATATGAAATAATATATAGAGGAAAACATAGGTGATAAAACTGAAATTATATTAAAAAATATCTAAGAGACAAGTCCAACCACAGAGGACAACCAGACTAAAATATCTACTCTAGAAGTCTCCATGTGATAGTGTGGGAAAACTCATAGCAACTTACCACCGGCGACCCAAACCCAGATAAAAGAAAACCTCAACACCTCATTGTGATGACTTAACTTTTCATGCATAAAAACACCAAAAAAGGTCTATACACTGTCGAAAGGCTGTATAGGGTGTGGGATAATAGGATCATTATGATCCCACACGGGTGTTCCAAAAAAATCTCTATAAAAATAATCAAATCAAGATTGACTACAAATAAAATAAGGCATGATATATAATTTATATGTTTTTATAAAAACAATAAGAAAATTTTAATTTTCTATTTTCCTATTTTTCCAAAAATAAATCAAGGTAAAATAGTTTTAAATATTTTTATATACATATATCAAATCAGATATATCATATCAAACTAAATCATATTCCCCATATCATAGCTTATCCATATAAGTAAAACCAAGTAGCACAATTAGAAATCCTAGGTAACAACGCACTGAGGGTTGCACTAGGTCTGGATAGCTAGTACACTCATACCCCCAATATAGATAATCTCATATGCATTAATTCCTTATATATATGCATCTAATCTTTGAATCATATGAATACCCAAGAAATTAAACCTCCCAATAATTTATGTGAATTGCCTATAACAATAGGACTAGGGAACCAGAGAACACCCCATAAATGAACCCCATGATAGTATCAATAGATGTGAACTATTAATAAACATTTATCCTAAGTACCTAATCTTCCCATGTGATACATTTTCCCAACCAATTCATCAAACCATTTCAAAATTCTTTTAAAAACCATTTTAATTAAAAATACAATGGGAAACCCATATTTTATCCAAAAACATTCTCCAAACCCACATATACATCACTTAATAAATCCATTTCAGTTATAAAACAATTTATCAAAAAAAATCAATGTATTTCATCCAACATAGAGTCATGATAGAACCACCTACCTCAAACGTAGGTAACACACGCCTGTAAGGGGAGATTCTATCTCGGGGAGCAATGTTTCCACCTACAACTGGGTCCATGTTTTGGAGAATGAAGAGGAATGTCAAGTGGAGATGGGTGTTTCAATTAATGATGGTAATCATATGCAGTGTGTTTTAATTGATGCAGTGGAGGAGGTGGCTGCTACCCGGGTGAGTGAAGGACAACATGAAGATAATGATGCAGTGAATGTAGCGAAGGTGGTGGATGTAAGCCAAGTGATGGAGGGGAAACCACCATGTCTAGATGCGATTGACAACAACACAGGTAATGAACAGGCCCGAGGGGTGTCTGATGGCTTCAATGTCTACAGGGTAACTGGATTTTGGGGGGACATCTAGGACAATGATAATGAAAATTTGAGTGGGATGGTTAGAACTTCCGATTGTGAGATTCTCAAGTAAGGGAAAGGGAAATATGGACATGAGGATTCTTCCACAGCAAAAAGAAGGGCGAGAAAAGATTACTCGGATTTTCCGAAGCTGCTGTTCATGAGGTCCTCTCTAAAAAAATAGCCACGAGAACTGATATCTTTGGAAAAATTGAATCTCAGAAAGAAGTACGCCAAGATCCTAAAGCACTATGAAAGCTCGGAATGGGAGACAACCACTGTGGAAGGAGACTCTTTTGGGGGTTGTGATGCTTATGATGTTTAGGATATGTAACCGCTCTCTTTTTCACATGTTGTACATTTCTTTTTATTTAATAAATAGTCATAGGCCTACCTATGACGGACTTTCCTGGTATAAATAATGGGTCATTGAAGTGCAAGAAATAAATTCTGCCTCAAAGAACTAACACATCGCATGAAAACCAACATAAGGGTTAGCCTCTAGAGGAAGATCACAAGATAGATCTCGAATAAATCAAGAAAAATCCGCACCTCAAATCAATAGATCCAATATCATAGTGAAATGTTAATACTAGAATCGAAGGTAATGAAGAATTAGAAAGGATTAATCCCCAAAGAATCTCATCGGAACTAAAATATGGTTAGTCATTAAAAAATGATATGGAAGAGTTCTAAGTCTCTAAAATTAATTGGGAATAGATCAGAATCGAAATAAAATACGATACAAGTTGAATGGATAATTAATCACTCGTATGGATACCAAAGAATCCACCCTCATGATATTTTCATGGATTGTAATCCCTTTACACATCATGAAATCCATGCTATCCATATAAACTAAAAAACCCATCTCTTTTTTACAAAAACTGATCATTAAACATTAGAAATAATTTATACACTTGTATTTTTGTGTGACCATTCACATTTTATATTCAACTCAAAAAATGATACTAAAGAAAAATAAACATCATATACTCCCATTACAATCCTTATAAATTCCTAACAGACATTGAAAACATTATCTTTTAGTAGAAAAATCTCCAATCATCCAAGGGTGACCTTCGAACATAGGGAGAACCCTGTTAATACATTAAATGTCTATACCCTGACTCCAAAAATTAAAAAACATACATCACAAAAAATTTATTACATTTCCCCCTGAAAAATGTTATCCAACCTCGAGATTCCCATGATACACCAAAACAAAAAAGAAAATGAATAAGGAGAAGTGAGATACCTATTAGATGGTAAAAAGATGTTACAAACTCTCCATCATAAGACATTCATTCCCTGAGGATTCATGTAAAAAAATAAATTATGGTAAATAGGTGATCCAATTCTACCTCTTCAACACCCCACCATCCTATGCCTCTTGAGAATACAATCCATGCCACCATAACAATTTGACTGATTGACTAGACTTCCCACACAATTCTTTTACTTAGGTGTAAATGATCACAACTGTTTTTACCACAAAATACAAATCTAGTTGTAATTCAATCTTCCACTAATCAAAACTTGATAGAAATTGTGGTGGTATTTTCTATGCTGTGATATGAGGATAACATCATGAATTCCTACCAACGGAAATAAAAACTATATTTGATATGAATTGTACCCAAACATCGTAGTGACTCAAATGTTTCCAATATATCTTGAAGAAAAATTTCTTTATTTTCCTAGATAATTGTGAAAAAATAAGGATAAAATTACATGAAAAAATTTACACCTATAAAAAACACTAAAGGATGACACTGGTCATCTACATAAGTTTTTTTGTTTAAGCTAAGATGTAACCATTATCTGACATATATCATGAATTCTCATAGGAATTTACTGAACCAAATATTGTCCCAACAAAGAGGATACACCCACTTCTACCCAAAAAAGAGGTAATATGTATGGGAGACCATAAAATCCCTCAAAATGATTCATTATGATCGGTGACTGATAATTATTTTAACGACCAAAATCAACCAGTACCAAACGGCTATCCTAACCTCCACCAAAATACAAGACATAGACATAAATAATTTCTTCTATTATATGAATATCATTATCTCTCAGACCATCTTTCTATGAATGATAAGTTTTACTCAATCTAAAATGAGTCCCCATCACATCTAGGGGACTCTTCCACAACCTCAAATTAAAATTAGGATCCCTATATAATACAATGGTATATAAAATAAAATATATCCTCATAATATATTTCACATATAGATAACCCAAATCTTCTACTATTTTAGTGTCCTAGATCAGAATGAAATGGGATGAATTCATAAAAAAACTAATCATTACCCAGATATCATTTTTCCATCAGAGAATCTATATTAATCCACAAATAATATATGGATTCTTCATCCCATTTCCATACTAGAAAAAAACAAGATGAAGAAAAACATATGGTTGTTGATTATCTTAATTTATATATTTGTAGGAGTAATAGAAGTGCACATATTCAGCAATGGAATGCTTCATTCTCTGCCATCATAATTTTCATCTCATTTCATAATAAATTGTTATAGTTTTCAAATGAATGGACCATTAAAAACTATGAAAATCAAACTAACCTAAAAACCTCATATATTATTGGAAGAAAATTTTATTCTAACAATTGAGTATACCTTCCAAAGATAGGGACCAACCTAAAATAGAATCCCCACCATATAGAGTTTCTCAAATTCCCCAAAACTCATCATCAAGCTAATCACTCTATAGAATCGACTCAAGGAAAGATAATAATAATTTAACAATGTTTAGAATAATACTTGAAATTTCCTCATGAGCATCAAATTATAAGTGAGTGAAAAATACCATATGGTTTCACTCTTCCTATGATTTTAAAATAGCTTGTGATGGAACTTTATAGTTGAGGGGGACATAAATGAAATTATCCTTCATCAATGTGTTTGAGATTCCAAAGCAGAACAAATAAAGTTATTACACCCATTGTCTCTCTCTAACATTTCTGAGAATACATATAGATTATATAATTATAGTTGGAAGTGACTATGAACCTCTCCTTAAAATGATAATTCCTACAGTAATTAAGTTCATGCCTAACTGCAATAAGATCCAAATCATTAGTGGGTAATTATTATTATATGGTTGAAGATGAAGAGAGTCATAAGCCACCACATGATCATCGTTCATAATAAAACAACCTAAAACAACACTATAAGCAACAACCTCACCCTCAAATGGTCCACCCGGAACATGTCTCAGAGAACTTATTTTTCACACTAAAACAGAAGAGATGATCATATTACAAAATGAAGTCAAATAAAACTACAAAACAATAAGGAAAACATGATATTAATATGAAGAACTCAAAATAGAATACACACATCCCACTATCCCATGATAACTTTATTCTCGTCATGAAGTGATTTTTCCGGGCACAAACCATAACCTACCTCTAATGTCCCAAAAATCCTATATGTCCATCCTTGTAAACATACTTATATAAATAATATTAAAGATATACCTCATTTGATACCAATATGTGATTAACCTGACACAGATACCCTCACAAACTGGTACTTGACCAAAATTTCTACATACCCAAGGGTGTTCCTGATCCCCATCGGTTGTAAACTAGCACCCAAGGATTAATCAACAACTAGAGGGAATGATTTTATCCAAAATAAAGTAGGAAACATGACTTATATACAAATAACATAATGAAATAGAATAATAGATGTGTATATTGCATAATATATAGAGAACAATGGATGAGATACCACTTAAATGGTAGAAAAATAATCTCTAACAGGCAAGCCCAACTATAAATGATGACATGCCTAAAATGGATACTCCAACAATAATTGTATGATAGCATGGGAAAACTTTCACCACATCACCACCAAATACCCAATCCTAGCTGACAAAAAACCTCACCACCTCATTATAGTGCCTTCCCTTTCCATACATTGAAATAAATAAAAATATTTATGCACTGGTAAAGGGGTGTACATGGTCTGAGCTAGTTGGATTAGTTGGATCGGACCCAGGTGTTTATAAGAAGTCTCTATACAAATAATCCAAGGAATCCCAACTTCAAAGAAAACATGTCATGACATACATTTTAGTAGTTTTTAGATCAAAATCCTATAAAACATTTAATTTTACATTTGAGTACAATTAACAAAATAAATCATTGTAAATAGTTTCAAAGAATATCATATACATATATAGAAGTATATATATCAAATAAAACCATATCATGTATCACATATCATATCCAATCCATGGTAGTTCAACCAAATAGTACAATCCAAATGAATAGGTAACATCCTTTAGAGGATAAAACTAGGTTAAGATATCTAAGATACTCATACCATAAATATAAATAATTGCATACTCATCAAACCCTATAAATAGGATTTTAATCTAGGAAGAAAATGAACAAACTAAAAAGTGATCCTTCTGAGGATGTCTATCATGTCCTTAGAACATTATGCCTATGGAGCAGGTGAACACCCAATGAATAAACCCCATGTACCTAATAATGGATGATTCCTATTACTAAAATATTTACCAAAGTAACAAGGACTTACCTTCTCCTACATTTTCTATACCAATTCATCATACCATTCAATCAAAATATTTCTTTCAAAAAAACCCGAAATCCATTTCAAAATTATTTGAAAAACCAATTTCATTTACTAAAACTATGAAAAATAATATTTTATCAAAAGAAATATTCTCCACACATATAAATCCATCAAAAATCCTTCAATTTCATTTGTAAAACAATTTTTAAAAAACCAACTAAATGAAGCTCATCCAATATATGCAAGAGACCAGACCACCTACTTCAAATTCGGGTCAGACATGCTTGCAATATGTTCTTCCAGAAAGGAAGAACAAAATGATGAAAAAGAATCCTATAAAAAATATACAGATATCAAAATTGATTCAATTTAGAAAAAGGTTTGGGGAATATGATGAAACAAATTGTACCTCATGGAACTCACACAATGCACTATGACCAAAACAAGGGTTAGCCACTGGTGGTAGACCACATGATAGATCTGGAATGAATCAAGAAGAATCATTATCTTTGATAAATGGATCCAATAGAACAACCTAAAATTGCAACCAATATCAAATAAAATGAATAAGAAGAACGTATTTCTCACCCGAAGAAACACACCATAACCACAACAATAACCAATCACTTAAAAAATATAAAAAATGGTCATAGGACTCCAACATTACAATGGAAGATATCTTTCTTGATACAAAAGTGGTTTCACATTGAATTCATAAGGGGTCACGAGTACAGTTCCCTAAAAATTCACCCTTGAGATATTTAAATGGTGTGTGATCTCTTTACTTGTCATGTAATCCATGGGGTCCATATACAAGGAAACAACATTCACCTTTTCTTAGAAACTAATATTTAAACAATACATATCAGGTAAACAATTTTCATGGTGTGTAACCATTCACGTTTTGTATTCATCTCATGACATGATCTCCGTGATTAATACACATCTTTTACAACCATTACATAGCATTTAAACACCAATTATATTGAGAAATATTCATTTTTTTGCAGAAAATCATCAAACTGCCTCAGGCATTCTCTAAAATCATTGAGAACCCCATTAATCCATTACATGTTTACACCTACAATACATTAACTCAAAAAAAAAATATCTTTTCAAATTTGGTAATTTTCTCTAAAAAAATTATCTACAATTTCAAGAGTCCTAATACAAACCAAATTAATGAGGAAAATTAATAAAGAGAAGGGAGATTACTGAAACACGATAACAAGATGTCACAACATACAATATTGCTAAATTTTTATGATGTTTACCATTAAAAATGATTTAATATTAAGTTTAAACATTTACCTAATATTAATTATTGTTGTTCAAAATTTAGAATCCATTTTAAAAGATTCAATTCATGGATTCATCACAATTTACTACTAATATATGTTCATAAAATGCAATTAAAATTATTTTAGGAAAAATACTCAATTTGGGATTAAAAATTATTTTACATGAAAAATATCCTAAAATTTTGATTCCCATGGAATTTCTTGGATTATTTTTAATTAAAGGTCACTTATTTCAACTTCAAAGCCAATAAAAATTGAAAATTACCTTATTAATAAGTTATTAAAATAAAAGAACCTAAATAAAATTTATTTTTATGAAGACATTTCATTAATTTCCAAAATATTAAACATAATATTATAAGTTCAGCTCTATATTTTACAATCAATTATATTAATTATTAAATAAATATTTTTTATTAAAATAATTTTTTAAAACATTATCTTTTTTATATCATGTTAAATTTATAGAAGAGATATTATTGGTAAAATCATTATTATTTCAATACAGAATAAAAAATCAACTATTTCAAAAAAAATATCAAAAAAATAAACATAAGATAATTTGGTTATGATGAAATAAAAAATCATTTTGTCATAGAAAATTTATATATTTGAACAAAACTAAATCTAATATTCACATACAGAAACATAAAAAATTATTTTTAGATTAAATGTATCATTAAAACCTAAAAGACTCTTTAGGATTCCTTGACTAGTAACAACCGTTGGATGATGGTAATTTTATTTGATTTAATATTTTATAAATATATTTAATACAATTAATTAATAAATATATAATAAATAAGGCTATATCGGTGGTGTATCCATGGGGGGCTATGACATGCCTTTCGGACCTATGTCTGAGGTGTGTGTGTTTGTGTGTGTGTTTTATGTAATTGTACCCCCAAAGACCTAATATATACGTATATATGTATATATAATGGTTCATTTGTTCTTATTATTCCATGTATCAAATGATATCATATAAAATATTCCAAAACAAATATATTATGGTGTTTCACTCTCCATGTTTGGAACTTTTGGATGGACTTTATGGGGTAAGAACTATTGGGTATAAGTTTTTTCTCAAGAAAACTAACATATATGGTTGATTCAATATCTATTGATAATTTTTAGAGGTAAATTTATATATTTTAGAATTTACTAGGAAGATAATATTTCACTTATTATAATGATACAGTCTACTAGTATTTTTCTTTCTATAGTAGCTCATTATGATTATGAGATATATAAAATGGATTTAAAACCACTCTCCCTGATGGTAACTTTTTCAAGGATGTGTATATCATGAAACATAATTTTTTTGATGATTTAAATGAGGCTTCTTATGAATTTTAGTTTTCACCGTTGTTTAATTAATTTAAGGAAACCTATAAGATTGGAATTATCTTGTTTGATGATTCAATCCAAGTGTTTTATTTCATAAATAATTTATACATTTAATTTCAATATAAATTGGTTAGTGGGAGGGATATGGTTTGTTTTATGTTTTGGGGATATGACATACATATTTTTGGAAATGAAGTTCTAACTCTTTACTCGATGAAGATATGGTTGGGTAAATCTTTCTAAATGAAATACATGAGTGAAGAAGCCTATAGACTAGTTATGAGGACCTATATAGATACATCTAATAGGTCTCCTGCGATGAGTCGTATTACAAATATTTTTAACATTCTAATGTTTTTTACCATGGATAACTCCAAGAGGGGTCCTTTATTAGTGATTCATTGAATGAATCTTAGGAAAATTCTGGATCCATCTAAAGAGTTAGAAATGATGGATAGAATATGTTGTTTTTTCACCATTGTATCCATCAAGTATTCCATGTTGTACACTCAATGTGATGATTCTTATGATTTGATAAAGATAATTAGATATGAATACTACCCTTACAAGATTCACTCTATTTCTATTAAGAAAATTATTAAAAAATTACGAAATGCTAAGGATTTGTTTTTGGACATTGAAGGGTATCTTATTTCTATGTAGTGGGTTATATGCCTACAAGTTACAAATATAAAATATATAATACAAAATCTCAATATAAATTCATTTTTTTCAATAATATTAGATCTATCAATTGTAAGAGTTTCAAATAATTCACCATGATAGGCTTAGTAATAGATGTAGAGTATATTTCTATATTAGATGGTGTAAAAGTGGCTTTTTGTATCAAGAATTTCATTACTAAACTTATTGTGGTTTCTATAATTGAGTTATAAATTGAGATATATTATGAAAACAATGGGTTTTTTGCTCAGGACAAGAAACACAAATCTCATAAAAGGTCGAAGAACATCCTTTATAAATGTCATCTCAAATGAGATATCAGTTAGAGAAGCGATATTAGAATTAATTAGGTGGATACATAGGTTAATATAGTATATTGTTTATAAATCCATTACAGTAGTAAAAACATGAAGGTCATGTAGAATCTTTTGATGTTAGACACTTTATATATTGGTTATAATGGTTTTAAAATATATCATTTTTCTTTAATATATTCAATCTATAATTATTATTAAATCTTGTGTCCTATAACTTATTTCAATAAATATTTGAATGATAACATACCCTAAAAGTACGACTATGAGTTTTCACAAATCGATGATCATCACAAATTATTATAGTTTTTCATGGCATAATATGATTATCATGAATATATTATTTTACTCAATACAAACTATTTTATTTGAGGTATGGATAATGGATTCATTAGGTAATAATTAAGTACTTATTACTTGGATTAATCTCCTAAAGAATATCTCATAGAATTTCATATAGTATTAAATATTCTTAGGGTTGTATGAATATTATCAATCCTTCTCACCTGATGTTAGTAGATATATATCATGTGAGTGGTTATACTATGATAACAATTTTATTCAAGTAAAAAAGTGAAATTCTCTAATATGGGGGGTGGTTGGGTATGTTTTTGTTCATAACATCCATTAGATCATAACCAATATGATATTTTCAACTTATATGTTATGAAACATACATATAGACTTTGATAGAATTATAATGAGGAAATTCATGGAAATTCATAGTTGCGTAATATATAATTTTTTCAGTTATTTGGTTGAGTGAAATCTAATTTACTCTGTAGGTAAATGAATTTCATGTGATGTATTCATCAACTTCTTCAGTCATTTTTCATTGATAAATAAAATATTAGTTATATATTGCATATTTGTGTTCTCTATGTCTAGTGTTCAGTCAATGTCATGAAAAAATGGATTATAAATTTATTAAAACAATTTATATGATATAATTTGTGGTGTACATGATCATATAGAGATATGAGTGTGATTGAGGAAGATGAAACCAAACCAGTTTGTAGATTGACAAGAAATTATGATTTTAAATCGGATTCAATTTTCTTAAATTGAAGAAATTGATATTTTATGTTATTCCAATGCTTCCACATCCCATGGTGGCATATAGTTGGAAATTTGGTATGGATTATTCATTGCTATAGTGTGTGTTCAAAAATGAATATAATTCGATGAAACTATATCCAAAAGTGTTTTAGATTCATTCACATAGATTTGTGGGGTTTTTTCTAAAGTGCTTATAGGATTTTAGAGCAATATGAAGATTCTTGGAGGTGCATGTAATATTCATTCATGTGATTCAAATAAAATACATATATATCATGTTCACTCAATATATTTCTTATGATCTAGTGGGTGAAATAACTACCACATTATACCATTATATTTCTCATCGGTTATGAATCAAACAATTTGATTCATTTATATAATTCACCTTATTTAATGAAATTTTAAATGACTAGATATTCTAATGGGTGTAATTATCTGGTTTTATGCATGGTCGCCTTATCCTTTTTAATGTGGTTGGTGATCTTTATTAAATGAATATCCTTGATAATGTCTATATAAGAGGATGTAATCTTCTCATTTTGGGTGTGAGATACTCATGATCCATATATAAATCATTATTCTTATCAAATCTCATTCATATTTATGAAAAGGTATTAACATCCATTTGATCTTTTGATAATCCTAAAGAAATCTACATGGATCTATTGTCCAATGTAACCCATTGGAGGTAGGAAGTATTTATTTTCTATTTTAATGTTTCATAACAAGAATTATTCTTTAATGGAAAATAATGGTTACTAAAGTTGTACATGGGTTGATAGTATTTTTTTATGCTCTATTTTTCAATATATTTAAAGATTTGGATTCATAAATCTAGATCAAATTTTTTAAGGGTTTTCATCCTTAACTAATCATAGTATTATAACTGAAAAAATCCACTAATATGGGGTTTGAAATCAATTTTAAAAGTAAATGGTATAACCATAGATATCCTCTCTACTACATATTAAATCATTACTTAAATTTAATCTTTTTCTCTCCCTAATAAAATGATACATCAACTGATTATCCCGACCTGGTGATTTTACTTAATAATTGAGATGTTTTTATCACTAAAACCACTACCCATACATAGATATTTTATAATAAATATCATATAAATTCTAAATCAACCCATATATAATCATCACAGCTACCGAATATGTTCCTTGGGCCATGTGTATTAAAAACTAATAATGGATAAGTAGAATTAAAATTCATAGAACACTAGAAATGTACTACTATATATAAAATAAAACAATTATATATAAATAGAAAAAAGATAATAATAAATTACAATTATAATTCCTCAATAAGGGTAAGTGGAATCTCCTTGGCTCAACAAAACATGGCCTAGTGTTCCATCACATGATACATTACAACAAAATGAATAGAGATAAATTCTAACAGCTCATCTTGATTAGTGGTAAACATCATTTATATCTAAAAAATCAATATCAAAAAGTAATATAAGGATATATATATGTGATTTATCAGCTCCACACCCCAAGTTAATACCACATACTCATTCATATTCTAAGGGGAAATGTTTCGCTTCTATAATCTTCTTGTACTTCAGTACCAAAATCTAATTCATTTGGTCACCTCTTTGTGTTCGTCCTAAGGGAGTGGTTTCATTATAAGGAACATCTCTTAAATATTTCTTCTTGTTCACATTCTTCCCATGATAACTCTATTCATCTTCAACTAGATTATTTCCACATGGGTAACTTGGGAGTATCCTTTCCTGATTACTTTAGACCAGGGCACTGAAAATTGAATTTAGGTTATCCTCAACCTTTCTAGGAAATTCATTTTATTTCCATGAAGTTACCATGATATATCTTTAGTATCCATGAAATAACCATTAGGCGGAAGCTTTCATGATAATTTACAATTACGCTGGTTGTGGAGTACCTTGATTTAGCACAATGGATTTTAGTGGTGCACCTCTGTAGCTCATATAATGCACTATCCACCATTACGTAGACATATAAAATATAAAGGTAAAATTACATATCACTCAATCATACTTAAACATTATCAATTACTTTAATTAATATTCCTATAAATTCACCTGATGGGGAAGTTGAGGTTATATGAAATCATAGGTAACTCTTATGAAATGACATAATTCATATGAATTAACTATGGAAGACATACATTATAGTGTAGTTCATTACTTATACATTTAATGGAAAAATAAAAATTCATTTTGAATAAGTTTAAATGTAATACATTGTTTCTATAAGAAATTAAAATGAAATGTGGGTTGCCTTGTAAAATCTTTATGCCTTGGTCAATTTTTAACCCTTGGACCTGCAATAATTTAAAATTAATACGTTATGTATAGAATATTCTCAAATTAATATCAAAATATATTAAATAATGAATCTCATATTCAATATCATTTTCATATATTAATTCTAGAACTTATAATCAGTGTGTGGAATGATAAATTAAATCTAAAATGTGAATAAAGCATTAAAAGATAATGATTTAAGCCACTAATTTTTTTGCTTCCAAATTTCTAAAAGTAACTAAAATAATTAAATTCCTAATGTTTTAACAATATTAGGTTTGGTACATTCCAAGTAAAAACAGATAAATTTTTTATAAATAATACCACTCATTATGTTTCTATATGAATTCAATTGTGTACATAGTTTAGTTCATTATGTTGAGGTCAAGGTTGTCAAAGGTAAATAGTTTTAAAAATTGATTGATATGGTTTTTTAATTGGAAATATCAAGGATGTAGATAGTTTTATTAAACTTTATGTTAGGTTTCAATATTATCCAAATGAATCATATATCCTAAAATCAAGTAGAATTTTTAGATATGTCTAAAATATATCCAATTATGTACTTTTATAAAAGAATGGTGATATAGACTAAAAATGATTTACAAATATAGACTATGTTTTTCATGCACTAATTGAAATTCCCCATCAAGATGAGACTTTCATTATTAGAGTAAGATGTCTAGAATAGAATTCTAAGATGTAATCATTTTTCAATTTATTTTCCATTGAATCTGAGTCTATTGTTTCTTAAAAAGAATCTACATAAACAATTTAGATGAAGACTCAACTTAAGGATATGAATTTTATTATTTTGTTCCCACAATTCATTTTATGATGAAATAAAAGTTCTATAAATGAGTCTTAGGGTCTAATGTAACATTATATATTCATATAAAATTCTATTAAGTATAATTTCTTGAATGAGAAGATAGCTTGAGGGATATTGAAATTTTATGTTTTTCTATACAAGGAGTATATTTCTAATATTCTCACCAAACCACTTTCAACATAGTATTTTAAGAATATAATGTATTAAATGGTAGTTTAACCTATTTCCCAACACTAAGGTACAATTTCTAGAGAAACCCACTTCATTTAATCATATCTATATTTGATAAAATGGGAATGTATAATATATAGGGGATTAACCAAATTGTCTTTTAATGTTTTTAAGATGTTTATTGTTAGTTGTCACGAACGTTAGTTGGAAACACATTTCTAATTTCAAAATTAAAAATTTTTATTCAGAATTACTTTATGAATGGTTATTTTGATTCCTTTGAGGATTTAATTGATATCTCTTGTTTTCTATAATGATTTATCGCATATAGACAGATTGTTGACATATTATTTCATTAAGAAGAATGATACCAGCCCTTTCAAAATACAGTAGTCTTTATTGTTAATATGGGGCAGAAAATTGGTTTCATATTTCAATTTTATTACATTGATTGAGGGGTTTAGAGAAGAATTCAAGATTATCTTTGAAAATTAAGTGAAGCTGAAATATATGGTGTGGATAAAAAATCCAAAGGTTGATATTGTAAAAACCATAGATGATATGGTTGATTTTTTTTCAATACAAGAGAATAATGTTTAATATCTTTTAAATGGTGGAATAGATTGACTTGTATGGATTTTAATGAGATGAAATTTGATGAAATATGATTCTGAATAAGTTTTTATGAAATTTCAATTAGTTATAGATAATACATAATATTCTTTTAAATAATGAGTATATATAGAAAAGTTATGTATAAGATTTATTTACGGTTTAATCAATAAGGGACTAAGATTTTACAATGTAACATGGAACATTTCGCTGGGGATATCTTATTTTAACTTCCTAATACATAATATCTTCCAAAGAATACTTTAGATATCACAAATATCAAATTGGTAAAGTACATGAAATTTTATATTATGATACATAACATCATTTTTACATCACATAATGTCATTTAATAAATGTGAAAATAATTACATACGTTGAATTAAATAATATTAGAGAAAGTGAGGGATTTAATTAGTAGTATGTAAGAATTAATCTAGCATATTATAGGATATGTGAAGTCCTTATAATGATATATAAGAATAAACGGAGTTTTTAATGGATATTTGAGATTATAAGGTTGGTTTCTTGAGAAAAAAAATATTAATTTATATAATGATAATATATTTATTAGTATTTGAATGTCACAATTCTTAATGGTTGAAGTTCTGATTAAAAACAATTAATTTTTTAAAGCTATGGATGGGAATCTTTCTTCATGATTAAAACATCACATCATACTGGACGCATGGATGTAATCATGCACATGTGGAATATTGTATTTCTTGAACCCTCTGGGAATCTAGTTTCTTTATTATATTTTTATAATCCCAATTATGATTATTTGTAGTTTGATAATCCCTAGTTGATAAGCGGTTAAATCCTTATTTGGGAATCTAGATATCTATTTTCATTAAGTATTGTTCTATTTTTTTTATTTTTAAATATTAGTCTTTCAGTTACTGGATGTTTGTACACTCTGAAATAACCTATTCTGCCAATTGAATGCTTAAATAGAACATAGCTACCGATACAGTTAAGTCTACCGCTATGTGAGAGCTACCGATATAGACTAGTCACCGTTACATTAAAGTCCACTATTACAGATAATAGCTACCGTTACAAGACAGAGCTACCGCTACCGATAGAAAGGCTACTGTTACATCAAATCCTACTGATACTCAATGTTTACCGATATACTAAGACTACCGATATAAGAAGGTTACCGATATACTAAGCTTACCGATATAAGATGGTTACCGTCAGACAAGCCTACTGATACAAAAAGGTTACTGATACGGAAAGGTCACCGTTATGCAAAGCCTACCGATATAAAGCTACCGATACAAGACCAGCTACCGTTACACATCAATTCTACCGTTACACATCAAGTATACCGTTACACAAGAAGTCACTGATACAAGCAAACCGATCATGACACACTGATCCTGATCAAATGAGTCACTGATCATGACACACCGATGCTGATCATGACACACTGACGCTGATCAAATGAGTCACCGATCAGGACACACCGATGTCTAGCCACCGATGCTGATGCTGATGACCTACCGATCACTTGACTCACCAATAGTCATAAACCGCTGTTTGAATTTCTTTATCTTTATTTAATCTAACCAACGATCATATTAGGAATATTTTAATGTTCTGTCATTTATTTAATGTGTGTTGTTGTATGTCAGGGAACCGTACCTAGTACCTGCAAAAAGAAATCATTTATTTTTCTGGAGCTTGTGACATAAATACAAGAAGTCCCTGCTGGTGCAAATATACGACGAGACTCATATGAGTGAAAAGATTGGTGGATGAGATAGCTGCAGAAGACACAGAACCTCATACACACTCAAGATTACTCAATAATAGTTATGTACATTCATGAGGACATTGAAGATCTTCATTGACAACATTTTTCACTATCTCTGAACTTGGATGCCAAGCAGATGACACTCTATTTTTCAGACAAAAACCAGAAGAGGACTTGAAACCAATTCTGATCAATCCAAAGGAGTCCAGAGCTACCCTGAAATCACTAGAGACATTTCTAAACTCTAAATAATTGCCTCTATGATTTACTTTTTACATTTTGAGGAGTGTGTGTCATCTGCTATATTTTACACACACATTGTCTCATGTACTTTAACTGGAGGATCTATAAATCCTCACTCAAACTTTTACATATTTTATTTCCCACTGGGATAGTGGTAGAGGTCATGTGTGACCTAGACAACTGGTTGTTGTTGTTTTGTTTCCCATGAATAACAGTGGTAGAGGTCTTGGACCTGGATATTTGAATACTTTTGTAATCCCCGATCCAGGGTGTGGATCACTTTTATATAAAGTTTTGAGAGGACTAAGTCTCAGATTGAGACTAATCCTCTTGGTTAAATCTATTGTGCTTATTTATTTTCAAAGTTATTTTTTTTATTCCGCTTCTAATTACTTTAAATCCAAAACTGTTTTAAAGTCACTTTGATAATTAAACATGCAAGTGTTTATATTAGTTGTAAATCAGTATGTTAGTTTCAAAAGTTAATAAACTCTTCTTTTTTAATTAACTGGGAAATAATCAATCCCTTGTGAACCCAAATAACCTTTACTTTGATATAAATTCACTATAGTTTAATTCAGTATTTTATTTGGGGGTTTTTAAGACAAATTTTTTTAAAGAGAAATTTTAATTGGAACTAAATTCACACCCCTCTTGAGTTTCCACTCCGACCAACATTTGGTATCACATGCTGTTTAAATATTAATATTGTCTACAGTACTATGTTTTTCAA
This sequence comes from Viscum album, assembly GCA_963277665.1. NCBI lineage: Eukaryota > Viridiplantae > Streptophyta > Magnoliopsida > Santalales > Viscaceae > Viscum > Viscum album. The sequence goes on from OY728158.1 coordinate 31,961,705, forward strand.
CTGTGATTTTTGTTTTATTTTAACGTTCTTAAAATTTCTGTTATTTCAAAAAAATTATCTCTTTAAAATCTTTGCTTTAAGTAAGTTATCATGGATAACAGACTTGAAGGTGTTGTTACCAATAGACCACCCTTTTTCAATGGCACTAACTATTCTTAGTGTAAAATCAAGATGAAAATTCATTTAGAGAGCATGGGTTTTGATATTTGGACTGCTATAGAATCAGAATATAAAATACCTACTACTGTTAGATCTACTTGGAATGAAGCTACTAAGAGAGCCTACAATAATAATTGTAAATCCATGAATTCTCTGTACTATGATTTAAGAGATGAGAAATTTAATAGAATATCTTCTCGTAAAACTGCTTATGAAATTTGGGATACCTTAGTCGTTTCTCATGAAGGAACAACTAATATTAAGGAAATGATATTGAACACTTATACTATTATGTATGAAACTTTTAAGATGAAGCCCAATGAACCCATTTCTGACATGTATCTCAGGTTCAACGAAATTTTCAACATAATGATCTCTCTGGGAAAGGATTTTCCCTCAAAAGAAAAAATTATGAGAATTCTGAGATGTCTACCTGAAAGATGGAGAGGAACTTCTGTCTCAATTAGAGAATCGTGTGATATAGGAAAACTGCCAGTCAAGGAACTAATTGGAAAATTGATGATGTATGAAGAAGAGAATAAGGTGAACAAATAATAAGATGATTAACCTAGAAGAAATTCTGTTTCTTTCAAATCTTCAACTTAAGAGAACAAGGATAAGAAGAAAATACATGCTATAAATTAATGTTCAAGCTGTGAAGACAGTGAGAGTGATTCTGAGGATAGCTCCAGTGAGTCTGAAATTTCTGAAACTGAAATTAGAAATAAGGAAAATATGTGTTTCATGACAAGCACATCTGAGGTAACATCTGAGGTAACATCTAAAACTCCTTTAAATTCATATTATTCTGGAGATGATTCCGACTCAGAAAACATGTCAAAATCTGAACTGTTTGAATATTGTGATTTGTTAGAAAAAACCTATAATGAGCTGAAAGACAAATACAATGGTTTAAAAAAAACAATATGCTTTAACTGTTAAACATAAATCTGATCTTGATATTGAAATAGAAATGAATGCTCAGTTTCTTAAAGAAAATACTGAACTAAAATTATCTAATGATAAACTTAAGAAATACTTAGAAAAATTTACAAATGGTAAAGATACTCTTACTCAAATGCTAGGTAAGAAAATAGCACCTAGATACACTACTGGTATAAGATACCAACCAGGATAGAGAAAATTTACCAAAACTAAATTCATTCCTAAATCTGGACAGAATACTGCTAGTTCTAGTTATGGACATTTATATGCTTCAACTAGTTATATTCATAGTTACGGATCTAATAAGTTTTACCTTTCAAAATCTTTTGATTCTACAAATTTAATGAGACCCATTAGACAAATCTGGGTACCTAAAGATTTACTGTCTAACATGTTTGGACCCAAGAAGATCTGGGTACCAAAATCATTTCCTACCTAAATCTGTTTTGTAGAGGACCTACTTAAATAGATCCTATAGAAAGAATTGGTACTTGGAAAATGTATGTTCAAGACATATCTCTGGAGACTTTTCATGCTTTAAGAGTTTAGTAAAATTTGATGGAGGCTTTGTCACTTTTGGTGATAACTCAAAATGAAAAATCATCGGCTTAGGCCAGATTGGTAAAACTGACTCAGTATTAATTTCTAATGTTTTATTTTTTGATGGACTTAAATACAATTTTTTAGGTATTTCTCAGTTATGTGATGATGGTTTTTATGTTAAATTTGAAAATGATTCTTGCAATGTTTTTAATTCCAAATTTTTTTATTGTTTTCTGCTTTAAGAAATTAAAATGTTTATGCTATTGATTTAAATTATTTATCTAAGCAAAATATTACTTGTTTAAATGCTTTTCATAAAGAGTCTTGGCTTTGGCACGGAAGATTAGGAAACTGCAATGTGCATTCACTTAGAAAACATTCTAGGAAGAACTTAGTTAGAGACCTATCCAAACATGAATTTCAAGCAGACAATGTTTGTAATCCCTATCAAAAGGGAAAGAAACATAAAGTTTCTTTTAAATCAAAGAAAGAAGTTTCATCTTCTCAACCTCTCGAGTTGGTTCACATGGATTTATTTGGACCTTCTAGAGTTTCTAGTTTAAATGGGAAGCACTATGTCTATGTTTTAGTATATGACTTTTCTAGGTATACGTGGGTATATTTTATAGCTCGCAAAAGTGAAGCTTGTTCTTGCTTTGTAAAATATTCCATGTCTGTAGAAAACCTTAGTGGACTTAAAATTAAAAACCTAAGAAGTGATCATGGCCGTGAGTTTGAAAATCATGAGTTTAAATCTTACTTCTCACACAGTGGCTATAGTCACAATTTTTCTACCCCTAGGACACCTCAACAGTATGGTGTAGTAGAAAGAAGGAAAAGAACCCTGTAAGAAATTTCTAGGACTATGCTTAATGAGTATGACCTACCTGTTTATTTTTGGGATGAAGCTGTAAATACAGCTTGTTATATTATTAAAAGAGTCTTGATCAGACCTCTTCTTAAGAGGACCCCTTATGAGTTGTGGAACCATAGGAAACCTAAGGTTAACTACTTCAGAGTTTTTGGCTGCAAAGTCTTTATTCTTAATGCTAAAGACAATCTTGACAAATTTTCATCCAAGAGTGATGAAGGAATTTTCCTAGGTTAATCTATTTCTAGTAAAGTTTATAGAGTTTTCAATAAGATAACAAAATGTGTGGAAGAATCTGTTCAGATAAAATTTGATGAAACTGATCCACACGAACCTAAGACCTCTCTTGAAAATCTTGAAGATGATCTCCCTTTTTTGAATCTTATTGATAAAGACAGTGGACCTATAGTTAAAACATCCAGTTCAGGAAATTTTCCATAACCTGCTTCTGTTGAACCTCAACCTGTATATGAACCTAAAATCTCTAGTCCTACCTTTTCTATACCAACTAGGATTCTAAAAAACCATCATTTAGATGCTGTTGTAGGTAATCTAGATAGAGGAACACAGACTAGAGCTTCTCTAAGAAATTAGGTTGAACATCAAGATTTTCTTTCACAGTTAGAACCTGAAAATATCAATGATGCTATCAATGATGAATTTTGGGTAATGTATATGCAAGAAGAACTAAGTAAATTTGAAGGAAACAATGTCTGGAAATTAGTAGAAAGACCTAAGGACACTATAACCATAGGCACAAAATGGGTGCTTAGAAACAAAGTTGATGAATCTGGAAACATCATTAGAAACAAAACTAGGCTAGTTCCACAAAGTTACAATCAAGAATAAGGAATTGACAATGAGGAAACCTTTGCACATGTATCTAGATTAGAGGCTATTAGGATCTTACTTGCTTTTACATCACATCTTAATTTCATGTTATATCAAATGGATGTGAAAAGTGCTTTTCTAAATGGTTTTATTTTTGAATATGTTTTTTTAGAACAACCCCAAGGTTTTTCAAATCCTCACTTTCAAAATCTTGTTTTTAAACATTCTAAAGATTTATATGGTTGAAAACAAGCTCCAAGAGCTTGGTATGAAAGACTTACAAATTTTCTTATTTCAAAAGGATTTTCAAAAGAAATTGCTGATCCCACTCTTTTTATAAAAAGAATTTCAAAATATGTTTTAATAGTACAAATCAATGTTGATGATATTATTTTTGGATCTTCTAAAAATTCTTTATGTAGTGATTTTTCAAAGGTTATGCAAAATGAGTTTGAAATGAGCTTAATGGGAGAGCATAAAAATTTTCTTGGATTTCAAATCTTTCAAACTAAATATGGTATTATTCTAAATCAAAGTGAATATACTAAGGATTTATTAAAACATTTTGGTTTGGATAGTATTAAGGGACGTGATATACCTATGAGTACCACCTGTAAATTGGATATTGATGAAACTGGGAAACCAGTGGATCAAACTAATTATAGAGGTATGATTGGGAGTTTACTTTATCTTACTGCTATTCGACCAGATATTATGTTTAGTGTGTATATGTGTGATAGATTTCAAGCTAATCCTGAAGAATCACACTTACTGGCTGTTAAAATAATTTTTAAATATCTTAAGTATACTGTGAATTTAGGTTTGTTTTATCCAAAAGAACAATCATTTGATTTAATAAGTTATTCAGATGATGACTTTGCTGGATGTAAGTTAGATAGGAAAAGAACATCTGGAACATGTCACTTACATGGAAAATACCTTGTATCATGGTGTAGTAAGAAACAGAACTCAGTCACATTGTCTACTGCTGAAGTAGAGTATATAGCTGCTGGTAGTTGCTGTGCACAAATTTTGTGGATGAAACACACTTTACTGGACTATGGATTTGTTTTTAAATATGATTCAATTAACTGTGACAACACTAGTGCGATCAACATCTAAAAGAATCATGTGTCTCACTCTAGAACGAAACATATTGATGTTAGAAACCACTTTTTAAGAGATCATTATCAAATAGATGATATACCACTTGAATTTATAGGCACTGAACTTCAATTAGCTGATATTTTCACTAATACCTTAAGTTCATAAAGATTATGTTTCATTAGACATGAATTAGGAATGATAACTTACCCTTAAACGATTAGAAACCTCACCGTTAGAATCCTCACCATTATAATCCTCACCGTTAGAGAATCCTCACCATTAGAAAACTCACTGTTAGAGAATCCTCACCGTTAGAGAATCCTCACCGTTAGAAGACCTCACCGTTAAGAGACTTTACCGGTACATCTCACGCTATTTTAAACTTATTTAAATCCGAGACATCGAACATTTTTTATATATTTTTTATTTTATTTGTGAATCCTAAATGATATTAAAACCCGATATTAGACTTCACTCAATATCACCGTGAACTCGTCTGTTCGAATCCCTCCAACCTAAACCTCTCAAGCTGCAAAACCCTAAACCTCGAATCTGTAATGGCCCGCGTCATGAGACCCCAGGTTGCATATGGGAGTGATGAGCTTCAAGAGAAAAGATAAAAAGTAACGAATGCTAGTACCAGTGGAAGTGGTAGTGGAAGTATAGCTCGAAGAAATCTAGTAAACCTGCATCTATCAAAGAGAGAGATTGTCGTTGAGAAGGAGGTTTGTGAAGAATGGCTCATGGAGAGCAAGTCCTTGGTTCTTAAAGTTTTAGAAGAATAAAGTTGGACTTAGTGCTTCGCGAACAACAATGGACCTTATTATACAGGACTGGTGAAACAGTTCTATGAATTTGTTCATTTTGAGAAGTCTGAAAAAGAAAGAAGAATGATTTCTTATGTGAATGGAAAGGAAGTTTCTTTTACTTCAGGTGGAATGGGCTGGGAACTTAAGAGTTCCGCATGAAGGAGATTGTGATTTCTATTCAAAATATGTTCCCTCAACCAGTGATGTGTTTAAGTATGAAGATGCCTTATTAGAGCTAACAGTGAATGGGAACCCTAGAAAAGTAATAGCTGCAGAGATGGCAGGGGAAGATAAACTTATTTTCAAGTTTATTCAACATGTAATTAGTCCAAGGAGAGGAGACATAGCTACACTGAGATTCCAGGATATTTATTTGCTACATCTGTTATAGTATAGAGTTAAGGTAAATCTGTGTAGATTGATTATGATTCAGATTGAAGAGATGACTAGACCGAAGTCTAAGTCCAATGCACTTTTCTATTCTAAATTGATTTCTACTATGTTGAAAGCAAAGGAGGTTTCTGGACCTCAGGATAAAATGATAGTAGTTAAGGATAACTTCGGAATCACCAGGACTGTCTATAAATACATGAAGGTCAGTTGGAATCCTTAGAGAAAATCATGGGTGAATGATGATGGAAAAATCTATGACAAGTTCACTCTTGTGGATCATCCTTCTAGACCAAAGGATGTGAGGGATCCTGGACTTGGACCAGATGAGCTAGAGCCATTCTACAGTGATGAAGCTGAAGCGGAGGAGGAAGAGACATTAGTAGAGGAAGGAGGAGACCCAGACTTACCCCCTAGTCCTATGCATCAAGTTATTTCTTATGGATCAGCTAGCCCTACAAAAGAACTGCCAAAGAGAGAAACTGTCTTGAAGGACAATGATACAAAGACTACAGAAGAAGGAGAAGAAGCATGCTAGTATGTTGTGAAGGACACCTCTGAGGAGGATGAGGCAACCAAATCTGATCATGATGTTAATGGAAAAAAGGAGGCTGATGGTGAAGCAGATGATGAGTAAAATGTTGAAAAAGATCTCAGTTTGAGTCCTCTAATAGTCAGTACAGTCAAGACAGTGCCTGATCAGGAAGAAGTAGCAGCAGCACCTTTTGATGAGAGATTCATTAATGAATCAGAACAAATGGTTATTTAATCTGCTATAGTTGTATAGGAAATTGCAGAATTGCCTCAGGAAGAACAGTTGGAAGATATACCTTAGGAGAGTGTTCCAAGTGAGGGTGAGAATCGTGGTTCAGTATCAGTGCTATATGACATAGAAGGTTGGACATCAGATCTATGATATATGATTCTTTGACTTTATTATGGAGATTCTGATGAGGAAGACCAGCCCCAAAAGAAATCAGTTACTGAAGTGCCCAGATCAGTGTGAATCACTGAGAGTGGGAGGGGGTGAATCAGTGATCCCTTAAAACTTTTTACTAATTGATTCTTAATCAATTAAACCTCTATGGCTGGTTAAAGCCTCGATCTACTCTTCTTGTATCTCTCAACCTTTCCCGGATAATGCAGTAATGAAAAGGCACAGGACACAAGGATTTACAAGGTTCGGCACCAAAGGCCTACATCCTTGCCATGCTCTCCAAGCATGGATTCTCCCATTATAACTTGTTAGAATTACAATGGTCGATACAGAGTCCCACTGTATCTCTCCTGAGTCCCACAGGAGGGTCTTTATACTGCGTCCCACAGTGTTACCAGAGTCCCACTGGCCTGCTCCAGAATCCCACTGAAGACTTCTTCTCCCTGAGTCCCACAGGGTCTTCTCTTGTCTTCTCGAGTCGCACGAGTAGCTCTTCTTCACTTTAAGGTCTTCAAGTATCATTAGAAGTCTGGGATATAGACTGCTGGCCTTGCTCTGTACCTCTGATCACTTGTGATGATCAGGATCTTCTCAATCTACTGAAAACTCAGACAACCAATCTCTTTAACTTCAGTCTAGCTCAGTCTCAGTTCACTTCAACATCATGCACTGAGTGCATGGCAACTCTTCAAGATCTTCAAGTCTTGGACTCCTCAGATGCACACCACTGATTTAGCACTGGTCACGTGTGCACGTGCATGCATGCATGCATGCACTGTCCTCTTTTTTCTTCTAGGTGCAATAATCCCACAAAGGGTGTAGACACTTTAAGCACACACCTTCTTCCTTGAACTTCACACTTTTGTTCAATGTGTTTACACACTTAAATGTGTGTTATACTTTGTGTGAGTCTTCTTCTTCTTCTAAGTGTGTCCACTCCTCTTAGAGCACACACATAGGTTTGGCCTTCTTTGTCACTTGTTCATGTACACATAAATTGTTCTTTGTTTTGCACACACTTGACTTCGGCCTCTTCCCTCTTCTTGTTGCACACCCTTAACCCGTAGGTTGTTCTTCAATTTTGCACACACAAAATGTGTCTTCACTTGGTGCACACACAAGGTCACAACCCTCGGCCTTTTCAAATGCACACACGGTCAAGTGTGCTCTTCCTCTTCACTTAGCACACACAAATAATATTCTTTAATTTGTTCTTCAATGTGTGCACCCACAAGGTCACAACCCTCGGCTTCTTCAAATGCACACACTTAAAGTGTGTTCTTCTTTATTCAAATGCACAAGCAAGACTATGGATTATTCAATGCTTACACACACACAAAGTGTGGTCTTCCACTTCACTTGGCACACACCACTTGGTGTTGTCTTTTGTGCACACACATGGCCTTGGGTTCTTCTTCTCCACTTGGCACACACACACACGAGGCAAGGCCTCGGCTTTCTTCTCCCTTCTTGCACACACACCCGAGTGTGTCCTTCCCCACTTATGCACACACACTGCCTTCTTCTCACTTTGCACACACAAGGCATGCAAGCCTCGGGTCCCCTTCTTGTTTAGCACAAGGCAATGCCTTGGCCTTCCACTGCCTTTGCACACACTGCCCGAACTTCAGGAGGCGCGCAAGAGGGTGCAGCCTTCTCTACTTCAACACTGCCTGCCGCGCAAGGCACCAAGCCGCGCAAGTCCTCAGATGTAACCGGCCGCACTAGCCACGGGTGCAAGGCACCGCGGGCTCCTTCCTCCTGCCGCGTAAATGTGCAGGCAGTGAGGGAATCAACCACGGGCACGCAAGAATGCTGCGGCCCCGGGTTCTTCCTGTCGCGCAAGGAAGGCGCACAGGGATCTCTTTCGGGCCTCGGGTGGCACCGAGATCTTCAGCCGCGCAAGTGTGCGCGGAGGCTTCAAAACTTCGCGAGGCAGAGGGATGCGCTCACGGGACTTCAAAACTTCAGCGCATCAGCAAACTTCTCGAGGGCTCGGCCTCTCTTTATATAGGCAGAGGAATACCCCATATCTTCCGCGTGATTTAACTTCAAGATCCTGAAGTTTTCGGTTCTTTAAAATCTTCCAAATATTTATATTTATCCTCTGTTTCACGCGGGATCTTTCTTCTTCGGTTTCCTCCACATGCATGCGATTTATAACGCATGCATGGCCTTCGTTAAACCTTATCCATGCAAAGGCACGAACACCGAATGGCCTCGCACCTCCGGTTGCTTCGGCCTTGCTCGAAATCCTCCTTTCATCGTATGCATGCTTATTTTATTGCATGGTACTGTTCGTTATGGCCAGACGAGCACGAGGGTGGCTTCGGTTTCTTCAGAGGTGGCCGGAATCTCGAAACCTATCTTCGGGAGTCGCCTGGTTCAGCGGCGGTCGCGGGGAGGCTTCGGCATGGCTCGAGGTTGAGGACGAAGCGGCAGCCGTCGGATCAGGTGATCGAAAGACATCGGACGGCTGGATCAGATTGCGGCGTCGCGGGATTAGATGAGCGGCTCGGATCGGCCGCGAGATCAGATGAGCGGCTGGGATTCGCTCCCGGTGGAATTTGCGCGTCCCACATCGAAACGCCGCGGGTTTTTTCTGCGGTTTATTAAATAAGCGCTCCCCGCTACTCCACAATTGAATCTCCTCCCCTCTCGGTGCCGCCCCGCACCGAGTTCTTCTTCGGGCGCGCTCTGCGCCCACTCCTGCCACTCGGGCGCGCCACTGGCGCCCACTATGCGTGCCTTCGGGCGCGCGCGCTGCGCGGACTTCACCACCGCGTAGCTCGGGGCTTATACACGGCCCCCTGCCTCTCGGGGGCTGGCCCCATGGGATCCCCTTGGGCGTGGTGACCTGGTCCCACATGTGCCTTGGGTTGAACCCTTAAGGCTGGCCTCCTTGGTGGCCTAATTTTTTGGCAAAGTAAATATAGGGTACTTTGTATAAAAACAAAGTAACCACATACATAATTTGAAATGCCAAGAGCCACTCCAAGCCTTCTCTTCTAACACATATTCTCCATCTTCTTCATTAGAATCCACAAACCCTCCTTAACATATATTCTAGACTTAGGAGGTGGAATTCCCGAAGGGTCTTCATCTTCAACCGAGCTCCTTAATCACATAAATTCTTCAATAATCTTCATTGATCTAATCAGAGATCAAATTGGATCACTTCCAATTCACATGCACTAAGAGTTAGTACATGGACTTCATTAGTGCACATCATCTACTTAGTAGTTGTGGATGAAACATCTTGCTTCTTCAACTCCTCATGCATTGTGAAGACAATGCATGGTCTTCAATCAATGTTGTGACTTTGTATCCAATTGATACAAGTTCTATGAACTTAAAGATCAGCTCAACAATCGTCAGATGTTACTAGAGAATGTTTCAACCACATCTTCTATGCCACTTAGTGAATCTCCTAAGTGACATGCCTCTTAGTATCATGGCCATTCTCCTTCACCACCATCACCATCACATCCTTTGACATTCACATCTTGATTCCTTGACATCCATTCATTCTAAGACAACAACATGTCTCATTGACAACAAATGCAACACAATGCACTTCAATCTCCCCCTTTGTATTTGTTGTCAATACACCACTTCAGCACATATGAATGGGTCAATATGTGTGCCAATATTTCTCCCCCTTATTGGCAATCAAATGCAAAGGTGTGGTGTGGTTCTCTTCCAGAAATATCTTCCTCCCATTGAAAAGTATCTTCTTGAAAAACACTAGGAGAGGGATGATGTCACATGTTCTCTTTAGCAAAGAACCTTTAGTAAATCAGCTCTAAGTCTACTTGGGCTAACCCGGTGTAGAAAACAAGAGTGATGTAACCAAGGTACTCAATGCTGTCCAACATTCACTATACATGTGAGATCATGCTTCAGGGGTTTGAAAATTTTTCAGATATAACAACGAATTGCTAAATCCTGTACATACTTCACAAAACTCATTAGAAAGTTCAGTGCAATGATAAAGCTCCCCCTTTCATCCATTTGTCTTCAATCCATACTCCCCCTTAATTGACAAGATAGCCTCAATTAAGAAACAAGGGATGAAAGTATGATTGGAATACCTTCACTCTTCTCAAGATGGAATTAAATATCAGAATCCCCTCATCTCCAGATTGGCTCCCCCTCAAGGGGTGCACTCCATTCTGTCCAAACCATCCTCCAGCTGAGAATGATCATCATCTTCAATTCCCTGCAATGTCAGCACATGTAAATACCAATGTATAAGGGAATAAGATGGAACCTCCTTGGTTCATCAACGTGAACAACAAGGTTGAGAAGATTCTCTCAACCGAGATGTCCCATTTTCACCATTCTTCACACTTGCACATTTGATCTTCATTGATGATTGTGCTGGTGTGGTTCTCAAAACATCTTCATGTGAAATATTCTTCTTCTCTTTTGCTTTAGCAATTGCCAGTACTTCCTCTTCAGCTCTTTGTAGATCTTTGGCAAGTTGCAACTGATTTGGCCATATGACTAGTAAATCATTTGGAAGTGTGGCCTCAGTTCTGGAAGTTCCACATGGTTCCTTTGATGCTGTCAAGCTACCTCTCTTAGGCAACTTGTTTTCAATCAATCCCTTCGGCTTCTTCTGGATTGATTGTCTGTTTGAGTGCAGTTGGCTTCTATTTAGTTTCATGGCTTCTTTACAAAGGTCCATGATGTGTCCTTTCTTTCCACAGTAGAAGCATTTCTTGGTGGTCCTTCTGGATGCATCACCCTTCTTGGACTCAGACTCCAAGGACTTCTCTTCATTTCTCAAACAATTCTTGGGAGCATTTTCCACTTTCTTCTTCTTGCTTCCCAAGGAATCTTTTTGAGCCAGGTTCTGTGATCTTTTCTTCTTTTGAGCTCTGGATACAGTTGGAGATTGACATGTATCTTTTTGTTGACCACTTTTGCAATCATCCCAGATGTTGTCAAGTAATCCAAATCTATTTGCAGTGAACAGATGTCTCTGGACCTGTGGATGCTGCTTCTTTACTTCTGGCTTGCTCCCCCTAGGCATGGGCTTCCTCTGTGCTTTGGCATTCAGTGGATTGTACCAACAATCCTTTGCACAATGCCCATACTTGTTACAACACCAACATTGACCCACAAATCTTGGCCTCTTGAGTCCTTCTGATTGTAGGGTACTTTTCTTGACCTGTTGTGCTGTTTCAGGAGAGCTCTGCTTCTTTACTGTCTTCATCCATATTTGTTTGGAATTATTCTTCCATCCTGCACTTTTAGTAGAAACACTTTTAGAAGCATGAGTACAAGATGGTATGGATGGTACCTTCTTTTTAGAAGTTGTTGCACTTTCACTAGAGGATGTCTTTCTTTTAGAATCATCCTGCTCAATGCATACTTGAGTAGCAACACTTCTACTTTCAGCTGACTGGGAGGATTCAGCTTTGGGTGATTGCTGATTTTTCAATATCACCTCTAGTTCTAAGCATTTCATATTGAGGGAGTTCTTCTCATCCTCAATAGTTCTTAGCCTTCCTTCCCACTTCTGTTTCAGCTGTTCCATCTGGTCATCATGCACCTTCTTTAATTCAAGCAATGAATTGTCAAGCTCCTTCACCCTTTTGACTTTTTCTTCAAGTTGAGCATCTCTGACAACCATTGAAACTTTGTGCCTCTTTTCCAGTGCATGGAAAACATCTTTGATTATTATCATAAAGATTTCTTTCTCAGAAAGGCTTCTCTGCAATTCTTCAGCAGTGTCTTCATATCTTTCATTGCAAAGAGAAACGGTTTCATCTTTAGCCTTCACCAGCTTTCTGAGAGTGTTGGTTATGCCAACCCTTTTTGCCAATTGGACTTCCAGAGAATTGGCTTCATCTTCTAGCTGTAATTTTTCTTCTTGAAGATCAAGGAGGCCTGTAGCTATACACATTGCAATTTCCTTGGGGACTCTCTTCTGAAGATATTTGATTGCATTTAGAAGATCATTGTTTCTTCCATCTTCATCACAACTAGAGCAGGCTTCATCAGAAGAATGATAAAAGGAATTGTCATCTGATGTGACTTTCACATTTGTTTCCATAGAAGGAGTTTCTCTGATTGCAGCAACTTTCTTCCTCATCTTCTTTGCCTGTTTCTTCTTTCTATTTTTCTGAGTCTTGGCAGATATCTCCATTTGAGGCTGGTCACTCATTTCCTCAAATCTGCACTCCATAAAGACTCTCTTGGATCTTTTAGAGGTAACCTCCCTCTGATACCAATTGAAGTGCCCAGATCAGTGTGAATCACTGAGAGGGGGAGGGGGTGAATCAGTGATCCCTTAAAACATTTTACTAATTGATTCTTAATCAATTAAACCTCTATGGCTGGTTAAAGCCTCGATCCACTCTTCTTGTATCTCTCAACCTTTCCTGGATAATGCAGTAATGAAAAGGCACATGACACAAGGATTTACAAGGTTCGGCACCAAAGGCCTACATCCTTGCCATGCTCTCCAAGCATGGATTCTCCCATTATAACTTGTTAGAATTACAATGGTCGATACAGAGTCCCACTGTATCTCTCCTGAGTCCCACAGGAGGGTCTTTATACTGCGTCCCACAGTGTTACCAGAGTCCCACTGGCCTGCTCCAGAATCCCACTGAAGACTTCTTCTCCCTGAGTCCCACAGGGTCTTCTCTTGGCTTCTCGAGTCGCACGAGTAGCTCTTCTTCACTTTAAGGTCTTCAAGTATCTTCAGCAGTCTGGGATAAAGACTGCTGGCCTTGCTCTGTACCTCTGATCACTTGTGATGATCAGGATCTTCTCAATCTACTGAAAACTCAGACAACCAATCTCTTTAACTTCAGTCTGGCTCAGTCTCAGTTCACTTCAACATCATGCACTGAGTGCATGGCAACTCTTCAAGATCTTCAAGTCTTGGACTCCTCAGATGCACACCACTGATTTAGCACTGTTCACATGTGCACGTGCATGCATGCATGCATGCACTGTCCTCTTTTTTCTTCTACGTGCAATAATCCCACAAAGGGTGTAGACACTTTAAGCACACACCTTCTTCCTTGAACTTCACACTTTTGTTCAATGTGTTTACACACTTAAATGTGTGTTATACTTTGTGTGAGTCTTCTTCTTCTTCTAAGTGTGTCCACTCCTCTTAGAGCACACACATAGGTTTGGCCTTCTTTGTCACTTGTTCATGTACACATAAATTGTTCTTTGTTTTGCACACACTTGACTTCGGCCTCTTCCCTCTTCTTGTTGCACACCCTTAACCCGTAGGTTGTTCTTCAATTTTGCACACACAAAATGTGTCTTCACTTGGTGCACACACAAGGTCACAACCCTCGGCCTTTTCAAATGCACACACGGTCAAGTGTGCTCTTCCTCTTCACTTAGCACACACAAATAATATTCTTTAATTTGTTCTTCAATGTGTGCACCCACAAGGTCACAACCCTCGGCTTCTTCAAATGCACACACTTAAAGTGTGTTCTTCTTTATTCAAATGCACAAGCAAGACTATGGATTATTCAATGCTTACACACACACAAAGTGTGGTCTTCCACTTCACTTGGCACACACCACTTGGTGTTGTCTTTTGTGCACACACATGGCCTTGGGTTCTTCTTCTCCACTTGGCACACACACACACGAGGCAAGGCCTCAGCTTTCTTCTCCCTTCTTGCACACACACCCGAGTGTGTCCTTCCCCACTTATGCACACACACTGCCTTCTTCTCACTTTGCACACACAAGGCATGCAAGCCTCGGGTCCCCTTCTTGTTTAGCACAAGGCAATGCCTTGGCCTTCCACTGCCTTTGCACACACTGCCCGAACTTCAGGAGGCGCGCAAGAGGGTGCAGCCTTCTCTACTTCAACACTGCCTGCCGCGCAAGGCACCAAGCCGCGCAAGTCCTCAGATGTAACCGGCCGCACTAGCCACGGGTGCAAGGCACCGCGGGCTCCTTCCTCCTGCCGCGTAAATGTGCAGGCAGTGAGGGAATCAACCACGGGCGCGCAAGAATGCTGCGGCCCCGGGTTCTTCCTGTCGCGCAAGGAAGGCGCACAGGGATCTCTTTCGGGCCTCGGGTGGCACCGAGATCTTCAGCCGCGCAAGTGTGCGCGGTGGCTTCAAAACTTCGCGAGGCAGAGGGATGCGCTCACGGGACTTCAAAACTTCAGCGCATCAGCAAACTTCTCGAGGGCTCGGCCTCTCTTTATATAGGAAGAGGAATACCCCATATCTTCCGCGTGATTTAACTTCAAGATCCCGAAGTTTTCGGTTCTTTAAAATCTTCCAAATATTTATATTTATCCTCTGTTTCACGCGAGATCTTTCTTCTTCAGTTTCCTCCACATGCATGCGATTTATAACGCATGCATGGCCTTCGTTAAACCTTATCCATGCAAAGGCACGAACACCGAATGGCCTCGCACCTCCGGTTGCTTCGGCCTTGCTCGAAATCCTCCTTTCATCGTATGCATGCTTATTTTATTGCATGGTCCTGTTCGTTATGGCCAGACGAGCACGAGGGTGGCTTCGGTTTCTTCAGAGGTGGCCGGAATCTCGAAACCTATCTTCGGGAGTCGCCTGGTTCAGCGGCGGTCGCGGGGAGGCTTCGGCATGGCTCGAGGTTGAGGACGAAGCGGCAGCCGTCGGATCAGGTGATCGAAATACATCGGACGGCTGGATCAGATCGTGGCGTCGCGGGATTAGATGAGCGGCTCGGATCGGCCGCGAGATCAGATGAGCGGCTGGGATTCGCTCCCGGTGGAATTTGCGCGTCCCACATCGAAACGCCGCGGGTTTTTTCCGCGGTTTATTAAATAAGCGCTCCCCGCTACTCCACAATTGAATCTCCTCCCCTCTCGGTGCCGCCCCGCACCGAGTTCTTCTGCGGGCGCGCTCTGCGCCCACTCCTGCCACTCGGGCGCGCCACTGGCGCCCACTATGCGTGCCTTCGGGCGCGCGCGTTGCGCGGACTTCACCACCGCGTAGCTCGGGGCTTATACACGGCCCCCCTGCCTCTCGGGGGCTGGCCCCATGGGATCCCCTTGGGCGTGGTGACCTGGTCCCACATGTGCCTTGGGTTGAACCCTTAAGGCTGGCCTCCTTGGTGGCCTAATTTTTTGGCAAAGTAAATATAGGGTACTTTGTATAAAAACAAAGTAACCACATACATAATTTGAAATGCCAAGAGCCACTCCAAGCCTTCTCTTCTAACACATATTCTCCATCTTCTTCATTAGAATCCACAAACCCTCCTTAACATATATTCTAGACTTAGGAGGTGGAATTCCCGAAGGGTCTTCATCTTCAACCGAGCTCCTTAATCACATAAATTCTTCAATAATCTTCATTGATCTAATCAGAGATCAAATTGGATCACTTCCAATTCACATGCACTAAGAGTTAGTACATGGACTTCATTAGTGCACATCATCCACTTAGTAGTTGTGGATGAAACATCTTGCTTCTTCAACTCCTCATGCATTGTGAAGACAATGCATGGTCTTCAATCAATGTTGTGACTTTGTATCCAATTGATACAAGTTCTATGAACTTAAAGATCAGCTCAACAATCGTCAGATGTTACTAGAGAATGTTTCAACCACATCTTCTATGCCACTTAGTGAATCTCCTAAGTGACATGCCTCTTAGTATCATGGCCATTCTCCTTCACCACCATCACCATCACATCCTTTGACATTCACATCTTGATTCCATGACATCCATTCATTCTAAGACAACAACATGTCTCATTGACAACAAATGCAACACAATGCACTTCAGTTACCCTACCCACTATGGCTGAAAATGTGGCAACCAAGGTGGACCTTGAGTCCTTAAAAGCTGAATTGAAAGACGCAATAAAGGAATCATTGGCAGATATGAAGAAAAGTATGGTTGAAGAGATGAAAATAATGGAGCAATCCCTTGAGTTATCCATTGGATGTGGTGTATCCAGTCTTGTGAAAGAAATTATGGGTGAAATTAATGTGTGCCACACTCAGATTGAGAGTTGGAAAGGAGTTGTAGTTTCTTTGAGACAATCGATTGCTTCTATGACTACCATTCATATCTCTAAAACTCAAGTAATCTCTGACATTAGATATATCAAAGAAGTGGTCAAACAATTTGTGGATGTTTTTGAGGCCTTTAAGAAGTCAGTCAAAGATCATCTGAATAGTCAGGATGAAATTGTTCAGAAGGTAGTTAGTAGTCTGACTCAATCCTTCAAGGATACCGTAGCCTCCTCAACAAGACCTCTTCCCTCATCTAGCTCCAGTGTGAACCTTGATCAGATCCGAACTATTATTCAGGAAGAATTGCCTAAGGCCAGTCCCAGTGACGCATCAGATACTCAGATTATTTCTACAACTAGGAATGTTAGTAGTTTTGTTCATGATCACCTGGGGGCAGCTACTGCTTCTCAGGAGGCAACTAAGAATAAGGTGGATGCTTATTTCGAGAAGGTTTATACCAATCAACAAAGGACAAAACATTTCAAACTTTTTATTTAGAATATGAATTTACCTCCAGTGACCCAAGCCTTCAAGGAATAGGTTAGTAAGCACAGGGATCTTACTCCTGATTTGGATAAATTCATTGAAAATTGAGATGATTTTGTGTCTGAAATGGAGAGGGGAGGAAGCATTATAATGGATTTCAGAAACTTGATGCTGCCCTTCTTGCATGTGGATGAAAGACCTGTAATTGTACCTCTGGTCCTTCCTACTTCTGCCTCTAGGAGTACCCCTCATTTGACACCAGTTCAAGCCATCAGGAGCTTGACACCAATGATCACTCAGAGGGGCACAAATTTCAGATCTGGTATAGTTTCTGTAGCTGAACCACCAGTTGTGCCTTCAGCTATTCTGAAACCCTCTGATGATCCTAAGGGGAAGACACCTGTTCCAGAGGAGGATTGAGTGATTCTAGTTCTTGTTTGATAGGATTCACTTGTATTTCGAACCTTTTAATTTTATCAGTGTATCTTTTGTATATTAATGAAATCCCTCTTCATTCTCTACTTTACTGAGTTTCTATTACTTTGTCATTTATTCTCTGACTAATCTTTATCTTTTCTCTGCTACCCTTCTTTTTGTTAATCACAAAGGGGGAGAAAATGAGAAAATGAGCCAATGAGTGAAAATAAGAAATGAGACCTAATTTCATTTCCATTTTTTCCTCTAATACTTTTTCAATGTTTTTTTTGGTAGAAGTTGTGATAATAAAAAAGGGGTAGATTGTTGAGCCCTATGAGAATCTAGTTTCTTTATTATATTTTGATAATCCCAATTATGATTATTTGTAGTTTGATAATCCCTAGTTGATAAATAGTTAAATACTTATTTGGGAATATAGCTATTTATTTGATTTATGTATTTTTCTATTTTTTTATGTTTAAATATTAGTCTTTTGATTACTGGATGTTTGTACACTCTGACTTAACCTATTATTCCAATAGAATGCTGAAACAGAATAGAGCTACCGATATAGTTAAGTCTACCACTATGTGAGAGCTACCGATACAGACTAGTCATCGTTACATTAAAGTCAACCGTTACAGATAATTGCTACCATTACAAGACAGAGCTACCACTACCGAGAGAAAGGCTACCGTTACATCAAAGCCTACCGATACTCGATGGTTACCGATATTCTAATCCTTCCGATATAAGAAGGTTACCGATATACTAAGCTTACCGATATAAGAAGGTTACTGTCAGACAAACCTACCGATACAAAAAGGTTTCTGATAAGGAAAGGTCATCGTTACGCAAAGCCTACCGATATAAAGCTACCGATACAAGTCCAGCTACCATTACACATCAAGTATACAGTCATTGATACAAGAAAACCGATCATGACACACTGATGACGATCAAATGAGTCACTGATCATGACACACTGATGCTGATCAAATGAGTCACCGATCATGACACACTGATGCTGATCAAATGAGTCACCGATCATGACACACCGATTCTGATCAAATGGGTCACCGATCAGGACACACCGATGTCTAGCCACTGATGCTGATGTTGATGACCTACCGATCACTTGACTCACCAATAGTCATAAACAGATGTTTGAATATCTTTATCTTTATTTAATCTAACCAATGGTAATATTAGGAATATTTTAATTCTCTGTAATTTATTTAATGTGTGTTGTTGGATGTTAGGGAACCGTACCTCATATCTGCAAAAAGAAATCATTTCTTTTGCTGGAGCTCATTCCATAAATACAAGAAGTCCATGTTGGTACAAATATACGACGAGACATATATGAGTGAAAAGTGTAGTGGATGAGATAGTTGAAGAAGACACAGAACCTCATACACACTCAAGATTAATCTGGAAGAGTTCTGTACATTCACGAGGACATTGAAGAACTTCATCGACTACATTTTTCACTATCTCGGAACCCGGATGCGAAGCAGACGACACTTTGTTTTTCAGACAAAAACCATAAGAGGACTCAAAACCAATTATGATCAATCCAAAGGAGTCCAGAGCTGCACTGCAATCACTAGAGCCATTTCTAAACTGTAAATCTTTGCCTCTGTGATTTACTTTTTACATTTTGAGCAGTGTGTGTCATCTATTGTATTTTACACAGACATTGTCTCCTATACTTTAACTAGAGGATCTTTAAATCCTCACTCAAACACTTAAATATTTTATTTCCCACTGGGATAGTTTTAGAGGTCGTGTGTGACCTGGACAGCTGGTTGCTGTTTTTTGTTTCCCATGAATAACAGTGGTAGAGGTCTTGGAGCTAGGAAGTTGTATAGTGTTGTAATCCCCGATCCAGGGTGTGGATCACTTTTATATAAAGTTTTGAGAGGAATAAGTCTCAGCTTGAGACTGAACCTCTTGGTTAAATCTGCTATGCTTATTTATTTTCAAAGTTATTTTTTTTATTCTGCTGCTAATTACTTTAAAACCAAAACTGTTTTAAAGTCACTTTGATAATTAAACTCGTAAGTGTTTATATTAGTTGTAAATTAGTAAGTTAGTTTCAAAAGATAATCAACTCTTCTGTTTTGATTAACTGGGAAATAATAAATCCCTTGAGAACCCAACAAAACCTTTACTTTGATATAAATTCACTACAGTTTAATTTAGTATTTTATTTGGGGGTTTTTGAGATAAAGTTTTTTAAACAAAAAATTTAATTGGAACTCAATTCACCCCCCTCTTGAGTATCCACTCCGACCAACAGTATTACAGTTTTTTGGAAATTAAAAAGAAAAAGTATCCATGAATTATGAGGAATTAATTGAATAGATTTCATGGAAAGGAAAATTATTATATGAGGTTTAGATTAATAGGATAACTAAGATAGGGAATGATTTTTTTAGAAGTAAACATTGTTTATTTTTCATAAAATGTGATTAATATTTTAATGTATCATTATCAATGAGGATATCATGGATGAATCTCAATCAATAAATAATTCATTTAATATTATAGAAATTTAATTCATTATTTTTTGTGGGATTCGAATGAATATGTAATAAAATTAGATGAGGGAATTGAGAAACATGTTCATATAACCCTGCAAATATAAATCGTGTGAGAGACACTTAGTGATTTAAGATTAAAGTGAGAAAAGGATAGCCTATATAGGTTTTTATAATAGTGTGCGTGAAGAATATAACCTTTTCATTCATTTAAAAACTCACACAATCACCAGTGATCATTCTTTAGAAAATTTTAGTTTCTAATTTTTGAAACAGGTGCGAGCTTGTTTTGAAGGGTGGGTGCCAAAAATTATAGTATGTTAAATTACATGCCCTAGCTTGAAGATAATTCATTATAATAAAAGATGATTTTTGTAAGAGATAATAAATATTATCTTATTTCCTAATAAAGTTTCTAAACATTAAAAAATGAGATAGTTGGATTGAATAATAAGATAGAAATTTTTTTGAAAAGAAAATATATCAATACTAATATTACCCTAGCCCCCTCAGAGCATCGATCACCTATTAAAGTGATCGTAGAAAAATTAAATTTCTTATGTAAAAAATTTTACTCTTCTTAATATGTAATTATATGATTTTGGTTCTTTTTTAGGGATGATATGATCTTATAGTTATCGACCAAAGTGTTTGGAATGAAATGGCTAATTTTAATGTGTTATTCGCGAAGAGGGATTTTATTCCCATTTAATTTTTACCTATGATATGGATGTTGTGATAGTTATTATGGGTCTTAATTCATATTATTCAATGAAATTTAATGCATGTGCGTCCTTGTTAATGATGAGGTTGAGATGTTATGAAAAGTAAATTATTTTTACCCTAGGAAGTGGGGTATGATACCCATGGTGTTATGCTTCCAATGAAGGGTAAAACATGACTATATGATTTAATTTTTAAGGTGACATCATTCACTATATTATTTGTTCCCTCGTACTGAGGATACATTTCGCTCTTATGATAATTCCCATGGATAAGGTTGTTATTCCTATTATAAATTATCATGTGGGTACATGATGCTAATTACTATGTTTTTTATTGGGAATCCATGATTGATTTGGTATTATTGTTATTGATATTCCACTGCCATTATTATGAATTCATTGTTAAGATATATTTCTCATTTATGGACTCATTTGGTATCATTGGATGTTATGCCCATCGTTTTGATCGTATTATCGAGACGCACTAACCATGAGTTGTTTACATTTTATAATAGAAACTTTTCACCATATTATGATGTAGTATGTGATACCTCGATATCCATGTGAAAAGCTAACAAAAACCCTAGCACTAGATAATTTTGGTATAATAACCCATGGGTTGCTGCTACCTACCCATGACTGTTATATATTAATTATTACTTAAATTTCCTTTTATTAACTTATAAGAATATCACACTATAAAACCACTTGAATTTTTTTGATATCTTTAAGGATATCATTGAAATAATCCTTTAGAGTTGTAAACACACCTTTTTTGGGTGGCCTAGTATGTGATCAAACTTTATGGTTAATTCTCTTGGTAGGGAAGAGGTTCTTTATAATGGTGGATGCATTATAAATAGTGGTATAAGCTAAGACGTGGGACTAGACATGGACTTAGGGATAGATTATATATCATCAAAAATATTTTTCTTATATTTGTACGTTAGAGAAAAAATAACCCCTTAGGAGATCTTTTTTATAATTATATTCCTATAGTATATTAAAATTATTTCTTTTTTATAGCATTGGGGTGTTATTTTATTACTAATTCAATCATTATATGATTTTATCTTTATATTTCACTTGTTTTTTAATAAATATTTATTATAATTGATTCTATAATGTTTCTGTAAATTTATAAAAAAGAATGTAAAGTCTCTCCATATTATACATGGACCATATCCATTTTATTGTATCCTCTAGTATATAGGGAAGCACACATGAGGTTTTTAGAACTCAGTTTGGTCATAGTGGAGGTGAATTAGATGAAGGATGCCACAAATTATATAGTAAGGCACCCTGTTGTCTAATATACACTACAAAAAAAATGATGTAGTAGAAATAATAAACCAACAACCTCTGAAAAATGGAAGATACATGCATATAATCCCAGACTACTAAAGAAATCCTTGCTAGAGGATATTAACAATGATTTTAATTTAAAAAATAAAACTAAAATAAATAGAATTGATTTTTTTACTCCAAAAATGTATGGTTTGATAATACTTTTTTATTTTTCAATTTTCAAATTTATTAGTAAACCAGAATATACTCATGGTGTTAGTAAAATGTTGGACTTCAAATTTCAAACACTTTTCAGGGTATCTTCAGACCATTGGTTTACTATTGAATGTTTTTTGAGGTATAATAAATATAATCATACAATATAAAAATTATAAGAAAAATAAAAATGATCTAGAAAATATGTAGGTAAAGAGATTATTCTAGGATTTTTGATATTATTGATTTTCATTTTTAATTGACAGTGATGGAGAATATTCATTCTAAGGATAGTTATTTATATGAATAGTTTTTTTAGAAAGAAATAGATTATAATAGTTAATTTAAATTATTGGAAGGATACATTTTTGAAGTCTTTCATCTTTTATTTCATGTATATGAGTCCCTGTTTTTGTCTTCTCATTCAAGTTTTTGGATAAATCCATGTTTGGGTGAAGTTATTTGATATTTGAGTGGCTTACAGGTGTGTTTTGAGATTTTTATATGAAAAATGGGAAATACCACAACCATTGTGTAGGTCATTGGGGTACCTAGTTTACTATTGTGTAAAATGAGAAAGGGGAAAATTGATGCCTATTCCTTGGTTATGTAGTGATGCATGAGGAATTCTCCATTGGATAATGACTTGGGAGACCACACCATTCCCAATTTTAGAGTCCATGGTTAGGGAAAATAACCAAATTCTTGGGAAATCATAATTGGGGTAAACTATTATGGGATAATTTAGTTATAATTCTCAAATCCATCATAACCATGGTTAATTTATTGTGGAGGGTGTGTTGGTAGTCATGTCATATTTGAAAAGGTTGAAACTATCACCTTCTTCCTTGAATATTGTACTATCCTTTCCTTTTATTGATATAAGGGATTGATTTATCCCACATTTTTTATGATTATAGTTTGGTATGTTTTGGTTGGATCATTTCATCTAGTGAGGTGATTCCTAGAACTAGAGTAATAATAACCTTTCCTGGGGATCATTGAGGTTCTTTGACATATTAGTGGTGTTTCTCTTATTAAATCTTAATTAGTGAGTATCTTTATTTCTTTAAATGGTGTTAATATCTTAGAATATTTTATTCTGAACCCATTTCATATTTTATTAGAATCATTTCAAGGAAATATTTGTGTGTTATCATGTTTTAGTTTGTGTAAATATGTAGTTTAAGAGTTGAAACACTTGAAAAACACCAAAAATTACATTGATAACCTTGAGGAAAGAAGATTATTACTATATAGTGGCCATGTATAAATTATTTATCAAGATATGTCCTTTTGTTCCCATTCTTTATAATATGTTTTATGTTTAATCACATGTGTTTTTATGATTAACCTTTGATACCCATGTTTTTTATTGACTGCATCTGTGTGTGTGGTTGTTGATATAAATTATTGACATGGTTTCTTAGAATGGATTTATTATTCCTTATTATATCATTTACTAATTCTGTAATATTTAATATCTTATTTAACTACATATTGTAATATATTTTACCTTTTTTTGTTACTTACATGGGTTTTTTTGCATAGCCAATATAATCTCTATTTTAGTGCTTACGTTGATATGTGGCCCAAACAAACGTAGTGTGTCCTTAAAGGTGGGTGTGGGATTATTTCATAAAAGAGGAATGTGTTTATAATTGAATGTGGACATGGAATTGTTCTATAAATATGGAATTTTATTTTCTTTAATGTTAGATGGATTTGACCATAAAGAAGACTGTTTGGTTTGTCCCTAAAGGTGGATAGGGTTACATGGACTGATATAAGTAATCTTTTATTACTATTATACTCTTCTTGAATAGCTTCAAAGTAGGTGCATTTATGGTTCAAGGAGGATTGGTCAGCACAAATTTTCTCTTTTCTTGATTGATTATATACATAGGTTCACATTTACTTTCTGATCATTTCATTCACTTCTTTATACTTGTGCACTTATCTTGAGGATTCATTGATGGTGTACTAATGGTTTTATACTCATAGCCTTCATGGGAATCTTGTTGTACATTAATAATTGATGACTAAACATCTAGAAAAGGTAAATTCCTCTATGATTGGTTGGTAAAGAGCATGGGGATTAGAGATTGACATGGTACCAGAATATACTCTTGGTAGTTTTCATAGTATATTTATTTTTTATTTAACTTTTTGAGATTTTCTACTTTTGTTTTGACCTTCCATGTTGGGGGTTTACTGATTACCCATGTATGACTTGTCATGATAGATATTGTAGCGTATATTTATGTTATTCTTTTATTCTGCTATTTTTTGGATTATGATTATGTTTTACTCACCTATAATGGCTATGATTACCAAGTTAATAGCCTTCCCTTATTACTTTTTACCCTCACCACAAGTCAGTAGCCTCATGTGTATAGGTATGTGTTCAAGAGGTAATCTATCACTTTAGATTAAACTTAGTGTTTTGGGTTGGCGATTTTCAAAAATATATCAAGTTCCCTAATGTTACATAATTTTTTTTCTTTTAAGGTTATGTTATAAATGAGATAGGTTTTTTGGAACGTTGGTAGGGGAGTTGTGATTTCCCTAGCTATCTCATGTCTAACAGACCTCTAAATTATCAATGATGGGATTTATATTATAGTTTTATGTGATTTGGGTGTGTTGAGGCATTATGAGTAGTCATGTTGGGTCAAATTCAATATATTTACATGATGTATGAATCTTAGTAGTTATATTAGTTAATTCCTTGGTTGTGTTGATTTTTTATGATTGAAATATATTCTATGTTGAGTCATATATCATTAATATTTTTATTGTGATGAATATGTGTGGAATTATATTGTTGAAATTTAGTATGATATATTGTTTTTAATTTATATTAATGTGAATAATGTGATAGTCAAAAGGGCTAGAAATCATCCTTGGCAGTACTATTCTCGTTAAACCATTCCAATGGGAATATCCTAGGATATAAATGTTGAAATAAATTCCCTTTTATTCCTTAAAACTACTTTAGTTATAAAATAATGTTGTTGAGGGTGTTCTAAATGATAATTTGTAATTTTAAAAAAATGAAACCTCAAAATTCTTACACACACTTGGTCAGTTAGACATAATCATTCCAATGCATTCTAAACAGGAGGAAGTTTTGGACTATGATCCCCCAAGTACATTATTGCTTCATAAAGAGAACTTTACCCATATCAGGTTTATATAAATAATGATGGTCGATAATTTTTATCACTATTAACTCCTGCATCGGCAACATTCAAGATAATTGGTGATCCTTATGGTCTAAAGGATTATATTTATATCATAAATGGGATGTTTGACCTATGGTACACTTCTGGGGATAAGAATATGAGGATTCCAGCCATTATGCTTTAGAGACCTTTTGGTAGGTAGTGGGGTGTCATGTGGCATCCAATAAAACATTATGGTCTTAATTGTGAGGCCTTAAATTAGTTTTTCTTTATCAAGTGATTCCAAATAAACTAAAGCGGGATCGAGCACAAGAGATTATAGGGCATCTATAATGGATGATGATGGTTTCATATTATTTGGACTGTTTCCAGGATTTTCTATATGTTTTTCTACTTTTGGTAAGAAAATACCCACATAAAGCTAGTAAATTCAAGATAAGCCATCATCGATAGATAATAAATCATGTTAGGTGATTTTACCTAATGAAAAATGATCATGCGATTCATAAGAACATAACTTTTGAGAAAGGTCTATATGATTATTGCCTTTTAGGTTTTTTTATAGCTAATAGTTATCTAAAAACAAGAATTCCAACTACAATAGCTTGTACTTTTTTGGTAGGAGGAAGAAGAAGGATGAGGAGGTGTAGTAGGGTGGAGGGTAATTAGAGAAGAGTATGTATTATTTTGCACACTTTAGGAGATAAATTTTGATCAAGTGCTACAACATTGGAGAGAAGGGAAATTTTATTATATTGTGAATAGAGTCACTTAGGAAATTTTTGTGATTTGGTAAGATGATACAACATCATTTTGTTGTTCAAAGACACTATATCCATAATCAAGGATCATGTGTTAAAGTATAGGTTGGGGGACTTATAAATAGACCTAGAAACCATAGATATTAGTGACTTGGGAGAGTTGTTCTCTAGGGATATGCAATATTTATGAAATGTATGAGGTTACATCCAACAATATCAAGGGATCATCTATAATAAGTGTTATGGTCTGTTTTACTCTATATTATCTATTAATTTATTTGATACTGGATCATCCCATTTTATCATGTATTATAAATTCCTTAATATCCTAGATTAATGACATAATATATTTTCTATGTTAATCTATCTTAACATTCCCATGGGAAAAATTAGATGAACTATGAGGAATTACTATTTATCGTATAGTTTTCACCAACTATGGTAACTAGTGAGCCTTCAAGATATAAGAGATGACAATTTTTGTTGTGATATTTGGAATGGAATAGTTGATCAGTTATCAAAAACATATATTCTTGTATTTGAGATGTGGGAATTACATTGTAGCTAGAGGAGATAGTTGTTTATGGACTAGTGATTGGGATATTTGAGAAGGAAGGATGTGACCAAACATGAGTAATATTGGAATGATAACAACATATGTAGAAATACTTAACCTTTATTGAGAAACAAAATGATGCACTATGTCATTCATCAATGGTGGATCTTTAGTAAGATTTCTTCCTAGATGAATTCTCATGTCTTCCTTCAGATAGAGGAATTGTGTCGAAGGATGAAATTTTTCATGGGATGTATCCGATATTTATTTATCTAATTTTCATTGCACCAAATGAGTTTATAAATTTAATGTTTCAATTGGAAGATTTATAGGTAAATGTCTTTATCATACAGAGAACATCACCTTGAGTGGTCAATTATTTTTTCCCTAGAATGAAACAAGCATCATATAGATTTTTTTAGACAATAAGAAGTTTACAAAACTAGATATAATGAATAAGTATCCATTAAAAATGATTAAAGATACCTTTGATCAATTATGGGAATCCGAAGGGTTCTCCCATATAGATATTCATTTAGGATACCATCATCTATGGGTAAAAGAAGATAATATTCCAAATATATAATTTCAGAGTATTTATGGATTTTATAAGTATCTTTTCATTCTTTTTGGGGTGAAAATTCTCTAGCGGTGTTCATGAATTTCATTAATAGGATTCTCCATCCATACCGTGTAACTTTCATTGCTGCTTTCAGGGATGACCTAATGATATATTACAAGACATTAGATATTAATTCAAGGAACCATAGGATTTAATTTATTGAAATTTGATTTCATCAGTTATATGAAAAAATCATGATCTTCCACTTCCGAATTCAAAAGTATTGGTTCCTTGGGAATGTCATTTCTAAGGTAGGGATATCCAGGGACCCAAATTAGGTGAATTTGGTGATGTATTGGCCATCTCCGATGAATTTTTTTGAGAACAATAGTTTACTAAGGGTGGCAATATATAATCGATGTTCCATCTAGAACATCTTCAATTTGGAAACCCTGATGACGGAGTTCACCAATAGGGGGAACAATTTTGACTGTTCTGACTACTCTGAATATCACCTCTTTTAATTGAAGATTAGTTTTATGATAACCCGAATTTTGACACTTCCGTATCCTAATATTATATATGAGGTGTACTATAATTCCTTAGGTTCTGGGGTGGGAGTTCTGTTTATGTAGAGAGATCAAGTAGTCACTTTCATGTCATGTCTGCTATGACACCATGGTTGAAACTACTCAATGCATGAATTAAAGTTATAAAATGTGGTCTACATTATAAATTTTTAGTAAAAATATCATTTCATTGTGAGATTTATAATCTATATGGACTATAATAGATTATTATAAGTATTCTCTCATTAGGATCTCAATATACTTCAGAGGAATTGGCTGGAGTATCTATAGATATTCGGCTATGATATTCCCTATTCTCCATGGAAAAGTAATATCATTGTAGATTCCATTATTAAGAAAACAAAAATGAAACATGAGGTTTGAAAGCATCCATAAAAGTAGGAATGAATTATGATGCATTTTAGGGGTGATTTGATTTTGAATTCTTTAGATAAATATTTTTTGATAACATGTGCACATTTTGGTGGTCGCATCATATTTGGTGAACCATGTGAAAGAGTGACCAAACTTTTACCTCGTGTTCAAAGTGATGCAGGAATGCTTTTTGGGGGATTATTCAATTCTAGGATTTTCCATATATGAGGATAATGTGATATATACTCAGAGATGATGGATGTTACATCTTCCTTATGGGAGGAACTAACAAGAGAATCTGATGATTTCAATGTCGTTAATGAATAATGGGTTGATAAAGATATACTATGACATCCGACATCCTTTTTCGCGATCTGACATAAAGAGGAACATCA
Source organism: Viscum album (assembly GCA_963277665.1). Classification (NCBI taxonomy): domain Eukaryota; kingdom Viridiplantae; phylum Streptophyta; class Magnoliopsida; order Santalales; family Viscaceae; genus Viscum; species Viscum album. Next base: position 31,990,395 of record OY728158.1, read on the forward strand.
CTGGTTTTTATAACACCCCCATAACTTTAAGTATAATTAATATTAACTATGTCAATGTTTCAAATTGATTTATCCAAAAAAATCACTTATCTTAAATGACATTGTGATATATTTAGTTAAAAATATGAATATTAAGTATCATCATTGAAACCTGGTCATAGAACTATTAGGAAAGAAAAGGAGTATCCTATTTTCCAAATATTTATAGAAATAAAATAAATTTTACTTTTCTTATAAATTAAATTCAATAATATTACTAAAAATTACTAATAATAACATTTATTTTTCAATGTAGATTACATTTTTTTTCCTTCCTTTCAATCCCCATACAATTTTTTTAATAAATCAATTTATTCAATTATAAAAATTAAAGATAATTTTTCTTTTATATATATTTAATCAATGAAAAGATTATTACCCTAAAAATGTTTTTACACAATTAAGTGTGTTTTGGTTTAAAAATAACGTTTCACACATTTTTTTTAAAAAATTTTGACAAATTTATTTTGAAATTTGAAACTATAGGAATAAAATATGGTAAAAATATCAATCACAATATTTTTTATTAAAGTTGATTCCAAATATTTGAGATACATTACCATGTTAAAAGTTAATTATGGAAAATAATAAAACAATAAAACAAAAAACCATAAACCACTCAACATTTTTGAAAATATAAGGATAACTAACAAAACTACCAAAACTACCTTCCCCTTAACATTTAAAAGGGTAACATATTCTCCATATTAAGACACGCATTTCCATTGATTTTCACCTTCTAAATCATCCAAATTTTACCTCATATAACAAACTTTCATATTAGAAAGAATATTAGAACAATTATTTAGCATTTTTATTTCATTTCCGAGGAGACCTCAAAGGAAAATTCAAGTCCCCAATGTTAGTATTTTCAACTAATTAATTTTTATTTATAATTATGTTCATTATAAATTATTCCCAAAAAAATAATATAATTATATTATTGTAATTTATATACTATAATGTTTCTATATTATGATTTTCACTAATTTTTATTCAAATAAAATATCTATAAAAAAATTGTTCATGCGTTGTGTGGACTATCATCTCCATGATGAAACGTGTTTCATTTTTCATCACTTCCAGACAAAGATGGATATAAGGATGGTAATAAAGGACAAATATTATTTTTTTGATATAATTAAGGTAATACTATGAAAAATCAGATATCATATTATTGGTATTATCAATAAAGTAATATCATTAATTTAATCAATTTAAACGAGAAAAATAAGAAGAAAATGGTCTCTTTTTTATAAGTAATAACTTTATAAAAATTATATTAATTTTAAATTATTTAAAACTATAAAATAAAAATTGATAGAGGCTAAATAAAATCATTATTCTTATGTTATAGTGATATTATGAATAAATAATCTCATAATCGCCCATTAATACTAGTAGTTTCATGTTTGGTTCAATTAAACCATTTACTTGAAAAACACATTATATTTATTCCGCGGAGGAATATGTGAACTAATTTACTATTGTAATATGATATAAATATGTAAATAAATTTTTTTGATTTTATATATTTTATATCATTATTTTATTGATTAATTAAGAAAACACACATTGATTATCAAGAATAACCGAAACAGGCTTGATATCGATGTCATATTCAAGTATAAAGAATAAAAACCTCACAAGATGAATTGAAAATTTTATAAATAATTATAGATAATTAAAAAAAATTATGTATTATTGTCTAGTAATGATGAACTTTCAAACAAAAATGAATATAGATGCTACCATTACAAAACTAGTACAAATGAACGAAACAATAAACATATGAAATAGAATATATATATATATATAATTAATTTATAGAATAGCTATTTATGAAGTGTATAAATGAAAAATTATATGAATATATTTCTAAATTAAATTTTTAATGTAGTTATTTTTATGATATATTAGGGTAAAATGAGTTCATAAATGTCTGTTCAAGAAGTAAGGGTTTCATCTAAAATTACTCTCTTTGACACTTGTCTGGTATTATACACAAAATTTCATTTCTTTAGTGAATATAAATCCTATTTGATATATAATATCATGAATTATATCTTAATAATTGTATTTTATGTTCAATTAAAATCCCTCTCTTTCAAGGGGTTTTTATAAAAACATCACTCAAGAATATTGGTTTTCTTTGTCTCGATTATGATTCTTTGAGACAAGTTATGTGTTATGCACTATATTTTCATTATATAGTTTTATATTAATTTAAAATCCCATTAATGTTTTATACTTTATGTCCATGTAATTCATGGATTTAAATACAGCAAATCATGTTCTTTTTTTCTAATGTCATTTGAATTAAGTATTACCCTTTTCAAAATAGTTTTCTGGTAACTCAACTTTTAATTGTTGAGTTATTATAAGTCCCTAGAAAATATTTCATATAATTAGGGTGCATTATACCCTTTCATTAAATTTTCTACTATTCTCTTGTTATTTTTTGGGGATATAAATACATGCCACATAAACCATTTAACAAATATTTCTCACATCATGGGTTTTGTTCTTTTGAAATCAACCACATTATTTATCAAGATAGATTATGTTCATGTAATTCTAGAATTGAATTAGTAATATACCAATTTATTTATATGGTTTGAACATAAAATTCTATATAATTTAAAGATTATAAATGTTCACAAATAAGTAATGTTATTCTCTTACATAGGAAAAACATATTGATGTATTATATATTTTTATTCCAATATGGATTATTAATGGAAAGTGGGTTATGTATTATTTATCCATCCACCGACTTTAATGGTATGGGTTACGATCTTGTTATCCATTTTCTCAAATGGGTAAAATTATTTATTTTATTTATTAATATTTAATGGACAAATACGTTGATCATGAATTGATATTTTTTATTATCCATTTTATGGATAACCATGTTTTTATTCCACCAAAGGTTCCATATAGAATAATATAAATATTGTTTATGCTTGTTATAGTGAATTAATTGGACTAAAAAGGGTAGTGAGTGGGCCTAGAGTTATATATTACTTTATTCAAGGATGAGAGAGAGAAAATAGTTTTGGGTATTTTCATTATTCTTATCAATTTCATTAAGATGTCTTGATTGTTGTACCAATAACATGTAATGTATCTTTTCACAAGGCCTTGATAGAGGGTTTTTGATGTCTAAAGTTTCTAAATCCAATAGTATTTGATAATTATTATTTATATACATGTTTTTATTTATCTTCAAAGATATTTCATATGATTGATTTCATGTTTATTACGGATTCATGGTGTTTACATATTCCTACCATAACATTTATGTAAAATTTATGACAATATTTATTAAGTTATATGTTTCCTTTTTATGAATTAAACCTCACCCCTTAATTTGTTTTCTATTATCCGAGGTATTGAAAAACTTAGTACACCAAAATTTTTTATAAGGGTATAATGTTTTGATGAATTTATGGGAGACTATGATGACTAATAATTAATTATGTTGTGTCATATACCTATATAATCAAAAATTTAACTAAATATTGGGGATTTATTAATTTATGTTGTTTTTTATTTTTATAAGTCACTAAAACGTAAAATATAATTAGGATGTAGGATGTGAAATAGTAATTATGGATATTTTAATTAATTATTGTTTTATTCAATCTTTCACATCCGCTATTATCATAAAAATGTAAAGTATGTGTATATGGGTACTAGAAATGGAAGTGTGGGTCTGGGGTGTCTTAGTAGGTATTTAATGATATTTTTTGATAAATTTAGAGATTATTATGTTTTTTAGGATATTTTAAGGACTAATATTTTTAGGTTTAGAGTAAATAATAACCCATTGGGGTAGTAAGGAATATTTAATTAGGGGTTTATGATAAGAAAACTTCAGTGAAAATACTAAGAATAAGTCTAAGTATTGGATAAAATCCTAATGTTTTGGTAAATTACAGATTCTATATTTTTAATACTAATATATACTTATCTAGATACAGGAAAGTGGATATGGCTATTTCAAATATGTACATAGGGGTAATCACCCCAGAAATGTGTCAGTTGATAAATGACTCAATCCTCACTCTATTGCATGTTGTGTGGACCTAAGACAATACATCTCAAGGCACACTCTTGGGGGGTATTATTTGGTTAATCATATTTTCTTTAAGAACCATTATGAAGAATTTAATAATTCTGTTAAATAATTTTGTTAGAAAACCAAATATAAAATTAAACAAGGAAAAACAAGGATTTCACAAAGAGAAGCATATGTTGATCCCAAATTAATATATGTTTAAAAAAAGGTGGTCTAAGGGATGTACTATTTAGACTGATGTTTTCTTATACATATTTTGTATGTTATTATAACAATTTTAGTGTTAGTATTTAATTGAAACAATGTCATGTAAGTGAACCTGATAAAGGAATGTACCTAGAAAATACTATGTCTTACCACCAAAAAAAGGAACATACCCAAATGGTTGATAATATTATTATTTAAATTTTATAATGGAAAATGTGAGTTTCTTCTTCTTTACTTAGGTTGTGAGATTAATATTTTCTAGAAACTTTTAGTTATTTTAATTAGTTAGTGATGTTTATCAATGATATTTTGGTATATTTTAAAGGTTTTGAGGGTTAAATGAAAAATATAAGGAATATTCTTCAATATATTTACTTTATATGTTTGTAAATATATATTAAAAGGTTTTAATAACCATGAAAATTGAGTTTATGATAAGGCTATATTTTTCGGGATTACTATTAAGGAAAACATCATTTATGTATGAAAAAATATTATACACATGATGTTGTGATAATAAAGGGTGGTTTGATTTTAAATTAGTAAGATAGATCGTAATTGGTATCCCAAAGGTTGATAATTCATTTCTGATATTTTTTTATAATATCATCCCATTTTTTTAGATTATGATATATATGGATTATTGTGTGTCCTTGTGAACTATTGGTTAATACCATTTGAGGGTTAAATATAGTGTTAATTTTTGAAGTAATATATAATCTAATTTTACTTTAATGTCATGGATGTTCAAATAAGTTTTGAGAAAGTTATGTTATTGAGAGAATATGATTGCGGTATATAAAAACATTGGTATATAAATGTCGGAATAATTAATGTTTTTTGAGGAAGGATAAGTTGGAATTTAGAGAATATATATATTGGTTTTTTATATTTCAATAATGTTCATGGTAATTGGATATCTCTATTTTGAGTATTAGGAAAACAATTTTGAGTGAATTGACCTCAAAGTATCATATATTAAACCAAGAATGATATAAGACAAATTAATATTGATGCATATCAAATTAACGGAATTATAGGATAATGTGATCATATGGTTACAGGATTTATGTTCGAATCCCATTTATGTTATTGATTATGAACATTCCCCTTTAATGATAATTTGTTTCCACACATGTCTAACCTTTTGGTTTTAGAATTGTTTGGAACTAAGAGTAACTAGGGGTGTGATGGATAATGATAAGATTAAATCACTTAAGAACCCAAAATAATCTTATATGGGGTGATAAATCATGTTATTTTTTCAAAAAAACTATCAAATAATATCATTAAAAATGTGAAATTGTTTTTAAAACATGTATTTTTTCACTATTCACCCAAAAATCGACTGTTTTGAAAAAAATCCCAAACATTCACCATATGATAATTTTGATATGATGAAATAAAAAATCAAATTAATTTTATTAAACCACATTTATAGATGTTGTATAAAATAATTCTAATATTCACACACAAACCAAGAAATATAGTTCTAGAAAAAAAAATGTATTTTAATGAATAAAAAAATATTCTCATTCCTTGACTAATAATAACCATTAGATGACTATTAATTTATTTGATAGAATATATTAAAAATATATTTCATCAAAATAATTTATTAATTTTAATTTATTTAACTTATTACGATAAAATAAATAACACACAAAATACAATATTTACAAAAAATCTCTTATTTACAGTCCAATGAGATTATTGTCATTCTTAACCAATTTATAATTAATGTATATATTATTATTAATTAGTTTACATAAATGTATATAATTTCAATAAATTTAATAAGAGAAATAAGAGAAATATTTCTTTTAAATTGAGCATATAAAATATAATTTAAACCCACTTTATAGAAAAATGACTTATTTAAACATGTACTCTTCTTTATATTATTTAATTTAATTATAATCATTAATGTTGAATAATTACTTCCTCAAAATAAATAAATATATTATGAAAAATTTACAAAATTTATTTTTTAACACCCAAACATTTATTGATGTAAATTTAATATTGAATTCATAAAACACTAAGTCTATACAACACACCACTTTGTTATAACCTAGCCAACGAACAAAATTTCACCTCCTGTATGATTTATTTTTTAAAAAACTAACATACACGATTTCATTCAGTAAGATATTTACTATGTGATAAGATCAAATTACATATTTTTTGAATATTAATTTGTCCCTTATAAAAAGTAACATACCCTTATGAATAGAAATATGACTAATATGAATAGTAACCACACACATGAAAGTAAAAAATAAAATTTAGACATCTTATAAATTAAATAGAGTATTTTAGAAATTAGTAATTAAGTGTTGGTATTTTTGTGAGTAATAAATAGTAAATTGCAATTTAAATTTAAAAAATTGATTTAAAATAAAATTATTTTATAAAAAATTCATTCCTAAATAAATTTTTTATTTTTTTGTAACTTTAGCACAATTTAATAAGACTTTAGTTAATTTTTGGAAGTATTATAAAATCAGTTTTAAATTTAAATATATAGTTTTCTATAAAATAATAAATTTACTTAAATATAAAATTTTTCTTATTTAGAAAATTATTTTGATAAAATGGATTCAATTTTTGAATTATACAGGTCGAAAAATTGTTAGGGTGAATATTTGGTATTTTTCTAAAATACTTGGATTTAGGGTGAAAGGTGAAATTTGATAGTTTACGAAAAATGTTAATTGATTGAATTTCTACATCATGTGTGAGTCATGAATAATGTAAATGGCCATTGGTTTGAACTCACATTTAATTATTAATTTTTGTTTCTTAAATAATCAAAACTATTTCTTTTCTTGAAAATATAATGAAATAATGAATAAAATATTCAAAAATCACTCCCCTCCTCCACTATAACCCCCCCCCACGCACACACACACACTTCCTCTTCTATTCGGTCCTATTAAGATTTTTCCCTGTCTAAAATCTACTAAAATATCCTCCCAAGATTCTCGCCCATTTCCATCCTTCCTTGGTCTCATAAACATACTAAAACCTCTCCCTTAAATGGACTTTCAAGGAAGATTACTTCAAGAGGTATATTACTTTTTTCATTTCGTTTATTTAAAGTTCCTTTCATTTATTTTTCTTTACTCTAATAATTTCATCCAAATGTTTTGAATACTCCATTACCTTACATGTACTGAAATTATGTTATGATAAAGTAATAATTCATCATCATGTCTCCTTACCCCTTTTATATAGTAGAAATGAAAACACCATCTGAGATGCGTTAATTTATCACATTCAAGGATGGGGAGTTTTCAATTTATAGTAAAATCTTAAATTAGGGGAATAAAACCTTTTTTATGGTTTAAACGGACTTCAATATCTGTATTATTACTTATTTAAGCATCTAGAATCCTTTTTTACACACGGTATTAATTTATAAATCAAAACGAATTCGTTGTGATAAAAACCCTCCAATTAACCCAAAAAACTGCCATTATTATTTTATATAATGATTCATATTCACTCCCAATAACCAAAAAAAATTTATAACCATGTAATATTATGTTTTTTTAATAAAAAAAGTAAAACTAATATTCTGTAAAACCATTCTAATTCAACATTTTTATCCTTACATGAATATAAGTAAACTGATCATGAAAACCAATGAAGAAAATGTTCCCAAACAATGAAACTAAATCTATTAACCCATAAAGAGGACATGAATGAACATAATAAGGTTATAACAAATAAATTAAATGTATTTTAGGTCACAAACTTATTTATTTATGAACCAAAATTTTATTATTCAGGTCATTGAGATAAAGTGTGGAACTCCTTCAGACTTAAGGTAATGGTTTTCAACCTGAAACTCCATTTTATTCCAGGCTACACTTTGTCATTATTAATCCCAAATAAATTATTATTTATTCTTATTTAGTCATCATATATTATTTGTTAATGTTTAATATATTTTTAACAACCATAATCATTCTTTATTTTATGGAGAGGTAATTTCTTTAAAATGATCTTCCAAAAAATCTTCCCGAAATAAATGCCTGATTCCTGGGAATTTCTAGAATTATTACCAATTTCCACAGGAAATATATAATAGGTTTTTAGAAAACATTATGTTTATAAAAGAACTAATTTTATTATGAAAAAAATATATTATTTCACTTCTGGTTTTATAAATATATTTGTTTTTCAAAATAACTATTCTTATCAAAGTAAAAGAGCTTTTATCTCAAGAATTACTCAATGATTTTATATGAGTAATTTTTCTATTTCAATAGTCTTGTTGAATATCATATATAATTAGGATTAATATTTTTTGATATCATCTATGATATTATATTTAATGTTGTATTATTTTTATAAATATGGATGTGCTATCTTAAAACCATTTACCAATTTACTTCGAATGGTTACTCTTTATGTTTAATTTATTGGGAAAGTTGGTCAAATTTTAAATGTTAGTTTAAATATGAATGTATATTTTTTTATGTTTGTCCCTATTCATAAGATTAATTAATTGGACATAGTAACTTTTGGGTGGGTCCCACTATAGCCTCTCAGTGCATCGGTTTGTCTCACGAGATAAACTTTGTCTTGGCATGACACCATGACAAAATGGTTATTTATGGTGTTGACATGAGGCCTTTATAGTATGGTTATGATTTCCCAAATTATTCATCCCCTCCTTATAAAACTATTAATTGATAGTTCATGTGATTATTAGACTAGTTGAATACCCATGATTATGTTTCATTATGCCATTATTTATTCAGCTCTTATTTCTGCCATATTATATTTATGTTTATTTTTAATGGCACGTGTACTTTTAGTTACACTTATTGAATTATTATTTATTATACCTCTGGATTTATTAACCTTAATTATCATTTGATCTCACCCCTTTATTCTGTTTTATTTTTCCCATGATGTGAAGAAGTATTTTATGAATGAACTGGTGGGATAAAATAAGAGATGTGAATGTTTTCAAAGGAATTTATATATTGTATTTCGTTTCAAGTTGTAATTTTGAACTTATGTATGTATCTTGTTTAAAAATCTATTAAACTACTAAGTACATCAGGATCCATATTCCTTGTTTATATGCCAATGAAATAAAATAAGGCACTTGCTCAAGGAAATTGGGTTCGTGTCCTAACATGTTTCATAGTGTCAGTTCCCTTATTTAATCATACCATTCCAACAAGTTTATTTTAATGGTCATATTTAAAAAATATTACTTCTATATCATATATTGGTCTATTTCAGCTTATTTTCACATGTATTTAAAGATACCATTCATAAAATTAATAAACTAAAGTCTTGGCATGTTACATTATCCTCTCCTTTTAGAAAGTAAATCAATGTAATTTTAATTTATTTTGATCATATCATTATGTAATAATTTATTTCTCATTAAATTTAAAGTACTTATTAAAATTAAGAAAATTATTATTTCATAAATAAATATTTTTTTAACATTATATGTTTCTTTATAAGACTTATACTTGTGCATGTGTTTATATAATCATACCTTAACACAATATAATCATGCAGTAATTTTCTTTGAGAGACTGGTTCCGTTGATAGGATCGTCTAAATTCCATCAATAAAATGACCAATATTACTTTTAAAATTACATATGTTTTCCATATCATTCCTACTAATCTCATAATGTTTTTAAGATACTCAGAAACACTTTCCTCCTCCTTATATCTTAAATTATGAAATTTCCATTCTATATTGCCTTTTTCATCTAAAGAAAAATATTTCTGAAATAAAATCATGATAAATTTTTTCCATTATATTCCCTATATCTCCTCCTCCCCCTCTATATTATTCAAAATTAATGAATACCAATGATCTATATCTTTATTTAAATATTATACTTCCAAAATGTCCTTTTAATTTTCATTGCATTCTAAAGGCAAAAATATCTTTTCGAAGGACTTGATACATTTATCATCTACTAATGTATCATTACTTTCATTACAGAATAAAGGCATATATACTATAAATAGATGAAACATAAGTGTATCATTCTATGGAGAAATTTTTTTATTCAAACATGAATGGTCATTTTTATTATTCAGGTCAGTTTCTCCAATGTTCCTATAATCAAATCATCTCCAAAACCCACTGTATCAGCATTATAATATGGTAAATTCATTCATTCACTCTGGGTGTTGATATAATTTCTCCTTATTTCACTACAAAACATCCCCAAACAATGGAACACACATAATTATCATATAATATCAAGAATATTGATCCATAACATAAGTATCCCAAAATGGTGTTGAATATAATTATAGTTTAATATTAATTATTGTTTGAGATATGTTCTCCTATAATATAGTTCCCAAGGGTCCTGAAAAGTTAATTTGATACCAATTGTTGTAACCCTTGATTTCATCATGTTGATCCAGTGTTTAATTTATTACATTTTTACAATATACAAGGGATATAATCATGATGGATCGATCCTTTTAGCTATATTTGATGACTAAATACATTCAAGATTTCCATATTTCATTGTAAAAATAAAACATATCCTGAAATAAAATATTACATCATATATGGTCATTAAAATATTCTTTCTTCATGTCCCAGGGAAAGTAAAACATAATAAAGAATAGGATTGGATTCTTAGTAAGGTAAAGCATAAAATAGATTCTACCAAGAATAAATAAGTTATAAAAAATATGAAAAAGTAAGTAATAAATTAATGTAAAATATAATAAATAATTAGAACATTAAAACATTTCCATGAAATATAAAATATTCACATGGATCATTATAAATAAAATTCTAATCGAGGAAATTCGTAATTCTATAAATTCAGGATCTTACCATCAAGTCCCCTACTAGGATATCATTGTAACATCCTGGTATGTATTACCATCGAACCGATATCCATACCAGTGGGTTGCAAGGACTCAAGTGCATCTCCCTATAAGTAAGAGTCTTCTGACTAGAAGTGATGCTTTTAAGATGTGATAGTGGGGAGACTATACCATCATATTAGAGTAACAAAACGATAAATCAGATACTAAACAACATACGAAAGTGAAATAAGTATAATAGGAACGAATAAGAAGTGTAATATTGGTGATAAAATTTTACTAAAATTATCCATTTCCAATTTATACAATGCATTCCTGGATTTCATAGTGATGTTACATAATTGAATGCATTAGACAAAATATAATGATTTTCAGAAAAGTATAAATACAAGAAAGAAGAATATCAAAGAACTATAAAACCCTAATATGATCTCTTTGTGCATCATTAGATTTATATGAGTAATTTTATATTTATTCCCACGTACAGATAGCAAAACATAAGAAATCTAGATCCTTTAATTAAAATTGGGCTACTCGAGTACCATGGGTACCTGAGGAGGGTGTGAGATATAAATTTCAGTACTCTGCCACCAATGGATTCAAACCCAATCTATTGTAATAGAAATTATACAGTGTATAGGTAAATAATAATTTAATAAATATACTTGCATAATTATGTAAACACTCATCTAGGTTCAAACGGGACTCATGATGGATATACCAACTTCAGCTTCTTGCCAGAATAAGAGTCTGATCATTCCAACATTATATGTAAATATATATATATATGTGTAATATCACTATATATATATATATGGATAAATATTGAGGTGGATTGGTACATTCCTCCACCATACAAATTCTAGGGGAGCTCTGATGGTCTGCCCCTTACCATGGTCCATGATCCCTTAGTCTTTTTGCCTCGATTCATTATTTTCCTATGTTTGGCTAGATCAGGGCATATCACTGCCATCCAAATTCTGAAGGAGATCTCATAGTCTACCCCTATCCCAATACCATAATCCCCTAGTGTCTTATAATTAAATAATATGATGTATGTTGGGGTGGATAAAAACATGCCACTGCTATACAATTCTAGGGGAGATCTCACAGTCTACCCCTAACCCAGGTCCAAGAGCCATCACCATCTCTTGGCCTTTATGATGCAATTATGGTTTGGGGTGGATCAGGATGTACCTCCATCATCCAATTCTAGGGGGGTCCCACATGCATCCTATAACCCTATATGAAGATCCCTTAGTCTATAATAATTCAATCATATTTGTGTTTCAAGATCATAAGTCATGTAAGGTAATAATGCCTCCAACATGCGTCATAATTATAACTTGCATGGGGTAAGAATGCCTCTCACCCATAATCATACACAAAAACTATCATAATAATAACATAATTCATATGTCAATAAATCTTATGTATTTCAAATATCCATTCCATATTTATATCTATATGCAAGGAAATTCCTTTAAAAATAAAAACTTAAGGCATAACCTCTTATGTATTTCTAATTAGCATGTTTTATCCCGCTTAATCAATCCAAAAGAAATCATATAATTAACCATATTCTATTTCATTTCAATGAATCATATTATCTAAACCAGTTAATACAATTCAAATAATTTAGTATGGCTAAACTATTTATTCAAGGTATAGAATTTGGTGTGGGTCATCCTACTCACTGTCATTTTACTCAATTTTCCTAAACATGGAAAATTGATTAAATGTAAGTTTCAAATAAATGAATAGGAATTACTAACCCTAAATAAATCAACTATATTTCATAAACTAATCTAAGAATTATATTTTCATTTACTATATCATTTTTCTCATTAAGAAAAAGTTACTACTTTTCATGGCACAAGTGTAAGGAGTGGAGCTAGGGCAACAACGAGTGTTCCTTCTACGGACAATGAAACATAAAGTTAAAAAGAAATATAAAATGTAATTTATCAATCATATTCCAAGAATAAAGAAATAAGTAATAAAATAATTCAGGTAGCAATATAGTCTATCACTACATTTTTAGCTTGATGGTACTGCACCTCCATTTGAGGGGTTTATTACAAAATCATGACTTAGTTATCAGACAATTAATTTTTCATATTTATCATTTCATTAAACTTATCAAAGTAATCTTTTAATATTATCATATTTCATTAACTAAAAGCTAAGAAAATTCTAAAAATAAATTCATTACTTAAAATAAAAGGGCATGGAAAGGGACCCTACCTCATGGTGGAACCAAACCGAACATTTGGATCTTGGAACTTTCTAACTAAAATTTTATTACTCCTCCCAAAATAATATGCATCTTCACATTCAAATAAGGAAACATGTCCCCTATGTACACAACCACATATCCGTGAACATGTGCATGGAGATCCTAATATATATGGTTATATGCATATACCTATCCCCACTTACCTACATTTTCATTTTCATATTAATAAATGGGAACACCTAGCCACATACTTGTACATCAACTATCATGGATGTTTATACACATAAAGGGGGAACATTTATATATATATATATACTTTCCAATGCAAACTCAAGTGAGTACCCCTTGAGCTGGGGACTCAAAATCACACGAAACAATCAAATGAACTGTAAAAATAATTCTACAAACCATAAAAGAATACACTAATTTAGAGGTTGTGAAACCAATAAAGGAGAAGAAAGTCTCACCTTGAATGGTGGAGGAGAACCAAACCAAGCCGAACTGCCTCACCATTGGCGACAGTTGATGGAACATGCAAGAACAAGACTTGGTGAAGCCTTAGACTAGCCTTGAAAAAGAAGAATACCAAAAATCTGTGTTAAAACCTAAACATATGTTTAGACGAATTTTTTAAGTTGATGGAGAGGCCGAAATCCTACTAGAAGGTGGGAAGAGAAGGGAAGATAGTGCTTACCATGATGGGTTGATGGAGATTCATGAAGAAATCTGGGCGGATCGATGGTCAAAGAGGGAGCCATAGTTAGGGGTCATGTGGGTTGAATGGGAAACAAATTGGGTTGCTGCATTATAGGGTGTGAGGGGGTGAGAGATAAGGGTTGTGTTTTTATTTTTATTTAATTTTATTTTAATTTCATAAACAGAACCATCTTCTTGGTTTGACCTATATGGTTTTCCAAACCATGCGCACATTGTGAAATGTATAGTATGAGGCTATTGCCTCACAGAGCACACCGCACGGTCTAGGCACACAATTTGAAAATATGTGCACATCCCATATGAAATGGAACTTCCCCCTTGAACATGTCCACACAGTTTTCTATAGTGGGACGCATGGTTTTAGACAAACTGTACACCTAGTGTAGCTCTTTAAGAACCTTATTTTTTTTAGGTCCACCACTCTTAAAACTTCTCGAGACACCCAAAAACATCCATAATCATCTACCAAAGTCTAAAATCATTTAACAAAAGGATTCCATCAATCATAATTAAATTCTGAAACATGTTTTTAAAAATAGACATTTCGGTAATTTAAATGGATCAAATTCATTCTGAATTTCTATTTGGTTCAAAAAAAAATCATTACAACTGTCATACCTTAGAAATTTTCATCCCTTGGAATCCTCTGGTTCTACTAACTCATAACCCAACCTACATGGGTCATGAACATTCATTAAAATGGTCATGTTTCATTCCCAAACACTCATTACACCTTTATGGATTTGAAAATAAAATGGTACCTACACCATTTAAAACTCAATACAAACCCAATTTTTCAACTAAAACCTAAAAATAGATCTTACCCAAGCCTATTAAAGTAGAGACATAATCCCATAATAATCTCCATAATAAACTTGTGAAAGGTACATCCCACATTTTATTTTAATGTTAAGTTGTTAATTCAAAATTACTACTCAACCATAGTAAGGTTTTTCTGAAAATAATGCCTCTAATAAATACAATGACGCATCTTGTGATATTTTTGAAATGAAACTAATGGTTTATTCTCCCTTGACCTCAATTCCATGTTGAGCTACCATTTCTTGAAAAGCCATAGCTGACATGAACCACACTTCTATCCTTTAGACGTCATTCCATGGAATGGTCTGTTACGTAACATAAACATTAAATAAGAGGAACCTTGAGTTGATCCATCTCCGACCAACTATTTACAAGAGCGCCCAACTTAGACGGTCGGTGTATTCTGAGCAGAGCCGTAATACCTTCCCCCATGAAACCTTGTGTTTTTATTAGACATGATAACTAAATCCTACATCTGACATCCAATGACATTTCTAAGATCAAACCACAAAGATAACCACTCATCTGGCATGACATAGAAAAAGAGAACTGCCCAAACAAGGACAATGACTTTATAGGATTTAGCATGGAATAATAATGACACTCCCTAGTGAATCTAGGTTGATTTCAAGATAGGTTACTTGCTCATCACGTAGAAAAATACACTAAGTGGATTGAAACAGATTCCAATTACCCATACCCAATTTATAGAACTAATAAATGTCGAACCACTACTAGTCGACTACAAAGAAAGGATTATTCTTCACCTGTTGATGCATCATTATCCAATCACTAGCCTTTATCACATGAGAAATTTCATGAGCATTCAACTTTCCAGTAAAGTCTATATAAAACCAATGGTGCTTCACAAGGGTAGCATTTACCACAAACCAGAACATGGTCATGCTACCAAACAAGCACTGACACTCACAAAAACCATCCCCCTAGGAATTTTAAGCAGCTCGACCATTTCCAGATGGTCATTCATGGATGTATTCCTTTTAATTTGAAGGAATTATAATTACTAAAACATACTTGACACTCCCCACCAAAGAGTTCCCTAGTCAACAATGTAAATGAAGTAAATATAGTCACTTATAAGTGTTCTAATACAAAAACACCGCAAACAAATGTGTGATGCTCAACTAAACCATAGTCACAACATCAAAGAATATAAAAAAAGTTAAACCCATATGAAACCTAAACCAGAATAAATTCCAAATAGAAATAACCAAGTCTCTTGGAAATCAATCCTGATCATTGGAATGAAACAAATTATATAACCTCAGGCCACTATACTAAGGATATGAACCAAGACCACACTCAATAGTACAAGAAATTTATTTTAGAGTCATTTATACACATACGACCATTTTCCTGGATGATTCTATAACCATCCATCCATCACTAAGAAGAAGAGAGCCTCAAATGGACTATAAAGTCGCTGAACATGCCCAAAGCATGTCTATTCTACTAAAAACGAGTACTACCTGATGCCCATACCCATAAAAAGCTCAAGAAAATCATGTCCTCCCATCTGAAAAAGAGTTTCATTGGAAACTAAAAGTCCTATTATGGAAAAAAGCTCCAGAATGAAACTAAACATCATAAAATTTATAACACACATAATAAATTTAAACATTAAATGTGAACCCAATAACAACATATCCCTTATGAAGAAAGAGCTTTGAACCAAAAATTTGGTCAACCCAACACAAAAGTCAGTTGGCCCGAAATCCAGTCATCAAGACACTACCAAGAAGGTTGAATCCTACAGATAACACCTATGGTTCCTTTATAAGGCCACTAAAAGAGAAAATTAACCTCCCCTCACACGAGGGTTTTAAGAAGAGGACACCATTTCATGTTTTATTTCTAATCCCATTATATTTATTCACATTTAATATATTAATTACTTTAAAATTTTTAATTTAACACATAATGTACTTTTCAAAATAAAAACTATAGCCACTTTATTTTTAACATACCCCTCAAAGAAAAACAAGAAAAATTCATAAAACTCAATTTAAATGGTTAAACCATTTTAGATATTCTATATTTATTAAGAAATTGAGAAAACATAACATTTTAACTATTAAGAAGACCTATGAGGGATCCATTAAACCAACTTGATTTCTCTAGAAAGCAACCCAAAACCAATTTATCAAACATAAAAGTTTATAATCACCCAAATTGGTCATCTAATAAAAAATTCCCAAACTATCCTAATTAGGCCCAATTGCACTTTTAAGCATTTAACCAATTGATTTAAAAT
This sequence comes from Viscum album, assembly GCA_963277665.1. Classification (NCBI taxonomy): domain Eukaryota; kingdom Viridiplantae; phylum Streptophyta; class Magnoliopsida; order Santalales; family Viscaceae; genus Viscum; species Viscum album. The sequence goes on from OY728158.1 coordinate 32,007,623, forward strand.
TTTAAATCACACGACCCTTCACATTTATAAGTCTTTGATAATATAACATATTCCCACAATATATTCACTACATGGGTTTAATTTTCCCAAATAAGGAAATGCTGATACACTCCCTTAGTTAAAAATTCACTCCCATTAACCGAAACCAACTTCATTTCAAACTACAAAATGCTAAAATATTACAGCCCAATTATATGGATTGCCACCTAAAAATACGTATAATGCTCATACACTTTAATGATTGTAATTTTGAACTCATTTAATCAAAATAAATTCACTGAGCATTAAAACCATAACAACCTTTTAGAAGGGTTGGAATACATGGGTCATCCTCTCCCAGTGGTAAGGTTCCCATAAACCTTACAACTGGAAGTTGGATCCTGATGTAATCACAACCATTTAATTTATCAATGAAACCAATTATATATCAATATGGTAAGCATGTCATTATAGAAAATAAACAAAGATAACAGTCTATTCAGCATAGAAGCGTGGCATATTATCATACAAGTATGTTAAATAAATCATGAAATCATACTATCAAAATAGACATGGTACTATATATAAGGCATAGAATACATTAAATGATCAGAATTATAATAAAGAAGAAAAATAAAATGCAACTACCTAGAATGACATTATGCATGGCATGTGAATTTCCTACATGTGTGTATATGATGCATGGAATGCTGATTCCTTGTCATATCTAGCCATGGGTAAAATTCCATAAAGTTCTTAAATCATAAGAAGTAAAAAGTACACCAATAACTCTACATTAAATCATATCAAATGTAATAGTGAATAATAATGAACAACAATCCCAGGATCAACCACTTGTATATTCCCCATATGTGGGTTATCAATGAAAAGAATGATTATTAACCACATGATGAGACATTTCTAGTCTCTTATCTACCAAACCAAAATAGTATGAAAAAGGAAATAAAATAGCATTAGATACAACTTGGTAACATCCTGGTCCAGTTTACCGTCGAACTGGTATCCATAACAGTGGGTCATAAGGCCTCAAGCGCATATCCGTTATGAAAGAGGCTTCTGACTTGTAGTGAGGGATTCAGGAGGTGATAGTGGGGAGACAATACCCTCATATCAAAGTAGCAAAATGGTAAAATAGAAACTAAACACTAGAAAGTAGTTGAAGAGGTATAATGGTAAGGAATAATTAGTAGAAGACAGATGATAAATATTTAAAAAACGTGGCCGACTCTAGTTTATAAAATCCATGCATGCATGTCATAGTGATGTTACATTGTTGAATGAATTATACAAAATATTATTTTCAGAATAGCATAAATATAGGAATCATGAAGAGAAAAGAACTAGAAAGATCTAACACAATATCCATGAGAATCCTGCTCTTCGGCTCAGTCCTTTTCTCCTTAATCTCAAATACAAGTAGCAAAGCATAATAATCCAAGATCTAGAAAATAAAAATGGGCTACTCGGGTACCATGGGTACCCAAGAAATGTGTGAGATATAAATCTCATTAGTCCAGCACCCATGATTTCAATCACAATTTAGTGTAATAGAAATTTTGTATTATGTAGGTAAAGCATAATTTAATAAAGATAATTTCATAAATAAGTAAACACCCATCTCGTTTCCAAAGGTACATCGGATGGATATTCCATCTTCATATTGTTACCACAATAAGAGTATGATCATGCCAACACTATATATAAATATATGTGTGTGTGTGTGTGTGTAATGGATGTATATATACATATAGATGAGTATTTGGGTGAATTGGGATATACCTTTGTCATCCAAATTTCTGGGGAGCTCTTATGGTCTTCCCCTAACCCTTAGCCAAGATCTGATAGTCTCTTGGCATCCATGAATTTTGTTCATAAGTTGGGATGGATTGGTAAAAACCACTGCTATCCAAATTCCTATGGAGCTATCACAGTTTTCACCTAACCCATTACCTGGATCCCTTAGTCTCTTTTCAGGCATGTATTAGATATATGTAGGGGTGTATCAGTACATGGCACTACCATCTAATTCCAGGGGAGATCTCATAGTCTACCCCTACCCCAGGTCCAATATCGCTCACCATCTCTTGGACTTCACATAGTAATTATGTTTTGGGGTGCAACGGGATGGACCTCCTCCATACAATTCCAGGGGAGCTCTCATGGTCTACCTCTAACCTGATACCAATAACCCTTATTCTCTTGGAATTTAAGAATATTTGTATTTTGATATCGTAAGTGGTATGGGGTAAGAATTTTTACCGCCTATATCATACTTATAATGGCCATGGGGTAAGAATTATTCCCATCCATAATCATACAAAAACACTTTCATAATCATAACTGGATTAATAAGTAAATAAATCATTGTCATTACAAATATACTTTCGATATTTATATCTATACACAAGGAAATCCCATTACAACCCAGCACGTAATGCATTACCTCTTACGTGTTTCTAATTAAAACATTTATCCTATTTAATACTTCAAAAGGAAAGCACGTCAGTACCCATATTCAATTCCATTCCAAGGAACCGTATTATCTAAACCAATAAATATAAGTAAAATAGTTTAGTATAGCTAAACCATTTGTTCATGGTACATCATTTGGTGTGTGTCATCCTACTCACGGTCATTTTCTTCAATTTTCCTAAACATGGAAAATTGATCCAATGAAAGTTTCTAAGAAAGGAATCAGAATTACTACCCATAAATAAATATACTATCATATATAATCCATTCTATGAATTTAGTTTTCCTTTACTAAATCATTTATCTCATTAAGACATAGTGACTACTTTTCAAGGCTCTAGTCTAAGGAGCGACATCAGGGAAAAATGGATTATTCCAACATGGGAAAAATAAAAATAAAGGGTCGAAGAAACCTAATATTTCATTTATCAATTATAAACCAAGTATAAAGAAATCATCAAGGAAATAAGGAAGGAAGCAATATAGTCTATCACTACATTTTTATCTTGAAGGCACCACACCTCTATTGAAGGGGTTTTATTACAAAAATATGACATATTATTCAAACAATCAATATGTCATATCTATAATTTCATTTGTTATATCAAATGAATCATTAAATAAAATCATACTAAATTAAGAAATAGATAAGGATAGTGTAATAATAACTTCATTATTTCATTACATAAAATAAAAAGGCATGGAATGGGACCTTGCATCTAGGTGGAACCAAAATCAAACATTTGGATCATTGTAATTTCTTACTAAAATATACTACCCCCACTAAAAATATGCATCTTAAAAAACATATAAGAACACCTAGACACTCTGAACACACCACCATGTCCATCAACATGTGCAAGGGGATTCTTTCATATTTTCTTATATTCATATACTCATCTCAGATCACCTATGTACGCATTTTCATAGACATAAATGGGAATACCTTTCCCCATATATGTAAATTAAATTCCATGGATTATTATACACATAATTGGGATCCCACACACACACACACAGATATATATTTATATATATATATATATATGTCTGTCTGTGTGTACTTACCTATGCATGTGTAGGTTATTCGCCATTGATGCAGTGACTCGAAATCACATGAAATAGTCCAATGGACCACATAGAACATTCTATGAACCATAAAATATAGAATAACCTAATTTAGAGGGTTTGAAACAAAGAAGTGTGAAGAAAATCATTCCCTAGATGGAAGCGGTGAACATAATGAATTTGAACTTACTCAACTTTGGTGGAGGTTGTCAGAACACGCAAGAATATGACCTGGGCAATCCTACGCATAACCTAGGATTTTAATGACACCAAAAATATTGGTTAAAACCTATCCCAAGGTTTGTAAATTTTCATATGTCAATGGAGAGGCTGAAATCCTTCCCGAAAATGGGAGGAGAATGGAAGAGAGATCATACCCTGATGGGTTGATGGTGATTCATGATGAAATTTGGGTGGATCGATTATGAGGGAGCGAGTCATAGGAGGGGCTCATTAATATCAATGGGGAACCCCCGTGGGGTGATGCACAGTCAGGTGTGAGGGAGAGGGGTGATGGGTCAGGGTTGAGGGTTGTGTTTTTATTTTTATTTTTATTTTATTTCATTTTATTTCATTTTATTTCATTTTCTGAAATAGACCCATCCACATGGTTTTTCCAACCATAGATTGACCCTTCAGTGTACATTTAGAGGCTACTACCTCCTAGGAATCACCACAAGGGATAGGTTCATGATTTGGAAAAATGTTCATAGAATGTGTGAAACTCATTTACCCCCTTCAACATGGATTTATGGTTTTTTCTAGTGGGCCAAATGGTTTCCGACAAACTGTATACCCAATGAAGGTCCCTAAAACCCGTATTTTTCCTGATCTATTGTTCCTGAAACTCATCAAACCACCCAAAAAATTTCTCAGGACATTACCCAATTCCAATCACATTAAAAATAAGGTTGAAAACTCTCAGAATTCAATTATGAATCTTGGTTTTAAAAAAACCATTCAGTTATCGAAAAAGTTCATGTTCTTTCTAAATTTCCATCAAGTTCAAAATGTGGATCATTGTATCATGAATCATGCCATAAAGGCATTAGTAAACACATCTTGAATGTTATTTTGTAGACATTCTTCCAAAACCCCTTCACAAATGGGTAGGTATACACTAAATACTCAACTATTATAAAATGTACATACAACCTCAACCAATACATCATGTTATCTATTTTGATTCATGAGACCGATCGATGGATCTAAGGGCAATATATAATTGGGCCCACCTATCGCCTTCATATGTTTAATTAATTCCTCAATAAATAAATAAAAAATATAAAACATATTAAAAATTCCCTATCAAAAAAAAATAAATTTTTTTAATGAAGAATCTAAAACACAAATATTTACTTGGTAAAAGAAAAAACATTGTTAATAATATTCTTTAAACAAACACAATATGTAATAATGGTATGAATTTAAGATAATATTTAAATGGTAAATATAAAAAATATATACAAAATAATATTATATTATGGTGAAAGATAATTTTTGATGACAAATGGAATGTGATACATAATATGATAATAATAAATTGAATAATCACAAAATAATGTAAAATCGAAAAATCAGTAAAGTTTGAAAGATTTACATTAATTCATCAGAAATGGAGGCTTAAATTAGAGTATATTATTTTGTGAAAATAAGAGGACAATTTAATTAAATCATTTAAAATATCTTTCAATAAATATTTTGTATCTTTTTTATAAAAACAAATTTATAAATCATTTCCATAATTATTTTAAACCTTTTGGAAAATAATGCATTTTAATTTAAATATAATAACTAAATAATCACAAAATAATGTCATGAATATAATTATTATTCATTATATAAATATTTATAATCATATATGCGATATGGTAATAGAAAACTAAAATATGTTGTTCACAGAGGTGGGAGTCTGCACGTATGCATACTTCAATTTTCATTTTCCTAGTGGTTGGAAAGGAAAGAAAGTATATAATGATTAAAAATTATATACTAATATTTATATCATAAATACAATAAATTTATTTATTATATATTTTATTATAATAATATATACATATCATAAATTCAAAATGAATCACATTTCATTCTCAATGTGGTAGTCTACACGTACGCACAAGCGATGTTATCATTTTCTAAGACATCAGTGGGTAATAATGTAGTTGATATTTTATATTTTAAAAACCCAATTTTTTTATGAATATCTTATATATTCATAAATTCCATATTTATGACTAAAAAAGTGATATAGTGATGAAAATGGTATACATCACTTTGTGGAGATAGAAATTTGTACATACGCTTGAGCAATGTTTTTATTTTACATAATATAGAAAAGAGATACATAATGTATAAGGACCCGACCTTAAAACATTAAATAATAATTAATTAAATTAATAATTCAAATTGGGGATCTTTTCCAGTTTAGAGTTATAGAGAATTAGGATATAACTATTACATCTCAATGATTACAAAGTAGACACATCTACTCAGTTTCCATTTTTTTCACAAAATAAAAAATCTTGAACAAAAGATTCATGTCTAGTTACATCTTTTAGATAGAAAGACATTTCCTTGATTCCATCCTTGACCCTATTCCACTTTATGTATTGTGAAAAACATTTCAAAAACATCGGATGAGCATAAAAAGCTTAGTAAGGGATATAAAAATACAGAAATAAAACCTTAGTCCATGTATACATAAAAATCAATGAAATCATACTTTACTCATAAAACATATGCACTTTAACATACATCATGAAATCATAAGATTTATGAATAACTCATTGAAATCATAAAACATAAAGGTAAATTGAGGCATTCATAACATTCTTATGTAGGGAGTAACCATCATGGTTACATTTGAAATACCCATCGTAGTATATTCCCTAAATCTCTTCAGAGAAACAATAGAATTTAACTCCTTCGTGTTACCCAATGCATTGGAAAGCTATATCGGGCTCACCTGCCCTTAGTTTATCGTGGAACCACCCAACTTCATAAACAATTACCAAGAACCATAACATAACTGTATCACATAAAACATGCATAAAGGAAACATAACATTTCCACATTTCAATCACAACATATCAATACAACACATTGATATAATCCAACAAATATCAAAACCATTTTTAATACAAAAATAAAAGAAAAGTAAAACATGGTATTTATTTTTCATTTAAAAAAATTTATGGCTTGTAGAGGATGTCGAAACTCAAATAATGGTCACGGCGGCAGAGAAGTTGTTGTCGCCGCATACGTAAGACTAAAACATTCCCTTTTGCCGTTTAGTAAAATGATTCGTATAAAAAGATTCATTTTAAATGAAATTAAAAGTCAAAATGGTTTATTATTAAACTATTAAAATAAGGACGTATATAAATTGACGTATGCCTCAACGAAAGGAGATTTGAGATGAAGTCCCATACCTAGACGGTATCCTTAGATTAAGGATAAATCAATTACATAATTATGTGTGACAAATATAAATACAACCAATATAAGTGGATATTAAGTGTAAAAAAATCAGTGTCCATCCACACATATTCATAGTACGACATAATCAAGAAGTACATGTTTAACCCAATGAATTGAAATTGGGTTAAAAAGTTCCCTTACAAAAATTTGACAGCCTAACGACGTCACTTTAAAATTCAGAAAATGAGTTGATGAGAGATAAAAAGGCTATCTCATCAGTTGGAAATTAAATTTGTAGCAATAAGGATATATAATAATGTATCCCAAGAAAATAATATGCAAATTAAAAGACCTAACAAAATAAGCCTTTTAAAAAGAGGAGGGTGAAAGGTTCACGTACCGATTTGGGTAACTTTCGAGTCGTACACCCCCTGAAAGAGGGGTCATACAATGAAGATATAAATACCCATAAATTAAATTATATTACACAAATAATACAATCAGGGGAATTACATACAACACACAAAGGGAAATAGTGGAAAATGTAGCATGAATCTCACGGGAATAAAAAGTGAGATAAAAACCCTTTACCTCGTTGTAATCAGTTGAGTCGTATGACCAAAAGATAATAAAAACCAAATGAATAAAATAATACCATGAATATAAATAGAATAATTATAATATATATGAAATTTCAGTACACAATACACTACATGCAACAAATAATTGGCGAATAATGGAAATCTCACAAAATTAAAAGTGAGATAAGAAATCCCCTTACCTCAAGTCTGACTTGTCTTGTTCGTTTGTTTATATTCTTCAATAATAAACATTGAGAAAATATTAATTTCTTAAGGAATTACATTAATGATTATTATTCAATTCATATCACATATTTTCATGCTATAATAATTAGTTAATTATGTGAGTTCATATCATACGTTTTGTCGATGTTCCGTACATGAGTCAACAATTAACTTGTTTGAAGAGAATTGTACATGTAGTTATAATTAAATCATTTATGGAATGGTGTTAATGATTTAAATATCATATATAACCAGTATATATATATTAAATAATATTCCATATTTTTTGGAGATAAGAAATTAAATATACCGATCATGGATACGGTAAGTCGTACGTACGCATGAACGCTACTTTCATTTTTTTGTCATATTAATAGACTTTAAAACAAAATTAGACATAGATATATTATAATTACAGTATAATATATATATTATATAGGTAACATATGTTCATTAATTACATTATTTATAAATTCCATGTTTGGCATGAATGAGTCACATCACTTGAGGGGGCAGTAGTCCCCACTTCCTCATAAGAAATTATCGCATTTGCACAACATGCAAAGCATAAAGGTATGTTTTAAATATAAAATACAGAAGAATAAAGAGGACATAAATATAATTTATATAATATATAAATATAGTTCCATCATAATGTCCACCATTAAAGGTATTAAAAGAAGATTGAACAATCATCATTTCGAGAGGCAGTAATTCGCCACCCACAGAAACAGAATGTTCTTTAACCATTAGGCGAGGGTGTGTGTAAGTGTAGGTAGAATAATTATCATAAAAACATCCTAGTATATTAATGATAATGGTGTTATTATGGGATAAAATAATAAGAAGATAGTGGTGAGTGAAGATAGAAAATAAAATAAAGAAACTCGAGAGAAGACATTACCTCTAAATTGGGTAACTCTTTTTGATTTGAGCCAATGTCTTCCTTGGAAAGACTTATGACCAATGTGAGGCTTCTAGGAGTAATATGGGGATGTAGAGAGATAATATTAGAAGAGTTTGGATGATCCAAGGGCTTGAGAGGTGCTGGTAAGGGGGTATAGATGGGGGCCTTTTATAAGAGGGAGGAGTGTCACTTATGGAAAGTCTCAAAATTTTACTTTATTATAAAATGATTTTCGGATTTTAAAGGTCCCACAATGATATATTTCAAGAATAAGGTGATAAGGATTCGAAATACACCCATTAAATATCTTTTATATAACTTTATGTCTTATATTTCACCTTATCTTTTCATTTTATTTAAATCGTTCCTTAATGAGGTAATCACTACATCATCAAGGTGTCATAAATAAATAAATTTATTTAATATCTAAAAATTATATAAATATACCATGATATATGAAATATTTTTGGAATTACAATGAAATTTTTTAGTCTAATAAATCATTTATGTAAACATTATTAAAAAAATTATAATTAGGATACCAAAACCTTTGTTATGTTTATCTTCTTTTTAAAAAATAATGTCATAAATGTCACTATTACACCCATGTGACTCTATGGGCCATCAAGTTCGGTAAAAAGAATAAAATGGTTTTCAATGACTCAAACAAGAGGATTTGGAAATATTTTGGGTCAATTTTATATTTTTATGATATTATTTTATTACCCTTAACTACCCGATTACTAATTAATCACTATAATTAAAGATAATTACCGTCGTTACTATTCATAATGTTCAAAAACAAAAGAGTCTTAATTACATAATTTGGAACATCTGATTCCAAATATGGAATACATTTTACCTAAATCCAAACACATAAATTTTAGTAATTATTTTAAAAATAATTCCCATTGTCACAACCAAAGATGGGTTTCTAAGAAGTAAAATTTATCAAAAGATTGAGTTATTTTTACATCCAGTCGAAAAAATGAAATTACTTCCAATGAAAACCATTGTATTAAGTGATAAAAACATAATTCAATTACACTTTAAAACAAATTAAATGGAAAATATAATTATATAATTATATTAGTTGAAAAAGTAGTTTTGAAGTAAAATGTAGTATTTTTCACTATTCATTAAAAATGAACATTTGTCAGAAAAATTCCAAAAAATTATCCAAAGTAAATTTTATATTCCAAATTCAAAAATGATTTCCATTTTACTAAATTCAAAACATATAAGTTTAATTAATTAATTTTATAATTAATTCCCACTATCAAAACAAATATCATCTTTTTAAGAAACAATATCTATCAAAAGATTGGCACTTTTTTATGTCCAATTTCAAAGTCAAATTAATTCCAATGACCACCATTGGATTAAATTTTAAGAATATATTTGAACTAAAATTTAAAACCAATTAAAAAGATAATATAACCATATAAATTATCTGTATTAAAAGGTGGTTTTGAATTAAACTACATCATTTTCACTATTCATTAAAAAAATGAAAATTCTTGGAAATATAATAAAAATTTACACAAAGTAAATTTTGATGTCCTGATTCTAAATAAGAATTTTATTTTGTATAATATAACATATAAAATTGACAAAAAGTGGTTTTAAAAAGGGTTCTTCATCAAAAGGTGGTCAATCGACCTTTTAATGAATATACGAATATTTATGCTTAAAATTGGATTCATTCACATTTTAAGACTCTATCATTTATTGGGTAATGGTTAAAATATTTAACAAAAATATATAATAATTTTGTAGTTAGATCTGTTCATTCCCACCATTAAAATGACTAGTCGTTAACGACCATTGAAAATGATATTATTATATTATTAGTGTCAAACGCAAGATTTCCAAAAAACTCGTTGTTGCGTATTGGGTATGCCATCGAACATAGATTTCCCTTTAAACTAATATTGAAATTTTATTCACAAATATTAATAAATTTGAAAAATTCATATTCTTTATTTACCTAGGATGTTACATCCTTCCCCCCTTTTGAGAATTGTATCCTCACAATTTTAAAATTGGGCTCGGAAAATTCATTGAAAGCCCTACATCAGATTGGAGTAAAAAAACTATCGATTTTAAAGGAAGAAAGAGAATTAAAAAAGGTCACCTGAGACAATAGAGACTAGGATTCCATGAAAAAATTGATATAGAGGAGAAAAAAACTATCAATTTCTGATGGAGAGTGATAGAAAATTTTTCTAGGAGAAAGTTAACCACCAGAAAATCAAAAACTTGTAGTGGGTTAAATGGTATTTGATTCCCTAGTAGGAAAAGTTAACAGAAAACGTTTTTGTTTTAAGTTACTTTTCATTGAGGAATTTATTTATGAGCTTAACTAAATCATAAAGAAACATACTTACTTGTTATGTAGACTTTCATCTCTTATTACATTTCTTACACAAACTCATATTTTCTCCAAAAGATGAGTATTTAGGATGACTTGTTAACATTAATAGAGCTATAATAAACTTCTTGAGAATCACCTAATCCACAAAAGATGAACTATATATTTCCCATGACTTTAGACCATAACCAAAACCAAAATTGTTAGTACAAGATCAGATAATCCCCAAAAGGGTAATCCTTTTTAAAAAGAAATATTACTATTAATCTCCAAAATTAAACAAAAAGAACACAAGGTTCAAGAAAGACCATTAAATAAACATCTATCCATAAAATTATTCAAAGTAATCCAAAATAAGATCGAAACCCAAATCTCTTAATGATTTAATCACATAGTCTTCCAAGGTAAATCTTAACATTTATCTTTAAATAACATTAGTTACTCTTAAAGTATCATACTGAAAAGTAATTAACCTAATAATATATCATCTATGATAGGTTTATCATTTCAATAAATAACCCAAAATCAACTTATAATTTATTCATAAAATCATATAACTAAAAATAATTAGTCGTACTGACCTGGGACTTAACGTAGTCCACTGGTAGGCGATAAATACGAGTCACACTTTGGATGTGGGTTCGATTCTCGTAGCTTCATCTGATGTGATGGGTTTCCACACGGTTTGCGTGTTGTCCCTTTTTAAAAACTACATAATTTTATAACATTCCCAAAAAGAGATAAATTCATAAAAAATAAGCATAACATATTTTAACCACAATGGTTATCTAATAAATTTCATTTTACATCCTAAAATGTATTAACTGGTAATTGCCTCAAAATCAAGGATCATATAAACCCAAATGGTTTTTTATAACTATATCCAAAAAAGAAAAGATAATTATTCCATGAATAAAATTTCATATATCTAGCATCAGGGTTAGACATACTATAAAAAGTCTTCTAATGTAATCTCATTATCAATAGAGCCGTAATAATTTTACGAATTTCAGCATCCTAAAATCTACCATAACTCTTGAATCCCTTATATGTTGACTTTTTACTCATTCCACATTCTTATTGATCCATTAACTATTCCATTCCAACTTATTCTGAAATACTTCTTTCCTAAAAACAAAATCATGAATCATATCCTAAGATTTCAATAATAGGAAAACATTTGTTAAAAAATAATTCATACCTTTCATTGGTCATTTTCAGTTTCTTCTTCCTCAATCAGAATGGAATTAGGTATTGGTAAACAAATATTTGTATGATCTTGGTGATCCCATTCCCAAAACATCTTCGTAGGACATGTGTTTTCATAATGACTATGCACACCACATTTAAAACATTTAACTGGTCCTTCAGAGAGAACTTCTTTCCCTTTCCTAGATTCAACTAGATGCTTCTTTTTTCCTTGGATGGTTCTTGATTTATAACCTTCATTTCCACATATATAGCATCTTTTAGTCCCTCTTAAACATTTTCCTAGGTGTTTCATTCCACATATTTGACAAATAAGTTTTTAAACATTATTATCTTTATGATTATTACCTGAACATCCACATGGATTTGTTTTTGGAATATATGATTCCATATAAAAACCACTATGGTTCAGGTTATAAATCATGACTCTAAATAGTTGGTTGAGAATAACCACAAGAGTTCTCACAAGATATCAATACAACACCTTGATATAATCAAAAAATTACAAAAACAATTTTCAATACCAAAATAAAAGAAAAGTAAAACATGGTATTTATTTTTCATTTAAAAAAAGCTATGGCTTGTAGAGGAATCCCAAACTCAAATAATGGTCACGACAGTAGAGAATTCATTGTCGCCACATACGTAAGTCAAAAAAATTCCTTTTTGTCATTTAGTAAAACACTTCGTGTAAAAAGATTCCTTTTGTAGGAAATTAAAAGTCAAAAGGGTTTATTATAAAACTAATAAAATAAGGTCTTATATAAATTTAAGTATGCCTCAACGAAAGGATAATTGAGACGAAGTCCCTTACAAATAAGATATCCTTAGATTAAGGTTAATCAATTACATAATCATGTGTGGAAAATATAAATACACCCAATATAAGTAGATATTAAGTGTAAAACAAACAGAGGTTATCCACATATATTCATAGTACGACATAATCAAGATATAGAGGTATAACCCAATGAATTGAAATTGGGTTAAGAAGTTTCCTTAGAGAAATTCGACAGCCTAAAGACGTCACTTTAAGATTCGGAAAATGAGTTGATGAAAGATAAAAAGGTTATATCATCACATGGACATAGAATTTACTGCAATAAGGATATATAAGAACATATCCCAACAAAAGAAGATTGAAATTAAAATACCTAACAAAATATGTCTTTTAAAAAGAGGAGGGTGAAAGGTTCCCTTACTGATTTGTGTAACTTTCGAAACGTACACCCCCTGAAAAAGGGTCATACAATGAAGATGTAAATACCCATAATTTAAAGTATATTAAACGATGAATACAATCATGTGCAGTACATATGCCACACAAAAACAAATAGTGTCAAATGTAGCATTAATGTCACGGGAATAAAAAGTGAGATAAAAACCCCTTACCTCGTTGTAACTAATTGAGTCGTATGACCAAAAGATAAAAAACACCAAATGAATCAAATAATACCATGAATATAAATAGAATCATGATAATATATATGATATGTTAGTACAAAATACACCACATGAAACAAATAAGTGGTGAACCATGGAAATCTAACAGAATTAAATGTGACATAAGAAATCCCCTTACCTCAAGTCTAACTTTCCTAGTTCGTTTCATTATATTCATGGATAATAATATTTGGTCCATTTATAATTTATTAAATAAAACCTTTAAATTTTATTATTCATTTAATATAACATATTATCATGTTAAAATAATTAGTTAATAATGTGAGTTCATATCATACATTTTGTCGATGTTCGGTACATTAGTCTACAATGAACTTGTTTGAAGAGAATTGTCCATGTAGTTATAAGTAAATCATCTCCAAAATGGTTTTCATGATTTAAATATCATATATATCCTGTATATATGTATTCAATAATATTCCATAATGTTTGGAGATAAGAAATGAAATGTACCGTTCATGGAGACGGTAAGCCGTACGTATGCATGAACGCTACTTTCATTTTTTTGTCATATTAATTGACATTAAAACTTAATTAGAAATAGATATATTATAATTACAGTATAATATATATTTTATATAGGTAAAATAAGTTCATTAATTACATTATTTATAACTTCCATGTTTGGCATGAACGAGTCACATCACTTGAGGGGGCGGTAGTCCCCACTTCCTCATAAGAAATTATCGCATTTTCACAACATGAAAAGCATGAAGGTATGTTTTAAATATAAAATATAGAAGTATAAAGAGGAAATAAATATAATATATATAATATATATAAAAAGTTCCATCATAATGGCCACTAGGAAAGATATTAAAATAAGATTGACCAATCATCATTTCGAGAGGTAGTAATTCGCCACCCACAAAAACAGTATGTTCTTTAACCATTAGGCGGGGGTGTGTGTAAGTGTAGGTAGAATAATTTTCATAACAACATCCTAGTGTATTGAGGATAATGTTTTTATTATGGGATCAAATAATAATAATATATTGGTGAGTGAAGAAGGAATATAAAATAAATAAACTCGAGAGAAGACATTACCTCTAAATCAGGTAACTCTTTTTGATTTGAGCCAAAGTCTACCTTGGAAAGACTTCTGCCCAAAGTGAGGCTTCTAGGAGTAAGATAGAGATGTAAAGAGATAATATGAGCTGAGTTTGGAAGATCCAAGTGATTGATAGGTGCTGGTAAGGGGGTATAGGTGGGGGCCTTTTATAAGAGGGAGGAGGGTCACTTATGGAAAGTCTTGATATTTTACTTTATTATAAAATGATTTTCGGATTTTAATGGTCCCACAATGATATATTTCAAGAATAAGGTGATAAGTTTTAGAAATATACCCATCCAATAAGTTTTCAACAAGGTTAAGTATTAGATTTTACCTTATCTTTTCATTTTATTCAAATCGTTCATTAATGAGGTAATCACTGCATCATCATGGTGTCATAAATAAATTTATTTATTTAATGTCAAACAATTATAAAAAAAATACCATGATGTAGAAAATGTTTTTAGCATTACAATTACTATTTATAGTCTAAGATATCATTTATGTATCCAAAATTATAATATTTTTACTTTGGATATACAAACCTTTGTTATGTTTCTCTTCTTTATAAAAAATAATGTCATAAATGTCACTATTCCACCCACGTGAATCCATGGGCCCTCAAGTTTGGTAAAAAGATTGACATGGTCTTCCATGACACAAAAAAGAGGATTTATACACATTTTGTTGTCATTTTATATTATTATGATATTATTTTATTACCCATAACTACCCGATTACTAATTAATCACGATAATTAAAGATAATTACTGTCGTTACAATTCATAATGTCCAAAAACAAAAGAGTATTAATTACATAATTTGGACCTTATAATTAAAAATATGTAATTCATTTTACCAAATTCCAAAAATGGAAATTTCGTTAATTAATTTAAAAATAATTCTCTTTTTTACAACAAAAGACGGGTTTTTAAAAAGTAAAATATATCAAACGATTGACATGTTTTTACATCCAGTTGAAAAGTGAAATTACTTAAAATGAACAACGTTGTATTAAGTGATAAAAAATAATTCAATTACACATTAAAAAAATTAAAATTACAATCAAAATATATAATTAAATTAGATGAAAAAGCATTTTTGAAGTAAAATGCAGTATTTTTTAGTATTTATTAAAAGTGAACATTTGTCAGAAAAATACCAAAAAAATTTCCAAAGTAAATTGTATATTCCAAATTATAAAATGATTTAATTTTAAAAAATTTAAAATATATAAGTTTCATTAATTAATTTTATAATTAATTTCCGCTGTCAAAACAAAGAGCGTGTTTTTAAGAAATGGTATCTATCAAAATATTTTCACTTATTCATGTCCAATTTCAAAGTGAAATTAATTTCAATGAACACCATTGGATTAAATGGTAAAAAAATATTTTAACTAAACATTAAACCCAATTAAAAAGATAATATAACCATATAAATTAATTTTATTAAAAGGAGGTTTTGAATTAAAATACAACATTTTCACTATTCTGTAAAAAAATGAAATTTATCGGAAAAATAACAAAAATTTACACAAAGTAAAATTTGATGTCCTGATTCTGAAAAAGGATTTTATTTTGTCTAATATAACATATAAAATTTACAAAAAGTAGTTCTAAAATTTGTTCGCCATCAAAAGGAGGTTAATCGACCTTTTAAAGAAAATTACAATATTTGTGCTTAAAATTGGATTCATTCACATTTTAAGCCTCTATCATTTATTGGGTAATTGTTAAAATATTTAACAAACATATATAATCATTTCTTAGTTAGTTCTCTTCATTCCCACCATTACAATGGCTAGACATTAACTACTATTTAAAATAATATTATTATATTATTAGTGTGCACCGTAATATTTCAAAGAAACTCGTTGTTGCGTATTGGGTACACCATCGAACATAGAATTAACTTTAAAGTAATATTAACATTTTATTCCCAAATATTAATAAAAATGAAAATTTCATATTCTTTATTTACTTGGGATGTTACATCCTTCGCCCCTTTTGGGAATTGCATCCTCACAATTTTAAAATTGGGCTCTGAAACTTCATTAAAAGCCCCACATCAGAAAAAGAGTCAAAAAAACTATCAATTTAAAAGGATGAAAGAAAAGTAAAAAGGTCACCCAAGACAACAGATACTAGGATTCCATAAAAACATTGATATGGAGGAGAAAAGAAACCATCAAGTTCTGATGGACAGTGATAGAAAATATGTCTAGGAGAATGTTAACCACTAGAAAATCACAAACTTGTGATGGGTTAAACGGGATTTGATTCCCTAGTAGGAAAAGATAACAGACAACATTTTTTTAAGTTACTTTTCATTGAGGAATTTATTTATAAGCTTAACTAAATCATATGGAAATATACTTACTTGTCATGTAGACTTTCATCTCTAACTATATTTCTTACACAAAATCATATTTTCTCCAAAAGAATAGTATTTAGGATGACTTGTTCACATTAAGAGAAATATAATCAACTTCTTGAGAATCACCTAATCCACAAAATATTAACTGTATATTTCCTATGTATTTAGACCTTAACCACAACCAAAATTGTTTGTAAAATATCAGATAATCCCCAAAAGAATAATCCTTTATAAAAAGAAATATTACTCTTAATCTCCATAATTCAACACAAAGAACCCAAGGTTCAATAAATACCATTAAATAAACAGTTAGGCATAAAATTATACAATGTAATAAAAACTAAGATTGAAACCCAAATCTCTGAAGGATTTAATCAAATAGTCTTCCAAGGTAAATCTTAACATTTATCTCCAAATAACATCAGTTACTCTTAAAGTCTCATTCTGAAAAGTAATTAACCTAATCACATATCCTCCATGATAGGTTTATCATTTCCATAGATAACCCAAAATCAACTTATACTTGATTCATAAAATCATCTAACTAAAAATAATTAGTCATACTAACCAGGGACTTCACGTAGTCCAGTGGTTGGTGATAAATTGCAGTTGCACATTGGTTGTGGGTTCGATTCCCGCAGCTTCGTCCGACGTGACGGGTTTCCACACGGTTTGCGTGTGGTCCCTTTTTAAAAACTATATAATTTTATAACATTCCCAAAGATAGATAAATTCATCAAAAATAACGATAACATATTTTAACCACAAAGGTTATCCAATAACTTTCGTTTTGCATCCCAAAATGTATTAACCAATAATTGCTTCAAAATCAAGGATTATATAAACCCAAATGGTTCTTTATAACTATATCCAAAAAAGAAAAGATAATTATTCCTTGAATGAAACTTTAAAATATCAAACATAAGGGTTACACATACTATAAAAAGTCTTCTAATGTAATCTCACCATCAAAAGAGCCTTAATACTTTTAAGAATTTCACCATCCTAAAATCTACCATAACTCTTGAATCCCTTATATGTGGACTTATTACTCATTCAAAATTATTCATGATCCATTAACCATTCCTTTCCAACTTTTTCTGAAATAATTCTTTCCTACAAACAAAATCATGAATCATATCCTAAGATTTCAATAATAGGAAAACATATGTTAAGAAATAATCCATACCTTTCATTGGTCATTTTCAGTTTCTTCATCCTCAATCGGAATGGCATTAGGTATTGGTAAACAAATATTTGTATAATATTGGTGACCCCATTCCCAAACCTTCTTCGTAGGCCATGTGTTTGAGTAATGACCATGCACACCGCATTGAAAACATTCAATTGATCCTTCAGAAAGAAATTATTTTCCTTTCCTAGATTTAGCTAGATGCTTCTTTTTTCCATGGAAGTTTCTTGCTTTATGACCGTCATTTCCATGTCTATAGCATCTTTCTGTCCCTTTGAAACATTTTCCTAGGTGTTTCTTTCCACATCATTGACACATACGTTTTTGAACATTATTAACTTTATGATTATTACCTAAACATTAATTGGGATTTATTTCTCTCATATATGATGCCTTATAAAAATCACTAACATATTGGTGGTCAATCATGACTCCAGATAGTTGGTTGAGAATAACCACAAGAGTTCTCATTGCAGCTCCCATATCATTCAGTTGCTCAGTCAGAAAACCATCATAGTTTTCTTCTCATCCACTATTACTTTAGTGCTTGGTAAATCCATCCATTTTATAAAACCAAAAAGTTCAGTTTGAGTATATTAGTAAAATAATCATATAATAACAAGATATGATTATTCTTTTTATCTTAAACTCATTCACTTTATCTAAAAAATCTATGACTCTTTCTGAAATCTTAACCATTATGGTTGTGTCACTTGTGCTTAAATAATTCCCCAACCTCTAAAGTTATCTAAAACTCCCTCTGATACCAACTATAAGGACCTAGCCTTAAAACATTACATAATCATGAATTAAATTAATAATTTACATTGTATATCTTTTCATGTTTAGAGTTTTAGATAATTAGGATATAACAATTACATCTCAATGATTATAAAGTAGACACATCTATTCAATTTCCATTTTTTTCACAAAATAAAAATTCTTGAACAAAAGAGTCATGTCTAGTTCCAGGTTGTAGACAGCATGACATTTTTTTGATCCCATCCTTGACCCTATTCCACATTATGTCCTATGAAAAACATTTCAAAAACTTGGGATGAGCATAAAAAGCTCAGTAAGATATATAAAAATACAGAAAGAAAACATTAGTCCATGTATACATAAGAACCAATGAAATCATACTTTTCTCATAAAACATAAGAAAAATTAACATACCTCATGAAATCATAAGATTTATGAATAACTCATAGAAGTCATAAAACATAAAGGTAACTTGAGGCATTCATAACATTCATACGTAGTGAGTAACCTTTATGGTTACGTTTGGAATACCCATCGCAGTATATTCCCTAAATCTCTTCGAAGAAACCTTAGCATTTAACTCCTTAGCATTACCCAATTCATTGAATATCTATATTTGGCTCACCTTCCCTTAGTTTATCAAGGAACCACCCGACTTCATAAACAATACCCAAGAACCATATCATAATTGTATCACATAAGACATCCATAAAGGAAACATAAAACTTCCAAATTTCAATCATAAGATATCAATACAACACATTGATATAATCAAAAAATTATCAAATCATTTTTAAATACCAAAATAAAATAAAATTAAAACATGGTATTTATTTTTCATTTAATAAAAGTTATGGCTTGTAAGGGAATCCCAAACTCAAATAATGGTCACAGATGAGGAGAAGTCGTTGTCGTCGCATACGTACGTCCAAAACTTCCCCTTTTTGGTTTAGTAAAATGTTTCATATAAAAAGATTCATTTTGAATGAAATTAAATTTCAAAAGGTTTTATTATACAACTAATAAAAGAAGGTCATATATAAATTTATGTATGCCTTAATGAAAGGAGATTTGAGATAAAGTCTCTTACAAAGATGGTATCATAAGATTAAGGATAAATCAATTACATAATTATGTGTGACAAATATAAATACACCCAATATTAGTGGATATTAAGTGTAAAACAATCAGAGGTCATCCATACATATTCATAGTTTGACATAATCAATATGTAGAGGTTTAACCCAATGAATGGAAATTGGGTTAAGAAGTTCTCTTACAAAAATTCGACAGCTTAACAACGTCACTTTAATATTCTGAAAATGAGTTGATGAGAGATAAAAATGGTACCTCATCACTTGGACATAAAATTTACAGCAATGAGGATATATTGGAACATATCCCGACATAAGAATATGTATATTAAAAGGCCTAACAAAAGAATCCTTATAAAAAGAGGCGGGTGAAAGGTTCCCTTACCGATTTGCGTAACTTTCGAAACGTACACCCCCTGAAAGAATATCCATAAAATGAAGATGTAAATACACATAAATTAATGTTTAATACACAAATAATACAATCATGGGCAGTACATACACCACAAAAAAGGAAATAGTGTCAAATGTAGCATGAATCTCACAGGAATAAAAAGTGAGATAAAAACCCCTTACCTTGTTGTAATCAATCAAGTCGTATGACCAAAAGATAATAAAAACCAAATGAATCAAGTAATAACATGAATATAAATAGAATAATGATAATATATATGAAATTGAAGTACACAATACACCACATGAAAAAATAATTGGTGAATAATGGAAATCTCATAGAATTAAATGTGAGATATGAAATCCCCATACCTCAAGTCCGACTTGTCTTGTTCGTTTCTTTATATTCCTGAATAATAAACATTGGTAAATTTATAATTTCATAAGAAATTCCTTTAATTTTTATTATTCAATTCATATCACATATTATCATTTTATAATAATTAGTTAATTATGTGAGTTCATATCATACGTTTTGTCGATGTTCGGTACATGAGTCAACAATTAACTTGTTTGAAGAGAATAGTCCATGTAGTTATAAGTACATCATCTTTGGAATTGTGTTCATGATTTAAATATCTTATATATCAAGTATATATGTATTCACTAATATTCCATATTGTTTGGAGATAAGAAATGAAATGTACCGTTCATGGAGACGGTAAGTTGTACGAACGCATGAACGCTACTTTCATATTTTTGTCATATTAATGTAATTTAAAACTAAATTAGACATAGATATATTATAATTCCAGTATAATATGTATTTTATATCTGTAAACTAAGTTCATTAAATACATTATTTAGAAATTCCATGTTTGGCATGAATGAGCCACATCACTTGAGGGGGAGGTAGTCCACACTTCCTCATATGAAATTACCACATTTGCACAACATTCAAAGCATAAAGGTATGTTTTAAATTTAAAATACATAAACATAAAGAGGACATAAATATAAAATTTATCATATATAAATATATTTCTATCATAATGGAAACCATGAAGGTTGTTAAAAGAAGATTGAACAATCATCGTTTCGTGAGGCAGTAATTCGCCACCAATAGAAACAGTATGTTCTTTAACCATTAGACGGGGGTGTGTGTAAGTGTAGGAAGAATAATTATCCTGAAAACATCCTAGTATATTGAGGATACTTGTTTTATTATGGTATCAAATAATAAGAATATAGTGGTGAGTGAATAAGGAAAATAAAAGAAAGAAACTCGAGAGAAGACATTACCTCTAAATCGGGTAACTCTTTTTTATTTGAGGCAAAGGTGTCCTTGGAATGACTTCTGCCCAAAATGAGGCTTATAGGAGTAATATAGGGATGTGGAGAGATAATATGATTAGAGGTTGGATGAGCCAAGGGCTTCAGAGGTGTGGGTAAGGGGGTAGAGGTGAGGGTCTTTTATAAGAGAGAGGAGGGTCACTTTTGGAATGTCTTGAAATGTTACTTTATTATAAAATGATTTTCTGATTTCAAAGGTCCCACAATGATATATTTCAAGGATACGGTGATAGGTTTTCTAAATCCACCCATCCGATAGGTTTTTTAAAATTTTAAGTTTTAGATTTTACCTTATCTTTTAATTTTATTTAAATCGTTCATTAATTAGGCAATCACTGCATCATTATGGTGTCATAAATAATTTTATTTATTTAATGTCTAAAAATTATAAAAAAATACCATGATGTTGGAAATATCTTTAGATTTCCAATTAATATTTATTTTCTAAGAGATCATTTATGTAAAAAAAATTAAAATTGTTTTACTTAGCATATACAAACCTTTGTTATGTTTCTCTTTTTTAAAACAAATAATGTCATAAATGTCACTATTACACCCATGTGACTCCATGGGCCCTCAAGTTCGGTAAAAAGATTCCCATGGTCGGACATGACTCAAACAAGTGGATTTGGACACAATTTTGGGGTTATTTTATATTATTATGATATTCATTTATTACCCTTAACTACCCGATTACTAACTAATCACGATAATTAAAGATAATTACCATCGTTACTATTTATAATGTACAAAAACAAAAAAGCCTTAATTACATAATATGGACCTTATGATTCCAAATATGGAATCCATTTTACAAAATTCCAAAAACAGTAATTTCATTAATTAATTTAAAAATAATTTTCTTTGTCAAAACCAAAGATGGGTTTTTAAGAAGTAAAATTTATCAAAAGATCGACTAGTTTTTAGATCCAATTGAAATGTGAAATTACATCCAATGAACAAAATTGTATTAAGTGATAAAAAAATAATTCAATTACACATTAAAACCAATTAAAAGTAAAATCTAACTATATAATTAAATTAGATGAAAAATCAGTTTTGAAGTAAAATGCAGTATTTTTTATTATTCATTAAAAATGAGCATTTGTCAGAAAAATACCAAAAATTTGTCGAAAGTAAATATTATATTGCAAATTAAAAAATGATGTCAAATTTACCAAATTCAAAACATATAATTTTCATTAATTAATTTTATAATTAATTCCCGCTGTCAAAAAAAATAGCGTGTTTTTAAGAAACAATATCTATCAAAAGATTCACACTTGTTTATGTCCAATTTCAAAGTGAAATTAATTACAATGACAAAAATTGGATTAAATGGTAAAAATATATTTTATCTACACTTTAAACATAATTAAAAAGAGAATATAACCGTATAAAAAAATTTTATTAAAAGGTGGTTTAGAATTAAAATACAACATTTTCACTATTCATTAAAAAATGAACTTTTTCGGAAATATAACAAAAATTAACACAAAGTAAATTTTGATGTCGCGATTATAATGAAGGAATTTATTTTTTATAATATAACATATAAAATTGACAAAATTAGCTTTAAAAATGTTTCTCCATCAAAAGGCATTTAATCGACCTTTCAAAGAATATTAAAATATTTATGCTTAAAATTGGATTCATTCACATTTTAAGCCTCAATAATTTATTGGGTACTTGTTAAAATATATAAAAAACATATATAATTATTTTTTATTTAGTTCTTTTCATTCCCGCCATTACAATGTCTAGGCATTAACTTCCATTAAAAATAATATTATTATATTATTAGTATGCAACGTAATATTTCAAAGAAACTCGTTGTTGCGTATTGGGTACGCCATCGAACATAGCATTAACTCTAAAGAAATATTAACATTTTATTCACAAATATTAATAAATATGAAAATTTAAAATTCTTTATTTACATGGGATGTTACATAATGGATATAAAATTGATGTAAAACATGTATCTATGTTATATATGTTGATGTATTATTGTTAATATTCTAATTGAATATTTTGAGGACTTTTAAAAACAAAGGAACATTGAAAATCTCAGAAAGAAAAAGTACCTCTTCAATTGGTAATCTCTTTTGGATAACCTATAGGTCAGAAAAAATAAATTTAATCGTATATACAGAGATCTTGGTTGACATAAGTGGTGTATCTAGTACTGTTAATAGAGGAGAGGAGATAACGTTTTATAATTAAGGTGGGAAAAACAAGTGAATATTAAGATCATCAAAATTTAACAATGTCTCCCCCATGGGAAGGTGGATTCAAACCAGATCAATTTTAAAATATTATGAAAAGGGGAAAACTACAATAAAAATAGTATTTAGACATGTTTTTAGGTTATTTAGACACTTATATCTTAACTTTAAATCAGCAATTAATCCTTTTTCACCCTTAGAGTAGTGATAATTTTTTAATATGGACACAATTCATTATAACCAAAACGTAAGTTGAAATATAATCCTAATTTTAATTATTTTGATTCAAAATTTTGAGTTCATTTTACATGATTAATTTTTTTATGTATCATAAATTACATTAAAAATATGTTCACAAAACACAACAAACAATATTTTTAGAAAAAAATATTTTTGAAGATTAAAAAATATTTCCTTATAAAAATAAACTAAAATGTTTATTCCATGTAATTAATTAGATTATTTTTAATCATATGAGACTTATTTTTATTTAAAAAAACCAAAATTAAAAATAAATTTTTCAATACTTAATGAAATGTAATAAATAAAATATATTTTAAATTTTAATAAAAACATTTCCTAGTTATGAAAAATATTAAAAATAGAGTTATAGGTTCATCATTATATTTCTAAATGAATAATATAAAATTATTAAATATATATTTGGTTTGTACTAATATTTTTAAACATTCTATATATTATTATATCATTTTAATGTAGTAAAATAGAAATTATTCTAAAAATAATTATTTTTTTACTTTTCACTTAAAAATAATCTAAATCTTAAAAAAAGAAGAATACCATATTATAACATTGATATGTTGAAATAAAAAATATATATTATTTTATCAGATAAAATTTATATATGTGGAAGAAAACAATTCTAATCTACACATATAAATGCTTTAAAAATATTTTGAGAAAAAATGTATTTTGAAGAATTAAAATTATTAATTCTCAGTACTTTAACAATGAAAACCATTAGATAAAGGTGAATTTATTTTATTAAATATGTTATAAAAATATTTCATCAAATTAATCTGTCAATAGTTTTTCACTTAAAGTTTTAAGATAAATTACATTACGCAATGAAAAACATTTTTTAGAACAAATATAAATTTTTTACTATCATATGTTTTTATCTTCATTATAAAAAAATTTATAATCAATATAATAATAATTAATACTTTATTTACACATATAGATATACATCTTTCATATTTTTTTTACTCAAAATAAGGTAAATTTTAACTTTTAATGGAAACATAATTAATATAAAGAAAACCTTGTTTTACAAAAAATGATCCATTTAAACATAAAATATTATTAAAATTATATGATTAAGAGTTTATAAGTGAAAAAATATATATTTATTTCAAATAAATTAATGAATAAATTAAGAAACATTTTCTACATATATCTCATAATGTGATTACACTTATTTATAAACACAAATCCATTGGCTTGGTACCAATAGTCATATTTAAATATCAATATTTCTATAAAATATTATAGTTCATTTATGGTTTATGTTTTGGTTGTCATAACTTATCACGGATAGTATTCATAAACTAAAAGTTTGGGGTTCTACACAAACCAATTTAGTAAATTTATAGATAAACCTAAAGGGGTAAGACCCATAGTGTGTAATTGATTTTTCACAAGAAATCTGACATCAATAGTGTATTTCCTACCTATAAATCATGACATTAGTAAAAGGGTAACATAAAAATTTGTGGAGTTGACAATGAATAAATATTTTCACTAATTTTTATGATAAAGTTTATTTTTATTTTTATTTTCAATATAATTTCATTGTGTTTTTGAGATATATCAAATGGATGTCAAACCCATTTTCCCTAATGGGAATTTAGTTGAGGATATGTATATGATTAATCCTAAATGTTTTGATGTTCCCAATAAAACTCCAAATTCTTGAAATTTATAATAGTCCATTTATATATTCAGTAAAAATTATCATGTTTGAAATATATAGTTTGATGATATAATGAAAGAGTTTTGTTTCATCAAAAAATAATATAATTCATTTCAATATAAGTTATCCAGGATGAGGGTCATAATGTTTCTAATATTTCGTGAATATTACATACTACTTATTGGAAATGATGTCCCAACTCATCACCATGTGAATATGTGTCTTGGAAAATTTCTATTAATAAAATACATTGGTGAATCAACCAATATGCTAGTAAACTAGATCTATAGAGTTATATCTAAGAGACTTCTTAGACTAAGTCATAAGACATATATTAAGAAAGTGTTAAAGTGGTTTATCATGGAGAACTCCAAGAAGGTGACTTTACTACTGATTTGGGGAATTAATCTAAATAATATTGGGTATCCTTAAATGTAGTTATAAATTATAGATAAAATTTTTTATATTCCCACTGTGGGGTCTATTGTTTATTTAATGTGGTGAACTAGACCTGAAGTCTCTTATTCATTGAAAATAAAAAATAAATACCAATAAATCCTTGTGAGTGTCACTAGATTTAAATTAATAATATTATTAAGTACTTGATAATGACTTAGAATATATTATTTTCATTAGATACATAAATCATTCTAGTAAAAATTAATCTTCGATACTACAGGGTTGGTTGGATATATTGTGGATCATGTCATTAGTTGGTGAATAACCAATATCGGATTTGACAACTTATATAACAATTAAAAATGACCTTTTATTGAATTATATTAAGGATATTTATGGACATGATTATTTTATTCACATATGAGGTGATCAATAATTTTAATGGGTGACATGTGATGTAATAATTAGGTAGATGAATAACTTACGATGTATTCAAAAACATTGTCTAACATTTTGGAAGAATAAATAAATGACTGGTTGGATATATTAGATTGACATTCTCTAATTCTAGTGGTCACTAAATTTCATGAAAGAAGTTATTATATAGGTATACATATGATTTAAATGATACATATTTTAGAGGACATGATCATATAGATATATGAATATATTTTATGGTGGTCACTCTAGACCCCTTAGTAGCTTGGAAAGAATTGTCTCTTGGATGGAGGACTCACATTTATAACATATTAAAAATATAAATTTTACATATTTTTTTCAATTATACTATGTCCTACAAGTTTATATGGTTAATCCTTTAGTTATGGATTATGTTGTGTATATGGTGTGTGTTTCAAAATGAATTTAATTTAATGAAACCATATCAAAAAGTATTTGTATGGATTCAAAAAGTGGTTTCTAGTTTTTCATAATGTCATTTTAGGATTTTACTGCAACAAGATTATTGATGTAAATCAATATACAATTCATGCATGTGATTCATGTAAAATACATACATTATATGATCACTCAGAAAATTTTATATTATATATTGTGTAAAATAATTGGCACTTCATGCCATTTGGTTAATCGTCAATTATGAATCCAAAAATTTTATTCTTTTATTTCATTAATCTTTTTCATTTAAGTGTCCAATGAATGAAAACTCAAACAGGTGTAACTCCTAGGTTTCATTGGATAGTACCCAATCCTTTTTGATATGGTCGATGCTCTTCATGAAATTAAGTTCCTTAATGATAGCCATATAAGTGGATATGATCCCCACATATTTGGTGTGATATAATCATGATCCACATTTTAATAAATATTCATCCTAAGGCTCATTCATCATTCCATAAAAGTGATAACAATGGATTCATATTCTGAGAAGCACTATATAATTAATATGGATCTACTATTGGGTTTAATACCTCGGTCGTTGGAAGTATTTATTTTATACATCATTTTTTCCCATCAATAATTATTCTTCAAAGTGAGAGGATAGATTTTTTCATTTGTAAATGGGTACCTAGTATTTTGTATTTCTCAAATTTTTAAAATATTTACACATTTGAATTATTAAATATTGATTGTGTTGTTTGGGGGTTTTATTTCACTTCTAATGATCATATGATTATTAAACAAAACCCATTAATATGGGGTTTTAAATAAGTTATAAAATATTGTGTTCTGTCACTGAATATTCTCTCATCTACCTATTAAATCATGATTAAAATTTACTCTATATTTGTCTCTCTAATAAAACAAAAAAAAATCCAGTAATTATCCTCACCTACTGATTCCTATTAAAGTAGAGATGTGTAATGATAACAATATCTAATAAACATACCTAGAATCTTGATCATAACTGTCCAATATATTATAAATAATCCCACTGATAATAATCGCCGACAAGGAAGACGTTCCTGGAGGCAGGTGTACGAAAAACTGTAAATGAGTGAAGTAGAATTCAAAAAAATCAAATAATGGAAATATCCTACTGTATATCACATTAAAAAACTTCTAGATAAATTAAAAAAATGGGAATAGTCAATAGGAATTAATATTCATTAATAGGGTTAATGTGAATCCCATTGTCAAAACCACAAATGAACTACTATTCCATTATTGGATACATTATATGAAAATAGAAAGAGAAAGATAAATTCTATCAGCTTATCTTAATAAGCAGTAGCCTACCCTAATAAAGTGAGTAGTAATCCTCTCAAATAAAACTATGGTCTTCATATATTCTTCATTAGTTCCCCAAACATTTAGCATAACACAAGCTATGTATTCTTGCATGGTAAAATTTTTCAATTCAATAATCTTCGAGGTTTCCAATAACCATATATTATTTCATTGATGGTATCTATGTGTTCTTTTTGAGGGTGTGATTTATTCATAGGGGTAAGTTCTTAAATCATCATTCTTGTCCTCATTCGTCCCATGATCACCCACTTAATCTTCATCTTTATAATTTCCACATGGTTCTCCATAGAGAATCCCTTCAATATTTCGGTACACCTAGGGAATGAAAATTAATTTTAGGTAGTTCCTGATATTTTCCATAAATTTAGTTTACCATCCCCTAGGAACCATTAAACATCTTTAGTATCCATGAGATAACTATAACCTACTACCTTACATGGTGAAGTACCTTTACACAGGTGGTGAATTACATTGATGTAGCATACTGGATTTCAGTGGTACCCTTATATAGCTCATGGAATTATCCCTCCACCATTATATAGCCTTATAAAATCTATAATATAACTTACATATCACCCAATAATGCTTAAAACGTATCATATTATTGAATTTATATCATTTTAAACTTATATAATAAAAAATTTACGGTTATTTTAAATCAAGGGAAATCTGCACTAACTTAATAAATTCAAATTAAATGAATAAGGAAATCAAATTTTATATGGTATTTTATTCCTCTCCCATTTTATGGAAAAATAAAAATTTATATTGAATGAGTTGGAATGTCATATACAGTGGCTAGATATAGGTCATATGAAAAGCTGGAAGTCTTATCAAATCTTTTTGTCTTTGTAATTTTTTACCGTGAAACTACATTAATTAAAAATAAAGACATTCAATCTAGTATTTTCTAAAATTAATATAAAATTATTATGAACAATGATACTCGTATTAACAATCCATTTAACATATTACTTATATAATTAATAATAAGTGTATTTCTAGACCAATTAGATCAAAAAATTGAATAAATAATTAAAATTAAAAATTTAATATCTTCAAATATTTGGTTCCATATATATAATAGTAACTCATATATATCAATTTTGGGTTTTATATATACTATAAGGGTAATTTCAACAAAAAAAATAATTCAAATATTTTAGTAAATATTACTGATCATAATGTTTCTACCCCAATTCAAGTTAGAAAAATGTTATGTAATAATGATGAAGCCATGTTTTTCAATGAGAAATCATTTAGTAAATTGATTTATATTTTTTATTTACTTTACTACCTCAATGATAGACATTTTTTATTATTCCTTGTGTTAGTATTAAATATAATCCAAATGAATCAAATATCCTCACATTTAAGAGAGTTTGGATATATTTCAACAATACATCAAATTATGGTCATTTATATAAGAAGTGTGAGCTTTTAGAACATGTAGTCACATATACTAACTGGCTTTTTTATGGAAATTATTGTAATTTATCATCAGGTGGAGATTTGTTTTGATGGAATACATGTTCCATATAATTCTATGAAGTAATTATTCATCCCTTTGATTTATACTGAATATGAGTAATTTCTTTATAATTGGTACCTCTATAAATAATTATGATAAACACTCAACATGAGGATATTAATGTTATTACTAAGATCTCATTTTTCATTGGATGGGGAAACCAAATTGCTATAGATTCTTCGAAGAATATAGTGTAACATTAAAGATTAAAATACATTTCTATCAAGTATCATTTTTGAGTAATATGGTAGATTAAAGGATATTTATGTTCTAACTTTTTCCTATATATGGTTTATATTCCTTATATTCTCGCAAAAGAACTTCATAATAAGAATTTTTTTAAGATAAGGAAATAAATGGTATTTTATCCCATTTCTCAAAACTAAGGTACATTTTTATGAGATACTTTATTCATTTAATAATTTTTTATTTCAAAAAATATGCGATGATATAATATATTGGGGGAGAAAACTACTTGTTTTTTAAAAAATTTAATTTTTCTATTGATATGTGTGTAGTAAGTTAGTCTAAAATATTTTATTTAATTTCATGTATAAAAAATTGTGTGTATCACTTGATGAACTAATTCTTAAATAGATGTGATGACTAAATAAATCTCTCGGGTTTTCAATATTTATTTTTCTCACATAGAATTAAAGATGATATATTCATGGATCGCTTATTTAAGATGATTGATACCACCTATTTCATAATACATTAGTCCTTGTTGTTAATATGGGTGAAAAATAGTTTAATGTTTCAATTTCATTGAACTGGTTGATGGGGGGGAGTATATTTTATGATGGTTTTTCAAAATAATTTGAAACTGAAATTTATGTTGTTGATTAAAAATCTAAAGGGGTGGGAGATTTCTGAGATCATTAAAGATGGTTTTGTACCTATTTTCAATACATGAAAATATAGTTTGATAAATTTGAAATGTTTTAATAAATGGATGAGGATGGTTGGAAATGAGTTAAAAGGGGGTTCAATATGATTCTGAAATTGTTTTGAATAAATTTGAGTTGGAAATATAACATAAAAAATAATCTATTTGAATTAGAAAATTTATCAAATGGTTTTAAATATTTATCAACGGTTTGATCAATAAAGGATGAGGATTTTACAATGTAATATATGACATATCACTAGTTATATATTATTTTAGAATCCTAATACATAATATCTCCTAGATCATACATATGATCTTTTAGATACATAATTGGTAATGTGTATGAAATGTCATATTATGACACACAACTTCTACTTTATCTTACATAAGATACTTCAGGATATGAGAAAAAAAAATTAGAGGATGTGTATATGAATATTGGATCATGTGGTTGATTTAATTAGTTATAAGTAAGAATTAATCAATTATATTATTCTATATTAGATATCCTTATAATGATATATTATATTAAAAGTAGTTTTTAATTGATATGTTGGATTAAATGGTTGGTTTATCTGGAAAAAAATTATTAATTCATATTTTGATAAGATATTCTTTAACATTTTAATAACACAATAGTTTTTGGATGAAGTAGTGATTTAGACAGATGATTATTCAAATCTATGAATGAGAATCTTTATTCGTGATTAAAAATTCACATAACACAAGATTTATGGATGTAATCATGATCATGTTGAATGAAGGATTGAAATGTTTTGTAATTAAAATGAAAAAAGAATCCAAGAATTGTGAAAAATTAAATGAGTAAATTTTATTGAAATGAGAATTATAAAATAATTTTTAGATTAATGGGAAGACGAAGCTAGAGAACTATTTTTTTAAGTATTGTAAATTATTTATTATCCTAAAACTATGACTAATTATTTATTTTATAATAATCCAAGAGGATATCATGTATGTATCTCAATTTGTTTCACATTAATTTAACATTTGATAAATTTTATTCATTCTTTTCATGGGGATTCGAATTCATATTTAATTAATAAATCATGTGAGGAAAATGAGAAATTTTGGCATATAACTTTGAAAATATAAAACATGTGAGATAAATTTAGTATGTTATGATAAAAGTAAAAAGATGACATCCTACTCAAACTTTTTTACTATTTATTAGTAATAAGATCTCTTTTTTAGTCTTTTGGAGGCTCACACTTTCACTTGTGATCATTATTCATGAAAATTTAGTTTTTAATTCTTATTTATTTGATAGATTCATTCCATAAATTGTAGTTGGTTCAAGTATATACCCAATATTATAAAATCATATTTATTATAAAATGTAATTTGTTTGGGTTATAATATAAAATATATTATTTTCCCAATTATATTTCTACCCTGATAAAAAATTAGTGAGTATAGATGAATAAGTAAGGGAGAAACTATTTTGAAAAGAAAACATATCAACCCTAATTCACCACCACCACCCATTGAGTGTCGATCATCATTTCATGTAATTTTATTAAAATTAATTTACTTATTCCACTATGATTAATCTATTTAATATGACATTATATGATTTTGGTTATGTATGACGGATAATGTTCCCTTATTTCTATTGACAAAAATGTTTGGGTTAAAATTCCCAATATTAATGAAATGTTCTTGATGAGTGATGATATTCCAATTTAATTTTTAGCAATGATTTGGATGATATGATTTTTGTGGGATGTTATGACCATTATTCCATGTAATATAAAGCTTATGTGTCCTTTATAATGATGAGTGTGAGATATTATTCACAATTACTTGTTATTACCCATAGAAGTGTGATGTTCTGCCCATGTTGTGATTCTATCAAGAAAGGTGAAAATGTGATTATATTAATAACTTTTTCATGGTATATTAGTACTTATCTTATTATGTGTACTGTTATTAAAGACAATTTTCTCTCCTACAATAATTCCCATGGAAAAGGATGTTATTCCTGATATAGATGCTCTTTTTGGGACATGATTCTTTCTATTATGTTTTTCCTTGGGATTCTATGCATGATTCAATAATATATTAATTGGGATTACATACCCATTATTATTAATTAGTAACCAAGATATACTATCAATGTATTGAATCATGTGATAGCATTGGATGTTATTCCCACCACTGTGATCTGCTTATCGAGATTAACTACCATGAGTTGATTACTCTATTTAATGAAAATTATGACCATGCATATAACTAAAGACATGATACCTGGTCAATATCCATGTGATATGTTCATATATTCCTCATAACTATAAAAAATAGGTATATTCACCCCTATTGACTATGCAATACCAATAACTATTATTTATTTTTTATTAATCAAATTTCCTATTATTTTCAAATGAGAATATCACACTATACAAGAACTTTAATTTCTTGGATATGTTTAGGGAAACCATTGGTAGTGGCCTTATGAGTTTTACAAACACCATTATTAGTTTCCCTAGTACATGAGAAGACTTTAGGGTTTATAATCCATGTAGGTCAAAGGGAATTTCAATTAATGGATTTATTGTAACCCATGGTAGAAGATTTTATTTGGGAATAATAATGAAATATTGACCAATTTTTCTATCATATAAAATATTTTTCATATCTTAGGAATTTTGGAAACCAATATTCCCATGCGTTAAATTTTTTATACCTATATGACTATTGTAAACTACTACTATTCATTTAATTCTCATATTCGATTGTTGTTTACTAACTCATTTTATCTAGATATGATGATATATTTATTTTTACATTATTTTGTGATAAAATTTTATTACTATTACTTTAAAAACATTAATTTATAAAAATACCAAAGATCGTATAGTCTCCTCAAATTATACATATACCCACACCATTGATCATTATCCACTTTTATATAGGGAAACGCACTTGATACTTTTGGAAAACAGTTTTAACACAATGGTTGTGAATTATGTCAGGAATGTCACAGTTGATATAATAAGGCACCACATTGTATGAAATGAACTAGAATATAATGATGTTGTATAATGGGTAAACCAATAGTTTTTGAAAAATGGGATATATATGAATACAATCTAGGACTTCATAAGAAATTCTTAGATGAAGCAACTAACACTTTTTATGATTTTTTAAATAAAACCCCATCATCTAGAATTGATTTTTTTCACTCAACAATATGTATGGTCATAAAATTCATTTTATTATTTAAAATTATAAAATTTTATTATTCCATCATATGTCAATGTGAAATATTATAACCACGATAATTCGTATAAAAAGGAATATTTTTAACGTATAAATCATGAGAAAATGGTTAAAATTACTATAGACTTGGACAAATATAATTCCTAGATTTATTGTTACATGGAACGTAACTTTTTATGAATATATTATTTCTTTATTGGAGGAGGAGTGTATGGATTATATAGAAAATAAATATCATGGTGTTAACTGAAAGATTTAGTTTAATGTTTAAACCCTTCTTATGATTTCTTCAAACCAAGGGGAGTAGTTTAGAGA
Organism: Viscum album; assembly: GCA_963277665.1. Lineage (NCBI taxonomy): Eukaryota > Viridiplantae > Streptophyta > Magnoliopsida > Santalales > Viscaceae > Viscum > Viscum album. The sequence goes on from OY728158.1 coordinate 32,042,324, forward strand.
TGTTTAAAATATATAATATACATAATATTACTATATATAAATTAGAAGAGAAATAAAAATGGTCAATTAAATACCAAGGAAATTTTATTATACTAGGATTCATGATATTAATCGATTTACTTTTTATTAATAGTACTTGAAAATTTTGAATCTATGGATAGTTGTTTTAAATAATATGTTACTTGGAAAACAAATTGATTATATTATTTGATTTATATGACTAAAAATACACATTTTGAGAAGTATATGAACTTTGTTTTAGGTATGTGAATCTATGTTTGTATATCCTCATTTATGTTTTTAGATTTATCCATTTCATACATCATTGTCAGGGAAAATGCCACATATATTATGAATATTATATTGGAAGATTCATTTTGGGCTACCAAGGAGGAATTCTAGAATCCACCACAGCCTTGTTAATTACATTGTGGATGGTATTTTCATGTTCATATTGTCTTTTAAATAGATGAAACTATATAATTATTCCAAGTTTATTAATCCTTACTTTACATTGATTGATATAATCCCTTGGTTTATCCCCTATTGTTAGTGCTTCTATATTGGGACATTTTAGTGGGATTCGTGTGTCTACTGTGGTGGTTTCCTATAATTTCATGAAAACCCCTTTTAGGTGGATTTTTGACATTCTATAACATCTTATTGGTGTTTCCCTCGATGAAACTGCATTAGTGGGTCTCTTTATTTCTTTCCTAGATGTTCCTCTCCTAAAATCATTATTCTAGAATGAATTAAACATTTTATTGGAATCATTTCTAGGAACTCTTGGTGTGTGATCCAGTTCTAATTGGTGTAAAAAAGTGGTTTGGGTGACACCACTCTTGAAAAAAAATTCACATTAACATCAATAAGCCCGATTTAGGAATTTATGTTCTATATAGTGGCCATGTATAGAGCTTTTCGCATGATATGAATTTTTGTGTTTATTATTTAAAACTTGATCAATTATTTATCACATGTATCTACATGTGTATCATATGATATGAATGTTTTATATTTATCACATGTCAGTGAGAGTTCATGTTGCTGCCTATTTTAAATATGGTTTTAATTAATGCATGAGTATTTTTTGTTAGATTATTTATTACTTGTGTATTATTTCATATACAATGGAATTTCTTTTTGATATATATTGTTTATTTTTATATTATGCATTACATCTAATTTTGTGCATATCCACTAGAATATCTATTTTATTATTCAGATTGATAGGGGTCCCTGATAGAAATTTCTTGTCCTTAAATCTAAATATGGAATTTTTCCTTAGAGGTTGAATGTAAAAACCCTTAATGATTGATATGAAATTATTCCTTAAATGTGGAATGTTATTTTAAAAAATGGTTGAAGAATTTGACCTTAAATTAAGGTGTGTATTTTTCCCTTAAATATGGTCAATGTTACTTGTAATTATCTATGTCATCTAATATTATTTTGGTACTCTACCACCATGTAACTAGAGTTGTTATAGTTAGGGTTTATGTCATATTATACAGTTCCAATTATCTGGGTGCTTGATTGATTGTATACTTGGGTGAAAATTTATTTTTCTTTAACATCGTACAATTTTATATACTCGTGCACTTATATTAAGGAAACATTGGTGGATTCCAATTGTTTTTATAATCACACCCTTCATTATCGTATTGGTGAGTGAAATATTTATAACTTGGGATTTGGTATAGGGAAATGGCCCTATAGAAGGTTTCTGAGGAGAATGAAGGTAGAAGATAAAGATAGGGTTGGGATTGAATCTCGATAGTTTCCATAGTACTTTAATTAATTTATTTTTTTTAGTTTTTCGTCTCTATTTAATAACCATCCATGCTCTATGTCTATTGATTACATATTTAGTACTTCTCATAACAACTGTTTTTTCATTCGTCTTTTGGGATATTTTCCCCAAATTAATAAATTTTACTAACCTATAATGGTTATAATTACTGAGTGAATGTTATCTAAACATTAATCTAGACCCTCACCACTTGTCAGCATCCAATTGTGAATAGGGTGGCAAGCAAGAGGCCATGTGGAACCTCAGATCAGGCCCATATTTTTGGGATGGGGAGTTACAAAATGGTATCAAATTCCCTAAGGTTGTTTTAATTATTTTACTTTTAGGTTATACTAAAAATGAGATAGGTTTTTTGGATATTTGGTAAGGGAGTTTCGATATACCTATATAGCTCATCCATAACAAACAACTGTGTTTCCCATGATAGTAATATTGTTACAATTTTATGTTATTTTGTTGTGTTCTTGCATCATAAGTACGCATGTCAGATCACTTTTCATATATATACATTTTTTATGTATATTTATTCTATAATTAAATGTATTGATAATGTTATCTATTCAGGATATACCATTATTCTATATTGACATATATATCTTTGTTCTTGTTTTTATGATGTATCTATTTTGAATAAAGTAATTAAACATGAACATGTTATTATGTTTTTGATATATATATATATGATTATGACTAATGTGCACATATGAAGAGAAATAATTCATCCTCTATAGTACTTTGAGCATTTTCCCTTGTCTATGGGTATCTCCTAGTATAAATATTCTGATAAAACTTACTTTTTCCCTTAAAACTATTTTATTCTAGTAAAATAGCTGTTATGGGTATTCTAAATAGCCATTTGGGATATCAAAAAACCCATGAAGATTCTGGATTTCTCATACTCAAGATGACACACTTGTTTCATGGTATACTTTATAGGAGTATTCACTTAAGATTTCTCCAACACATGTAATGATGGTTCAAATAGTGAACCAACCCCAACCCAAAGTATTGTAGAGAATGATGGTTGACTATAATCGAGACTTTAATCTTCAACATCCACCAAATTTCCATATAATTGGTGGTACTTAGGATTTTAAGGACTTGATTTACATCTTATAGGTAATCATTGACCACATGAAGAATTATAGGGAAAACATTTTTAGTTTAGAAGCATTTATGTTTTAAGGGACTTCTATGTGGATTTTTGGTGTCATGGGAGAAACAAAAAATCATGAGTGTCTTACATGGGATTCCTTAAAGGATCTAGTCTTTGAAGAGTTATTTCCCAATAATCCAATGATGGATGCATCTTAAGAGATTATAGAGTTTCATTAATGGATGATGATTGCATCATCTTACTCAGCTTGGTTTATTGAGTTTCTTTTCTTTTATATCATTTTTGTTTGGGATAAGATGATCAATTCTTAGAAATAAGAGATAGGCCTTCGTCAATAGATTTAATGTTAGGTTACTATCTTTTACATGAAGACATATGATCAAGTGATTTATAAGGCTATAAATTATGAGAAATTAATAAAGGAGGATAGGCTTTCATGTTTTATTTGAGCATATAGTGATCTAATAACTAAACTTCCCATTACGATAGATGGTTCCACTTATGGTAGTAGGAGGAGAAGGTATGATAAGTTGTTTCAATGAAAACAAGAAGTTTGAGTAGAGTATATCTTCTTCCACTCACATTATTTGAGAAAGTTTGTCTGGGTACTACTACTATAAAGAGAAGTGGATTTTTAGTATTTCATGAAAAAGGACTCTTAAAAAATTCTATCAATGTGGAAATATGGGATATCTTAAATAATTTTTTTAGAAAACTCATCTATATTCAAGTAGAATGGGAAAATGTAGAGGTAGGGGACCTCATCAGTAGACACAGTGACTAAAAATATTAGTGACTAAGGAAAGTCATTATCTAGGTACAATCCGGATTTATCTAATGGATGTGGTTCTACCCACTAATAGAGAGGGTAATTCTATAGTTATAGGTATGGTCATGCTTACCTCTACACTTAATACTAATTTATTTGATGTTGTATCTTCACATTATATCGTATCTTCTCATGGTATTATTACCCAATATTTATGAGTTAAGTTATCTTCTAAGTTACTCTCTCTTGACAAGCCATTAGGGAAAAATTAAATTGTCCCTTGTGATTTCCTGAGTATCCAATAGGTACCGCTAGCTATGGAAACCTTCGGCCCTTCAGAATCCTATAGATGACTAGTTTTTATTTGATATTTTGAATGGACTATTTGATCAGTTATTTAGAAAATATTTATAATTAGTAAAGATGTGTATTTTTTACTTTTCATAGAGGATTGAGGTTCATGTCGACTATGGAGTGGGATCTTTGAGCAGGTATAATGAGACTAGTATTGAGTATGTTTGGGGAAATTAAGGCATAAATATCATGATTTTCCCTTTCCATGGAATCGGTAATGACTACCTTTGTCTTTCCTCAAATGGTGGATCATTATCAGAATGTCTTCCTAGATATATTCCATGGTTTTCCTTTAGATAGAGGAATTGTGTTTGATATTGAGATTTTGCCTGGGGTAATTGATATTGATTCCTCCTTATTGTATAGAACTAGCTATGTTTAGATAGATAAAGGTATATAGTTATGGGATTTATAGGTGATGGGATTTATTAGGCTATGAACATTGCCTTGAGATACTCGTGTTCGATTTTCCATGGAGGTAGATGATATAATATGGTATTGTGTGGACTATAAGAAAATAAACTAGATAAATGTGAAGAACATGTATCCTTTACTCAAAATTAAATATATCTTTCATCAGTTATGATAATCCATGTGGTTTCCCATGTTAGATGTTCATTTAAGCTTCAATCAGCTAGGAGTTAGATAAGATGATATTTTCATGATTGTTATTAAGAGTAGGTGTGGATTGTATGAGTATCTTTTCATGCCTTTTTAGTTGAAAAATTATCTAGCAGTTTTCATGGATCTCATGAAGAGGATTTTCCTTCAATATCAGGACCCATTCTTCTCCATATTCTTGGATGACATCCTGATATATTCAATGAAATAAAAATTTATTCTAGTAACCTAAATAATGTATTCATTACACTTTGATTTTCATTAATTATATACCAAAATGTTGAAGTTAAACTTCTATATTAATGCCGTTTGGTTCATTGAAAATGTGATTTTTGAGGAAGGGATATCCAAGGACCTAAGGAAGGAAAATGTTGTGAAGCATTTACCATGTCACAAGAATGTTTTTAACATCAATATTTTCAGTGGGTTGACTTGATACTATTGATGTTCCATCCAATACTTATCCCAATTGGATGTCATGATGATTGAGTAGACCAAAAAGTTAAAGATGTTAGAGTGGTCTGAATATTGTGAGGATAAATTCATTTAGGTGAATAGAAGATTCAAAAATCCATATTTTTGACCCTTATAGAGCTCTAGGTTTGATATATGGTGTACTATGATCCCAAAAGATTTTGGGTGGGAGTTATGATTATGTAGGGAGAATAGGAAGTCTCTTACAGGTCATGGAAGTTGTGGCCCCATGATAAAAACTACATAATGCTTGACATGGAGATTGAAGATGTGTTCTATGAATTAAATTAAAATGGATATGACTAAGGTTCTCAGTCAATTGATTTATATTGCTATGTTTATGATTTAAGAGTGTAAAGTACATTCATGGAATTCATGAAATGAGTTAAGTGTTTTCTTTTCAAATACCTATCATTGAGACAAGCTTGGTTTTCGGCACCAAATTGTTTTGTGTACATACTTTCTTTTTGAGATATCATATCTTAAATCATATTTTATTTATGTAATTTTATGTTCAAATATCATACCACTTTTTCAAGATGTTTTTATTGTAATGTCACTCAAGTAGCAAGGGTTTTATTGATCTTAATTTTGATTATTTGAGACAAGTTACATGTTATGAACAATATTTCCTTTATATGATGTTCTATTAATTTACCATCCCATTAATGTAAAATTATTCATTTACGAAAAATTTATTTTATAAAATATATAAAATAAAGATAGTTTATACTTTTTTCATTTTAATTTAGTTTTACCCCAGTCATAAGTGTTTTTGAAAACTCAATTTTCATTCACTAAGTTACGATTAATCCCTTGAACTTAGGTCATATATATTTGTAACATTTTACTATTTTATTTTATTATGTGATATTCTATCAACATTTTATAGGGATATAAATTCCTATGAAAACCCCTTTATCTTATATTTCTCAGTTATTGAGTTTCTTTATCTTGAATTCATCCACCGTCTTTCTCGTGATTTATTAAGTTCATGTTATTCAAGTATTGAGATAGTAATATACAATTTTCTTTATATCTTTTGAACATCATATTTTACATAATTCTAATTTGATGATGTTCACCTAGAAATATTGTAATACTTTGACATGGTAGTGTTATTGTTGCAGTACATATTTTTATTCCAATATGGTTGATTATTGTGAGGTTAGTTTGTCTTGTTTGACTATCAACCTTCTTTCTCGAGATGGGATATGATCATGTTAACCTTTTTTTCCATAGGGAAAATTATTTATATTATTGATGATTATTGACTACTAATATTATTTGATCTAGTACCGATATTATGTAATATTCATTATATAGATAACTATGTTATTATTCATCTAAATGTTACTTGGTTAATAGTATGATTACTCTTTTTAACTCTTATTGCTAACACATTGGACTTAATCGGGTGGTGTGTGGGGACCAGAATTATATATTCCCCTGATGCGTCAAAAAGTATCTTTGGATAAAATAGTTTATATTTTTTGGTATATTCCTTCCCAATTCATCATAATATTTTGATTGTAGTCTCTATAACATGGAATATGTCTTTTACAAGGCCTTGATAGTGGGTTTCTTATGTTTCAAATTGTGAATTCCCTCATAATGAAATTAGTATTTTTTATATCCATGCTTTTTTGTATTATCATGGATATATCATACCCTCTGTATCAAATTGATTTTAGATTCATGCCTTTTACCTATTCCTTTGATATTATGTATGTAATATTTATACCACTGTTTCTTCAGTTATATGTTTCTCTTACTAATAATTTGATATCACCCCTTTCTTATGTTTCCACTAACCAGTTTATAAAAAAATTAGTACACATGACATATAATTAACAAGGAATTTCATCAATATATATTACATCTTTTTAGATAATGATTTGTTATATTATATGCACACATGCCTATTTATCCTAACGTTATAGTTCCTTTTTAATTATGGAACAATAAAAAACTATTACATATGTGAACTAAATCATATCCCACTAGGTTCATCAAAACTATCACCCTTCTTATACATACCATACATAATACATTTTTTCATAACCTAGGGAAAAGAAACATAAGAAAGGGTTATCTTAGATACTTAGTAATGGTTGACAAGGGAGATACGTAAGCGTAGCATGATCATAAGGGTATGGGAACATGATCATAACATATGAATACCATACCCTTCATAACAAAGATCAAGTTCTTGAATCATAGAATAAATATTCTAATTTCATAAGCTATGATTCATAATTAAATAAAAGAACAGGAACCATAAGAGAATAAAATTGTCTTATGTCATAGAAATATGGAATACACATAATCATAGAAAATCATTTTCATAGTAGTCAAGGCTCACTACTGATGTTATAATAATGGAATGGGTTCACTCCCAAAACCATCATATTAGTCAAGGTTGACTCTCAATCCCATTATAGCATACAAAGTCCCTTACTGAACTAATTTTAATACCCATTTTATTCATGTATATTTAATGAGATATAAATCTTTACCCAGTTCATTAGATGTAGATATAGATCCCACCCAATCTCATAAATAAAATAATGCATATTTGTTCCACAAGATGAAAAATCATTCCTCACATAAGAACCCATGAAATGAAAAGGGTTTCATAAAAATTTCATCATATCAATACCAATGAAAAATATATATATTTCATAATCATTTCATCATTTTATCATATCATAACCACTGAAAATAAGTAGGCTTAATAATATTTTTCATGGAATAACCTATAGAATAGAGATAGGATTTATAAACATCATGACATCATAAAAATAATAAGAATGGTATACTTGTATCATATCCTTAGAATAGAATACGTAACATAAATGGATTTCATCTTATATGGAAATTGATTTTGAATGATCATTTGAAATAGTTCTTGAGAGAAATATCCTTTATACCTAGAGAAAAAAAATTTAAAACATAAAAAATTTAAAAAATTATTTTTATAAAAAATAAACTTGGAAAATTTTAAATAAATCTTTAAATTAATGATTTTCGATGACAGAAAAAATAACGTTAATTTCATGCATGTAAAATAAATATTCCATTCAAATTTTCAGTAAAATCTAAATGGGAATTTTTTAGATAATGAAAATAATATTCATTTCAAAAAAAAACTCAATCTTGTTTAAAAATGTATTTAATAAATCATTTGGATAATGTTAAAATCATTTTAGAAATACCTTTTATAAAACATGGTTTTAGAAAAAAAATGTATTTTCGACTGAAGCGTGAAATAAATATAATTTTTTTAAAAAAAAATCTTTTAAACTATTTAGTATATAAATATATGCAAATGTTTGTAAAAAAATTATGATAATGAAATTTACTAGGAATAAGAAAATTCATGAGTTCATTAAGATATGTATCATATGATTTTATCATTAATTACATAATCACAAACAATACTGATAAACAATGAGATTGTAACTTAGAATATTTACCAATTTAGTAACTTTGAATAGTAACCCCTCAGAAATAATAACATTAAATGAAACTTAAAATATGATTATAATAAATAAATTATTTACATTAAATGTTATAAGGGTTTTATATATACCTCATAAAATAATATAGGTGCATAACATAACATGTGTCTCAAGGAAAGAAAATTGCTACAAAAATCCCTTACCTGAGTCTCAAATTCCATAATAAATGTTCAAACCTTAAATATAAATAGTATAAGTATATTGTACATATAATATAGAACCAAAAGTATATATATCTTATCATATATGATTTTATTATGACATTTTATTACCTGTTTATTAATAATTCTATGTTAAAGTCACATTTCCGGCAATAACAGATTTGTTTTTCATGTATATTTTGATTTTTGTTTATGTATCAATAATAAAGATATTTAGGTAGAGAGAAGGGGACAGGAGGATGATGGATACCGGCGATGAGCCCTAGTGGATGACTGATGATGGATTCCCCCCCTTCCTGGTGGTTGGAGGGGGAGGATGTTTTGGCTCCACCACTTATGGCATCGCGGGCTTGGTTTGTACCTTTTTTGAAACCTAGTTATCTCCCAGACTTCTCGTTGATTTCTCTAAAACTAAAAGTTCAAGATATTCATCTTGGGTACCCTAAGATTTCGATTTCAATATCGGAATTTTCTACGGCCTCGGGTTTCCAATATTTGACCCGGGTTGCTCGCTTTATTCATAGAAGGCCTTTGGTGGATGAGTTCCATTGCTTTTTTGTTTAGTAAATGGGATCTGAAAGACCGTGTGTTTGTACGGCTCATTAATAATCTCCACGTAATTATTTTATTTTCATTAGAGGAAGACTTTATTTTTACACGGTATAGAGCTCCTCCCAGATGCAAAAGATGTAAATTTTTCCTTCTGTGATGGTCATTTGACCTTTGTATAAATCGAGATCCTCCTTCAGAAGTGGCCTGGGTAAGCTTGCCGCATCTTAATTTTCCTTTTCAAATCCCATTGATAATTTATATGTTATGGAACCTAGTAATTTGATTTATTTATTCTGATGCTCGCCCATCATCTGTGAGTCATCCGGTTAATCCACGTTTTTTGTGTTGAGGTGGATGCTTCGAAGCCAGTAGTTGATTGGATTTGGATTACTATTGGCCATGAGTTCTGATGGAGGCAAGATATTGTGTTTGAATATTGGGTTGACTAATACTCGATATATTGTCACATAGTTCATATGGCAGGTCACTATCTTTGTGGATCTAGGAATAGAAGGCCTGTTACTTCGATGAAGAGGCCTGGTAGGGCATCTGGTCAGGGATAGACATGAAATGATGTTGTTAAGCTAGGAACTACTGATGGAGTTGGTGGCTCCTCTTGGGGAAGGCAGGAATGTGTATCATCTAACTCATATGTTGCGGTGGTGTATCATAGATTTAAGCAAGTTCTTATTGTGAATACTGATGTGAATCATATTGATATGGATGAAGATGGCCCTGGTAATGGAATTGGAGGTAGTTTGGGAGTACCTAGTCTTTTAGGGGATGTATTGCATCATGGGGAAGATCGATTCGATTAGTGTGCTACTGGAAGGTAAGGAAGTGGTCTAATCAAAGCCAGTGATGTTGGGCAGAAGGAGGGAGAGTTGTCATTGAGCTCAGTCTGTGATGGGAAAACCCATGATGCACTCCCTGTTTTTCCAGCTATTAAGGAGACTAATTTGCATCTGAACTCTGATTGTGGTTTGCATATCACAGTTGAAACTTGTATCGTATTTCAAGAATTTGGTCACGATTAAATCAATGGAGCTCTCAAATGAACAAAGGCAACAACATACGGCTTGTAATAGAGGATGCATTGAGGAAAGAGGTGGATGCTGGTCATTATTTTGTGGAGCATCCACATTGTTTGGGTATGATTGATACAATTGGATGATATGAGTGGAACCAAACAATGATTGATGCTTTCCTAGCTGTGATCATCACTTGAAAATGGGGGACGTCTAGGAGAGTGACAAAGAAAATCAAGGTACATTGGTCAAGCCTTCCTTTAGTGATGTGGTCAAGGATGGGAAGAAGAAATATATAAATGAGGAACCTCTCCTAACTAAAATAAGATCGAGGAAGGATTATTCTAATCTGCCAAAGTTTGTGTCAACTAGGTCCTTTGTCAACTAATTATCTAGGGTGTTTATATCATTAGAGAAACTGAATCTTAGATGGAAGTATGCTAAGATCCTGAAGCACTATGAAATCTCATAATGGGAATCGACTACTACAGAGGAAGTCATATAGCATGGGTGTGGTGAAGGGTATGAATTTTATGATATGTAATTGGTTTTTCTATTTTTTGTGCTTTTTACTGTACTTCTACATTCTTAATAAATGGTCGGAAGCTTTTCCCCCGATTGGGCTTTTTTGGTATATTCTGATTTTTTATTATTGGTTCACTTACAATGGTCATGGTTCCATAATATCATTAATTTTAACCATAATAAAAATATAATATATATATATTCATTATATGTTTTTATATATATTTATAATATTTAGAGATAGAAAATGAAATACATCATTCATTGAGATTGTAGGTCGTACGTACGCAAGAACGTTGTTTCCTTTTTCCCAATTTATTGAAAGAAAAAATATATATTGTATATTGACAGAAAAAAATAATTTATATTTCATATATATCATATATGTTAATTAAACAAATCTTTATTACCTTATAGATAAATAATTAATGAATCACATCATTTCCCAAGGCGACAGTCCACTGTACAAACAAGCGACGTTATCATATTCCCACATAATGAAATGTATGATGTTATATATGATATAATAATTCCATAAGAATATTAATATCATAAATAGAAAATAAAAAAATATAATACATGGTTGTATCTATTCTTGATATGTGGTTATGAAAAATTAATAACATTAGTACATAAGTTGATAGTCTGTCATACATGCAAATGATGATTTTATATCCCATTTGATAGAAGAGGAGATGGTTTTAGGTAATTAACTTGAAATGAAAATATAATAGTATAATTAATATCATATGTTTATTTTATAATCCATGTTTTATATGAATTTAATGAACTGGATAACGAAATTAAATAAAATTCTCAATTACGGGTGTCACCTCATCTTCAGAAAATTATTTTGGATAAAACTAAAATGATTATTAGGATCACCTTCTGACAAAAATTGTCTTCTATTATGGGATGAGGAAATTAAGGAAGATATTTTAATAAGTATTTGTTAAAACAAATGGTTTTTTATCTTTGAATCAGAGATGATATGGGCTAGGATTTTATAAGTTTGGCGAGTGGAAAAATTGTAATTTTTTAAAAGAAAAAAGTTTCTCCATGTTTTTACCATTCCAAAAAGCTTAAAAATATACTGTGAATGATAATATAAGATATAAAATATAAATATTTTCATCTAATTATTGTTATAAAATTTTTGGGTAATTATTAACCCTTATATTTTTACATCAACACCCGGTAACTCCATTTTTACCTTAACTACAATAAATAATTTTAATTACTTTTACATTTCGTTATGGTGAAAAAATTAATATTAACTATTAAAATAATACTAATTATTCTAATTAAAAATATGGAATCCATTTTTTAAAATTCCATTCAAAATTTTGGTGAAATTTAATTAAAAATAAAACTTGTGGATGTGATGAGAAAGTGATTTTCCAATGAGAAATTTCTAAAATATTAATGAAGTTTTTATTTCCAAATTAACTATGAAAATTATTCCAAATACCTAAATTGGATTAATTTATATATAATTTAAATAATTTTAGTTCTAACTCCATTTTTAAATAATAATTAACATTACAAATTCTTTAAAATAAACGTAATTTTTAATAAAAACTTGTAATCATCACTATTCATAGAAAAAAATAATTTTTCAAAACAAATATCAACTATTCACCGAAGGATAATGTTTAAATTATGACTAAAAAATGAATTTATTTTATAAAAAAATATATCTAAAAGTGTCAAAATTTAATTTTATTATTTTTAACAAAAAGTAAAAAATAACTATTATTTTATAAAATTCTATTTTTAAAACATAAAAATACTGTCGAAAATTAAGTATTTTTTATCAATATTATTTATTTATATAAAAGAATCACACTTAATATTAAAAATGGTGTTATTAATATTCATTACAACAATTTTCTTGGTTATGTATTTAAATTATTATTTTAATAAATATATTAATACTTTGTTGTTGTTATTTAATGCTTGGTGAGGCATATAACGAAAGCTAAAATCGGTGTTTCATAGGACACAAGCTCTCATATAAATTTATTTTATTCAACATAAATATAATATTTCATAAATAAAGGGTTATTATATTCGATTTCCCTCAAAATGAAATTGTCTAGTGAAATATTACACTTTGATACAAGAAAATTATTATTCTTTTGTATCATCATTTCCTCAGGTTCCCACATTGCTTCATAAAACAAGTGGTATTACCATAAAAATCTTACTAGGTAAATGGTCTGGATTAATAAAACAACCAACTTATGATCCATAATCTCCACTAGTATTTCCAAATAAGAAATATCAGGCTCTGGTTGTATGACCTCTAATTTCAGTACATGTGATGGTTCTGGAATGAACATCCTCAGGGGAGATAGATGGGACACATCGTAGACTTGAGAGAGGTTTGGTGCATGCACCAACAGATAGGTTACCATCCAGATATGATTAAGAATTTTAAAAGGACTGGTATACATGAGGATTTGTTTTTCATTATTTCCATATATCATTAGATTCTTTCATAGATAATTTATTAGAAACTCTTTCTAATCATCTACAAATTCTAGATCACAATGGAAATTGTCAAGATAATTTTTCTATCGACTCTGAGCTGCCTTGATGTGTTGCTGAATGGATCTAACATATCTAACATTTAATAATTTATCTCAATTTAAAAATAGATTTCTTTTTCCAACATCATCCCATCACATTAGAGCTCTACAATTTTTTCTATAGATTTATTTATAAGGATCTATCTAAATACTTAAGGGAAATCCATTATTGTATTAAAAATGAACTAGAGGAAGGAGTTGATACCAAACACCTTTGAAATATGTATACTAAGTTCTCATCGTATTCTTAATGGTTTTAATTGTTCTCTTATACTAACCATCAATTTGAGGATGATATGTAGTGTTTAAACATAACTTCATACCTAGAGCATGTAAAAGACTTCAACGGAACACTGAGCTAAACCTATGATCCCAATGAGGTACAATGGAATATAGTACTCCCTGAAATCTTACCACTTACATACTTTATATTATAGATATTTGATCAATAGATAAGTATTATCTGATAGATATGAAGTGTACTAACTTTTTAAGGTAGTAAATACAACCCACATAGAATTTCCCCCTTTATACTTTTTGGGGAGACTAATAACAAAATACATGGTGATGGTTTCACATTTCCATTCAGGTATGGGTAATGGATGTAAAGAACCCATTATAATTATTTCACTCATACTTAACTTTCTGAAATACCATTCACAGAGATACAGACACTACAATATCTCTCATCAAGGTAACCCACTAGAAATACTCTTTGAAATCTATATGCAGCTTCATACATCAAGGATTCATAGATAATGAATACTTATTATATTTCTCTAATAACTCCTTCTTCAAATATAGTATGGACTAAATGCATACATAGTTCTAGAACCACATAATTCAATCATTATTGATGTTAAACAGAAGAACATTTCTAACCATATTTTATATCTCTATATCCTCTTTCTCTACATCTTTATTATTTACTTTGAAAAATAGTTGAACACTCAATTTGGAAAGATAAAATTTTCCCCCTTACATTTGGATTTCTAGATCCAACATTTTCAAATTCATAAATATTATAGATTTTTTTATCCTTTTCAGGGATAAACTGTTATGATTATGCATTGGACACCTTATTATCATTAATAGGGTTTTAAGGTATTAAGTTGTCATAATCCTTAATTTCCACTAACTATCTTCTATGTAAGATATTCAACTCAATTTATATGAATATAGGCCTTTAAATTTTTTGATCAGTATATATATCACACTATTATGTCAAACAGTTATTCCACAATATCTTTAAGGAAAAGATTAACCCTAGGCAACTCAAAAGTCTGATTCGGAACAATTTCTCATAAACCATTAATTTTTGTAGGGATAAGAAATAACCATGTAACTTTTCAAAATAACACATTCCAATACCTTCTTATACACATCAATAAATATGAAACCCCCTTCTCTACTATAGGGTAATATAAGAACAGGTGCACTATATAATATTTTATTTATTTTATTTAAATTTTTTCTCACACTCATCTATCCTGAGGAACATCAATACCTTATAAGTGAACTTGCTAAAAGGATTACATACTAATGAGGAATTCTACATAGACTGTATATAAAATATTGCTAATCTAAGAAGTCTATAAATCTTAGTCAATGTGGTTGGCTGTTCTAAAACTGAATTTCCTCTTTGTTTAATGGATCTACTAACATACCCTCTTTTGAGATTATATATCCTAAAAATGATACCTTTTCCAAAAAAAACCCATGTATCAAATTTTTCAAATAGTTTATCATTCCTAAAGGGTTTTAGTACAATTATATAGCGATCTCTATTATCTTTTTTTATATTTTAAAAAGTATGAATATCTTTCAAATATACCTCCATAAACTAATCATGGTAATATCTAAATACTCTAATAATTAAATCCTTGAAGATGTTGGGGTAATTAGTAAGACAGAATGGGATAACTATATATTCATAGTGTCCATACCTTGTATGAAATTACATACTGAGTATATCCTCATTTTTTACCCTCAATTTATGATAACTAATAAAGTTTAAATCTTGTAAAAGTATTTATTTTTTTCACAGTTGATCATATAGGTCATCAATTTGGGGTAGATGATACTTTTTCTTGATTATGATCTTGTTCATCTCTGGATAATCACTTCATTATCGCACCGATCCATAAAGAATTATAATAATGAAAAACAGGTGCACCCCAAGGTGAAACACTTTTCCAAATGAATCCTTTCTCAAGTTTCTCTTAGTGTTTATATTTTAGTTCATGTAACTCAATTAGGTACATTCTATAAGGAGTCTTTGGAAATCATCTGGCACTAGGTATGAGCACTATTGAGAAAAAAACATCATGTTTTTGTGTAATGCTAGGAAAATATTCTATAAATACATTAAAAACTATCATATAATATTCATATCATAGATATTGATTTTCTTCTCAACCATCTAAGATAACCCCCCCCCTGAATAGGGATAAATGCCTATACCTTGAATTTTATTTCTATTGGATCTTCATCTTTATCATTAAATTGATAGACGATCATAGGTTGATTTGGAATATTAGTTGGGAATTTCCTTCTTTAACAATTGATGTGGGATTTATTTATATAAACACAATAAATTTGAAAGATAACATCCAATTTAACCAGAGGAATAATGATAAGATTTATTGGAATAACATTTTCACAATCATTAATATAAGAATAATAATAGGCTTGAGGTGTGATCATTATACCATTAAGGGTTGTCATTGAAAATTATATATATATATATATATATATATATATAATTATTTCTTTTGAATATTCATACCCTTATAAAATAATTTAGATATGAGGGAATGAGTATATACATATTCAACTAAGACATTAGAAGCTGTAGAGTAAGTGGTAAGTGTATGTTTCACCACGTCGTTATCAAAATTCTCTTCAAAAGTAGTTATTGTATTAAATTTACCATTATCTCTCATCATGAGAGGTTTCTGATCTAAATAATCATTTTTAACCTTTGGATTTTGAAACTGGTGATCATAATGCCCATACACTTTGAAATTTAAAGACCATAATGTGTGTGATGTATTATGTAGAGATTTATCAATATTTTTATCAATAGATGAATTTTTCTCATCACTTCATATTTCAATTTCTCAATTACATTAACACACACACTTATAAGTTTACTAGTCCCATAAAGATAATTTCCTCCATGTTTTTCCCACACATTGAGCATAAATAAAATCCCATCTTCTTCTCTCTATGGTTTTTATATTTTCCTTTGAATTCCATTTTTCTCTTCATAGAAAAACCATGAGATAGATATGTGACAACAACAAGAATTTCCATAATGATGGACTATTAAAAATACTATTTACAACTAGTGAAGTCTCATATATCTATCACCATTTAGAGACTTGGTTTTAAGCAACTAAATAATTGATCTAATATACATTCAAGTTGGATGATAATACCAAAATTTTACCTCGCTAGTGTTGTGAAATTTTCCTGGAATGTACCGATGGATTAATCATCATTTTTTTGGATTAATAACACCTTATATATAATTTTAGTAAGAATAAAATGAAAATACATATTGAAAAATATGTTCTTGAACATGACCCAATCCAAAGAGTAAATTTCCTTATGTTCCCTTATATTATTTATGATATTCCACCACTGATCTACGTCCTCTTCCAAAGGATAGATATCCAAAACGAATTATCCTTGTTTCAAACACTAGATAATGAACAATGTATTTTCAATGAAATAGTTACATTCCAAGGAAACTAGAGGTTCAGCTAATCCCTTGAATGAAGGTGAAAACTTCAACATAAAGTGCTCAACAAAATAGTGTTCCCCCCTATGCTCATTTGGAATTTTATCACGATTCATGCCTTGAAAATCTTGATGAGAATATCAATGATAATTTTCATTATATATACCATTAAATTTAGCTTATTATGATTAAAAATATTACATTGTGTGTCGAAAACATCACTAACATGGTTCCTTCATGTTCTATCCATTGACTAAAACCCAAAACCATTATTTTTCAAACAATAATTACAGTGGGGGACAAAATAATCATGAAAACAATATTTATAGGATATCTAAATCATGAAACTTGATTTTTAAAATATGACACCTTAGTTTTATCCTAGTTCATTTTTACTCAACATATATTTAAATTGTTTAGGATGGTTTGTCAAGATTTTGTCAATTTAAAAAATATTTCCCCCAGGAGTGTCAAATCAAGTGTGTAGAAAGGCCCTTTTTAGTGCACCAGGATATGATGAATTCCATATCAGTGCACCCTTTTCAGAGTTATTTCCCCTAGGTACTTTTATGTTAGATCTATATACCCATGTAATATTCAACCATAGATGTAATTTATTGGAAACCAATCACTCAATCAATTAATAAAATTAAACTAAATTCTTCATATACATTGACTAGTACATAGACTTATCTGTAACCGATTCCCGTGGTACCTCACTAATTTTGTTCTCATCCTCATTTCAATGGTTTGACTAAATATATACATCAATAAAAATTATATCAACGTTTTTCATACATAGATATTGTAATATATGTACATTCATTAAAATATAAAAAACAAGAATTAATATTGTAAAGGTACAGTGCCTTTAGAAATAATGGGACATAATAAATGATTTATATGTGAACTAAATCATCTCTCAATAAGTTCATCATAACTCTTTAACGTTTATACAAATCATAAAAAATAAATTTCTTCATAACCTAGGGAAAGGAAACAAAATAATGGGTGATCTTTTCTACTCAGTATGGGTAAAAAATAGTGATACATAAGAATAACATGAGAATTTGAGAATGGTAATATGAGTATAACATATGAAAACCACGCCCTTCATATCAAAGATCAAAATCTAGAGTCGTTGAATAATTATTCCCAGTTTAAAGGTCATGAATCATAAGGAAATAAAAAAACATGATCTAAGAGGGAATAAAATTGGCATATGACATATAATTATGGAATACACATAAGTGTAGAAAATAATTTCAATATAAGTCAAGTATTACTATAAATGTTATCAAAGTGTAATGGGTTCACTCGAAAAAACACCAAAGTAGTCATGGTTCACTACCATGACCATCATAGCAGAAAAATTCCCATATAGAACAAGTTTCACACCCCATTCTTGTCCATTCTATATCAATAAGTTTAAATTATTACCCAATAAATTGGATGTAAATATAGGTCTCACCAATCATATAATGAATATCATATGTTTGTGTGCCACAAGATCATAAAACATTCATCACATCATAACCATTGAAATTAAATGCGTATCATAAACATTTCACCCTATCATAACCTGTGTAAAAGATATAGGTTTCATAATAATTTCATTATTTAATAATAGAATAACCTATGAACAGAAGTGGGTTTCAAAATATTTCTTCATTTTATAACACATTGAATATAAACAAGTTTAATAAACATCATGTCATCATAAACATAAACCATTAAAATAATGAATAAGAATGTTATCCTTGGATAATATCCCCAAAAATCCATAGGTTTCACTAATGGATTTTATCATATAGAGAAAATTATTTTGAGTGATCATTAAAAACAATTCTTGAGAAAAATATCCCTTCCATATTGAAAAGTCTTTTTAAAACCTAAAAAACTTAAAAAATAATTTTCTTTTAAAATAACCATGTCCAATTGTAAAGGAATCATCAGATAAATGATTTTCCATGATGGTGGAGAATTCATTCATGTTGTGAACAATAAAAAAAGATTCCTTTCACATTTTCAGTAAATCCAAATAGGCATTATTTGAAAAATGACCTGAAGATTCCATTAAAAATTTTAAAATATTAAAACTTGGGTAAAAATTTATTTAATATGTTATTTTTATAAAGTTAAAATTTTCAAAATTAAAATACATTTGAAAAACATGGTTTTGAAAGAAAACATGTTTTTGAATGAATAGTGAAATCAATATTATTTTTCATAAAAACAGTATATTGAATAAAAAGAGTACCTGAATTGAGTAAAGTGAAGGGAAAATGTATTATCATGAAATAACCAATGTAAAATAAAATTCATGAGTTTATTTAGAGATAGATCATCATATTTTATAACCATAAATCTAATCATAAAGAATCTTGATAAATGATGAGATTGTAACCTAAAATCATTACCACTTAGGTGACTCTGAATTATAATATCCATGAGAAAATTACATTAAAAGAAATATAAAATAGAATGATAATAAATAAATTCATTGTATTAAATTTCAAAGGGATTTTATATACACTTAAAAATGAATATGGGTGCATAACATGAAATATGTCTCAAGGAAAACATGTTGAGATAAAAATACCATATGATAAATATCAACAATAATCCTATACATTAAAATCTCATGTATAATAAATAAAAGATTATTATACATATATTACAAAAACAAACTTATTTATATCAAAAAATATATCATTTTTAATTACCTTTTTACCTATTTGTTTAAATTTCTATGTTAATGTCATGTTTCTTCCATTAAATGCATTGTTTTTCATGTATGTTTTGATTTTTGTTGTTCTCTTGAATTGAACATGGTTATATAATATATATTATTTTAAACATGATATAAATATAATACATATTCAGTATATATTTTTTATAATAACACATAATATTTAGTGATATATAATAAATTACATTGTTAATGGAGATGATAGGTTGTACATTTTCATGAACATTGTTTCCATTTTTTTAAACTATTGAATGAAATAAATGTAAAAAATATATTACCAATATGGATTAATTATTTTTTCATACATAACACTTCTTTTTTAAACCAATACTCATTACCTCCCATGTAAACCATGGACGAATCACATCTCTTTATGAGGTGATAGTCCACCGTACACCCGAGGGACATTTTCATATTACCACAAAATGGAAATTATGAAGGTATATGGGATTTAATAATTCTAGAATTATCATGATATCTTTAAAATAACATATATAAACACTAATCCATCATTATATACATCCTTTAGTGGAGGTTATGGAAAATAAATAACATTGGGTCGTGAGGCAGTAGTCTGCCTTACACATGAATGATGGTTTTGTATCACATTTGATGGAAGAGAATATGGTTATAGGTAATTCCCTTAACCTAAATAATATATCAATATAAATATGATACTAATATTATTATATAATAATTTATTAATTATAATTTAATGATGTGGATGATGAAATAAAACAAAACAATTGGTTATCAGTGTTTCCTCTTCTTCCAACAACTTCTTTTAGTTTTCATTAAAAGTCTGCCAAGGTTATCTTTATGACCAAACTAAGGCTTTTTTAATGGGAGTATGGAAGAAAGAAAGTTATTTGTGTATTTATTATCAGATACAAAGGGTTTTCGAAGCAGGAAAACAAGAGTAAATAGTTGGGCTTTTTATAAGTGATGTGAGTGGCACACTGGTAATTTTCGAAAAGAAAAAGGTTTACCCATGTTTTAATCATGACATAAGGCTCAAAAAAATATTCTTGTGATTAAAATATATAAGGTCGAAATATTTCCATAAAATTTATTTTTTATGAGTTTTTGGTCATTTTTAATCCTTTTATTTTTATTTTAATCCCTCGATAAACCAATATTTACCCTAACTATAGGAAATAATTTTTATTGTGTTTACCATTCATTATAGCTAAAAATTAATTTGACCTTATTAGATAATAAAAAATATACTGATAGTAAATATGTAGTAAATTTTTAAAATTTTATTCACATAATTGGAAAAAGATTATATAATATTGAACGCGTATAGGTGATGAGAAAGTTGTTTTACAAAGAAAAAATGTTCAAAATAATAAACAGTTTTTATATAAAAATTCAATTTAGAAATGATTAAAATAGAAATAATTTGATTAATTGATATATATTTTATGTATTTTTACTTTAAATTCCATTTTATATCAAAAAATAATATTATAAATTATTTAAGAAAAAATTGTTTTACATAAAAACAAGTGTTTTTAGTTTTCACTGAAAAAATAGTATTTTCAGGAAAAATACTAAAAATTCACTCAAGGTTAATTCTCACAATATAAATTAAAATTTTAACTTTACTTTAACAGATTAATTTTATAAAATTATCAAAAATAAATTTTATTATTTTCCACCAAAATAAACAAATAAAATTGTTTTGAGAAAATAGTATATTTGATGCATAAAAAGCCTTTATAAAAGATTGAGTAATTTGTATCAACTATTTTTATTTATTTAAAATAATTAATAATAATATTTAATAATTTTATATTCTGATTCATTAGTCTGTGATTAATGACGATGTAATAATGGTATTATTTAAATAATAATATTAATAGTTTGTTACGGTTCATTAAAACTCAGTGTTGCATGTAACGCAGGCTAAACATGTTGTTTCATTTTATGAAATCAATAAAAAAATTAAATTCATTATAAATAACAATAATATTTTATAAAAACTCAAGCTGTAATATAACATTTTTATAATAATAGAAAATTTGGTTAATATAATGGGATATGATGAAAATTTATCAGGTATTAATTATTTTTTTCATATATATAATGAAACAAATATCTAATATTTACCAAGAATAATGGATTTATTAGGATATGATGTTTACTAATTATCTAAATATATAAAATTGAAAAGATAATTTTTATATTATATATTAAATAAATGGTATTTATTTTTTACTAATGGATGGTTAAATTTCAACCTTCACAGATTGTATCAAAGTAAGAATAAAAAGTATGTGTCTATGAGCACCAGATCTAGGATTGTGGGTCTGGTGTGTCATAGTTGGTATTAATGGATATTTTTATATACATTTAGAGAATATAATGTTTTTAGTGTACTTTATGTTTTTATATGTTAAGGATAATCATAACTAATAACAATTTAGGATAAGTATATGATTTTTTGTTAAGGAAGTAATACCAATTTTATTTGGGGATTTTGATTACAAGACATATGTGAAACCCCAATGAATAATTATAACTATTGCATAGCATTATAATTTTTTTATGATGTGGATATTTTGTGGTTTTACCTATCAATTCATCCATATCTAGACACTGGAAATTGGATTAGCTTATGGTACATATATACTTAGGGG